>SJYX01012776.1:10892-20960 GCA_006410675.1 Oreotragus oreotragus | reverse complement strand
ATAAAATGCATGAGAGCTAAAAACAAGTTCAACTGTCCATAAAGCTCACTCGGCTTCTTTACTGACCTGATAAACTTAATCTGGACTTAGCATCTCAACAGATGGCGCTAGTGGTAAAGAACCCACCTCCCAATGCAAGAAGCATAAGAGACGTGGGTTCCATCCCTGGGTAGGGAAGATCCCCTGGAGAAGGGCATGGCAACCCACTCCAGCATTCTTGCCTGAAGAATCCCATGGATCGAGGAGCCTGCTGGGCTACAGCTCAGGGGGTCGTAAAGAGCTGGACATGACTGAAGCCACTTAGCACACAACACGCAAGCATTTCAACAGAGGGACATCTGATCAGAAATAATTAGATATTTTACTGGCTCAGTTCACTGTTTCTTTTGGATTTTATTAAGACTTTATTTTTAATCTTGCAAGTAATATTTTAAAATTAAAAATATACGTGTATCTGTGTTCGTCTGTGTTACAGCATCTGCTCTCCTAGCTATTTAATGAAAAGCCTCATTAAATCCCAGAATAATTACTAATTTGAATCTAACAATACAGAGAAAATATCGCTAAATGTTTTTATAAAGAAGCATTTTAGTTGTAGGCTCAACCAATCATTTCAGTCTGCCAAAACTAAGTCAAATATTACGAAAACACATTGTTGAATTTAACTTCAGTCTGGTTTCCCTCCTAACACACATGCACACCCATTAACATCTGCAGTTCTCAACATGTGGACTGAACTATCTATTAAGGTGCTCATAAAATAAAACTCTGCATACATGCATCAACTAGTTTCACTATTTTGACTGACCTGAGAGTCAGTAACAGCAGAAAAGCAGCTGAAAGAACAGTCAGATATCTGATTAACTCAAAAGGATAGTATAACCTTTCTCCGTCTCCTTACCCACCCAATGTTCCACCTTAGCTCCTTACCCACCCAATGTTCCACCTTAACCTGACCCAACCTATCAGTCAAACCCATCACATACAAACTGGTTTGAACATGTATACATTAACATGATTAACACAGGCAGCATTATTGTTGCCATTCTAAAAGTGAACTATCACATACATTCAACTCTCTATTATATCTCATTCTTAACTTACTCTTTCCTTAGAAATGTGCCATCCTAGAGTGTCTCTCCAAGAGTACTTTGGAAAGGAATCAAATTGCTTATTATTTTACCAAAATCCTATTAGAGTAGTCAAAATATATCACAGTATACTTTTCTTCAATAATCAGTTTGAAAATATCTTGTTCAAATCCATTTGAGAGAAAAATAATCCATGTGAAAATATTTTTCTCAACTGTCCTAAATGGAAACAGAAATAAAAGGCAATGTGACAAAGTTGTATATCTGACTCTTATGTGACTCTTAAAAGCTGCATTCATTGTTCTTTTTCAAACTGAGGATTATAACCTCCTTAAGCGTGATTTTTTTTTTGGTCAAAGTTTCTGAATTTTATTTTTTACTCACATTTTGGGCCAGATATAATACTTCTGAACTGTGGAGCTAGAGAAGCCTCTTGAGAGTCCCATGGACTGCAAGGATTCAAACCAGTCAATCCTAAATGAAATCAACCTTGAATATCCATTAGAAAGACTGATGCTAAAGCTGAAGCTCCAATACTTTGGCCACCTGATGCAAAGAGCCAACTCACTGAAAAAGACACTGATGCTGGGAAAAGTTGAAGCAAAAGGAGACAAGGGCAGCAGAGGCTGAGATGGTTAGATAGCATCACTGACTCAATGGACATGAATCAGAGCAAACTCCAGGAGATGGTGAAGGACAAGGAAGCCTGGTATGCTGTAGTCCATGGAGTCACAAAGAGTTAGACATGACTGAGTAACTAAACACACTGCCACTGCTGCTGCTGCTGAGTCGCCTCAGTTGTGTCCGACTCTGTGCGGCCCCATAGACGGCAGACCAGCAGGCTCCCCCGTCCCTGGGACTCTCCGGGCAAGAACACTGGAGTGGGGTGCCATTGCCTTTTCCAATGGATGAAAGTGAAAAGTGAAAGTGAAGTCGCTCAGTCGTGTCCGACTCTTAGGGACCCCAGGGCCTGCAGCCCACCAGGCTCCTCCGTCCATGGATTTTCCAGGCAAGAGTACTGGAGTGGGGTGCCATTGCCTTCTCCAAACTAAACACACAAATAATACTTTTAGAAAGATGATCTTTGTGCCTTGCAAAAAAGAAATCTAGAATCTGTGTGTTCCAATACAATCAACAGAAAATTATGAGCCTAAAAGCTCTTTAACAAAAAAAATGCTTTTAAAGTGAAAATTTTTCATTATATAAAAACATCAAAACATCATTGAAAAAATTGCATTTTACATTGGCCTCACAATTCAAGCTTTTAATAAAAGTCGACTTGGTCAGGAGCACTGGTTAACTGAGTTATCTTGTTTTGATAAGTCAAAACAATATAAGGAGTCTAAATAGCACGTGTGGAGGCATGCTTACCTCAGCTGACACACTGTTCCGCTCATGGACATTTCAGTGTAGGCACCAGTCTACAAGCAACTCTGTGCCATGTAACTATGATAAAGAGCAGGTAAAAGCAGAAAGAAGAAAAAAGAAGAGGATGTTGTGAGGAAGTGGGCAGTGAGAAAAAACTGCCATCGATTGCAATTCAGTTCAGTTCAGTTCAGTCACTCAGTCGTGTCTGACTCTTTGTGACCCCAAGAACTGTAGCACGCCAGGCCTCCCTGTCCATCACCAACTCCCGGAGTCCACCCAGACCCATGTCCATTGAGTTGGTGACACCATCCAACCATCTCACCCTCTGTCATCCCCTTCTCCTCCTGCCCTCAATCTTCCCCAGCATCAGGGTGTTTTCCAATGAGTCAACTCTTTGCATCAGGTGGGCAAAATATTGCAGTTTCAGCTTCAGCATCCTTCCTTCCAATGAACACTCAGGACTGATCTCCTTTAGGATGGACTGGTTGGATCTCCTTGCAGTCCAAGGGACTCTCAAGAGTCTTCAACAACACAGTTTAAAAGCATCAATCCTTCGGCGCTCAGCTTTCTTTATAGTCCAACTCTCACATCGATATATGACCACTGGAAAAACCATAGCCTTGACAAGATGGACCTTTGTTGGCAAAGTAATGTCTCTGATTTTAATATGCTGTTTAGGTTGGTCATAACTTTCCTTCCAAGGAGTAAGCGTCTTTTAATTTCATGGCTGCAATCACTATCTGCAGTGATTTTCGAGCCCCCCAAAATAAAGTCAGCCATTGTTTCCACTGTTTCTCCATCTACTTGTCATGAAGTGATGGGATCGGATGCCATGATCCTAGTTTTCTGAACGTTGAGCTTTAAGCCAACTTTTTCACTCTCTTTCACTTTTATCACAAATTAAAGAGAATACACAGGCTTTCCTGGTGATCTAGCAGTTAAGAATCTACCGGCCAATGCAGGGGACACAGGTTCAATCCCTGGTCCAGGAAGATCCCACATGCTGAGGGGCATCTAAGCCCCTGAGCCACAACTGCTGAGCCAATGTGCCAAGAGAATGTGCCCCCAACAAAGAGAAGCGGCTGAAATGAGGACCCCAAGCACTGCCACTAGAGAGCAGCCCGCTCGCTGCAACCAGAGACAGCCCACACACAGCAACAAAGACCCAGGGAAGCCAAAAAGGAAAAAAAAGAGAGAAGTACACAAACTGGCGCAAGAGGAGGAGAAGGAAGGGGAAAGACTAGGGAGACCGGTTGGAGATGGGGAAGAAGAGGGGGAAGACGAAAGAAAATGCTGGTTCAGAACAGTCCTAAAAAGATCATCTTGTTTTACTAGTAAATTAATTCCTTGCAATTTGTTTGCTTTTTTTTAACAAAATATAGATTATATTTTCTAGTCAAAATAGCCTTAATTGAATTTCCTATTTGCTCAATTTATACATATCTCAACTTTTAGAGGTATAACATTCCTAAAATAAGATTTATGTCATGTCATTTCTTCATGTTTGCATGTGGAGAAGAAATGTTTTCCATTACAGAAATCTTCCAGATGATAAGAAGAAGTGATGTGGATAGTGATCCCATGAAAAGGACACTGATTTTTGATAGCATATGCTTAACTGTGTCTCATGATACAGTTCTCCATTCTCCTTAAATGTGCCTCCATTCTCATTAAAATGTTTCTCCCTAAAATTTGAACCCTACAAGAAATACTACCTTAAAGTAAACATCATGAATATTTTCCTGTAATGAAATTTGCATACCATGAAATCACATTTAGAAATTATATTTCTAGAGGAAAGTGAAATGTTTTGCTTAAATATTTACAGCCTTTTAAATACTATTATAAGCATACAAGTTATTAATTCATTTTTAATGAAAGAAGCATTTTTTCCAAATTATTCAGTGTATTTTAATCTACTATTACAATCTCTTGATGGTATATATGCTCATAAATTGATTTAGCTGCATAGGGTTATTTTTCCCTCACTATCTCTTTAGTTAATCATTTTTAAAAATAAGGTTAATCATAAATGACCCACACAGAGCTTTATTTATTATAGAATTTATTTATAAAAAAGTTTGTCTGGTAATGAATGCAAGGTTGCAAGTATATTAAAGAAATTGCACTTCGAAGAACAAAAGGGAAAAAAAAGACTTCACACAGCCCAAGCATATTGTTGAAGATGATCTTCCTCTGAGCAACAGAATCTAAAAGCTCTCAGAAGAATAAAAAAGTGCTTTTTCATCATTATATATTATGTAAAATTTACAGAACTAGAATCAATTAATGAAAGAAAAATAGGGGGAAAATCCTTGAAAAAAATTCATTGTTTTCAACAGAATGAAATAATATGACCATTTTCTTGTTCAGTCACCCCGTCGTGTCTGACCCTGTGACACCATGGACTGCAGCACACCAGGCCTCTCTGTCCCATACCATCTCCTGAAATAACCCTAATTATTCTATATCTTCTATTAAAAAATAAAACACCTAGAGTAAATTTCACTAATTCTGTAAGGCAAAGTCTTTATATACTGTGAGATGCCTACTGAAATATTTAGTAGTAAAATCAAATGCCTTAATAGATTTCAGAGTGAAGAAAACAAGGAATGGTGATACTTTATAGTAAAATATCAGCATGATTATACGTCAGTTCATTACATTATGTTCTATAATTTTGTATATGTTTGAAATTTTTCCTAGAGAGAAATAAATGTGTAATAACAGAAAGTGTATTTTATCTAGAATCCATATAGTCAACAATTTCAAATGGATTCTTCTACCTTTTCTTAGCTATGACACTTTTTATTATTTTAGGAGGAAAGTATCAGTAACTAATAAATTCAGGAGAAGTTTAAGTGAAAAAATCCATTCCTCTCAAAAAAAATCCAACATGAAAACAAGTTTTAGGATAAGGTCTAAAATTAACATAGTAGTTACAATGAACATTAATATCGATAGTGATAGTGTTCAAACATTATAAAAACATAAACCTAAAGAATATTAAATGTCGTACTCTATATGTTGTTAATGCATTTGTAAGGCAGTAAGAATTTCTTTGTGAAGCTGTAAGCCAAGAATGCCACTTTATATAATATTAAATTAGCCATGTATCTTTTCCCTAAGCAGCCTATAAATGTATAAATGTGTGTGGGTGTGTGTTCAGTCCTGTACAACTGTCTGCTACTCCACTGACTACAGCCTGCCACGCTTTTCTGTTCATGGAATTTTTCAGGAAAGAATTCTGGAGTAGGTGGATATTTCCTATTCCAGAGGATCTTCCTGACCCAGGGAACATGTCTCTGGCATCTCCTGCATTGATAGGTTGAGTCTTTATCACTGTACCACCTGGAAAGCCCATTCTATAAATACTGTAGTTTATTTAACTAGGCAGTCTTTCAGCTCTAGTATTCAAATTGAGGTGGTTTGTGAAGAATCATGTCCATTGTCTGTGGATTTAGAGTTACAGTAAGTAAAATTAGAAATTTGTGTCAGGGTTCAAAACTCCTTTTACTGTCCTTTAGTGAAGGGGCTATCTTCTCACAGGCATCATATTGGTTGCAAGCACATTAATGAAGAAATTTCAATAATGAATCTATAGGAGAAGGCAGAGCAGGGGGCATCTGACGATATAACCTTTGTTGTGGAACAGAAAACACAATAGCTAAGTACAAATAATTAGCATTCTGTAGGGAAAATTTTGTGGAATGTGTATCGAATTCTCATGAAAACAAATCAACACTGAATTTGCACCCTTCGGGGAAAAAATAGCAAACTCAAATGCCTTGTTTAGCTGCTCCCTTCTCTTAGGAAAGCAAAAATGGGAAACCCTTTTCAAATTCATGTCAATGAAGATAGAGATATTCTTTTCAAAGCCTATTTTTTTAAAGCTTAAAAATTTATTTTTTTATAGTTGAACTATTGAAAGCCCACTGAGCTATCCTTATGGTAAGCCACGACAGCCACTAATAATGAAGTTTCACCTACACTTTCAGCTGTGTAAAGGCAAGAGTTGTGACTGTGAAGAAAACAGAAAGTGAAGGCTTCTGTATATTGTACACCTCAATGATCTTGAAAATCATTTTCCCAGGGTAGAAGGCGAAGAGGTCACACATACATTCTATTTGATTCTATTTTGACAGGGTGAAGTGGATTACCCAAACAACAGTTCATACATATTTAAAGAAGAAGGCAAGTACTCCTTGGAAGCTACAGCTTTAAGTGCTTTCTACACCAGATGTCTGCTTTTTAATGGGTCTTATTTAGGAAATGAAAATGAAATTACGAGTAGACCACATTTTCCCATTGAACAAATGTGCACGTCACATGGAACACACGGACATATCACCATGCTGTCTCATCATCAGCTTAAAATACAGAAAAAAAAAAAATCAAGTGAGAAGAAAATGCTTTTAAAAAGTTTTATTTATAAATGCACATATATATAAAGTTTTGAACAACAGTTGTTTCCAATGATCTAAAGAAATATTGAGGACAATGGACTGATAATCTGAAGGAAAAAACAGACTCTACTTTGTAAAGTAATTCATTCTTCAGTTCAGTTCAGTTGCTCAGTCATGTCCGACTCTTTGCGACCCCACGAATCGCAGCACGCCAGGCCTCCCTGTCCATCACCAACTCCCTGAGTTCACTCAGACTCACGAGTCAGTGATGCCATCCAGCCATCTCATCCTCGGTCATCCTCTTCTCCTCCTGCCCCCAATCCCTCCCAGCATCAGAGTCTTTTCCAATGAGTCAACTCTTCGTTCCTTTATACTGAAAAATGTTACAATTTTTTGAAAACCTTCTAGAAAAGTCTCTCATCTCCTTATTACTCAGAACTTGCTGCTTAGAAAATCATCTATGATGTACGAAAAGTATATACACAGAAGTGGTTTAGTTCTTAAAGTTGTCCAACTCTTGCCACCCCGTGGGCTGTAGTCTGCCAGGCTCCTCTGTCCACGGGATTTTCCAGGCAAGAGTACTGGAGTGGGTGCTGTAAATTTCCTTCTCCAGGGGATCTTCCTGACCCAGGGTTTGAACTTGGGTCTCCTGCACTGTAGGCAGATACTGATCTTTATACTTAGTTCTTCACATTGACAAAAATTTCTGTAGCAGTTTTTGGCTAGGATCTATATATTCAATTAATATAATTTATCTTTTCTACAATAGGGTTTTGGGATAGGAAGGCTTCCCTGGTAGCTAAGCTGGTAAAGAATCCAGCCACAATGGAACCCTGGTTCCAGGAAGATCCTCTGGAGAAGGGATAGGCTACACACTCCAGTGTTCTTGGGCTTCCCTGGTGGCTCAGCTGGTAAAGAATCCGCCTACAATGTGGGAGACCTGGGTTTGATCCCTGGGTTGGGAAGATCCCCTCCACTCCAGTATTCTGGCCTGGAGAATTCCATGCACTGTATAGTCCCTGGGGTAGCAAGGAGTCGGACATGACTGAGCGACTTTCACTTCACTTGGGTTAGGGTAAAATAAGATAGCACGTTAATAGTGCAATGGAATATCCATCTTTAAAATATCTATTGCTGATTTGTTGGAGAACTATTGTCTTTCATCACAAGACTCCTTTTCTTTGGGGAACTCCTATAATTCTTGTCCACATTTTAACATGTCCAAATATATTGGTGCCGTATTTTAACATGTCCAAATGGCCACATTTTAACATGTCCAAATATATTGGTGCATAAATGGACACTAGATCTAAACTGGAATGAGTCCTTTTTACTTAAGAGGCATTCTATAGTATGAACTATAAAAAGTTGCATGAGAAGGCTAGTCTAGGAGAAGAGACAGACAGACAGGCATGGGAGGAGACACAAAAAAGATTTGGGGTCTGAATTCTCTTGTTGGCTCATCTTACTTGCTGTGCCTTGGATCAGTGACATACTCTATAAGCTTTGTAACAAAAATCCTTTTCAGCTCAAATTGGTTGAAGATGTATTTCTGTTATATTTAACTAAAGATGATCAAATAATGCACTATAACCCTTAAACTCACTTTGAAAGGGTAAACACCTTCTGTGGGCTGATTCACTTCAGGTGCGTCTGACTCTTTATGACCTCAAATATTGTAGCCCAACAAGCTCCCCTGGCCATGGGATTCTCCAGGCAAGAATACTGGAGTGGGTTGCCATTTCCTCCTCCAAGCGATCTTCCTGACCCAGGATTTGAACCTGTGTCTCCTGCATTGCAGGCAGATTCTTTACAGCGTGAACCACCAGGGGCAGCCATGAAACTAATCTGAGGGATGGGATATTCACTTTTAGAGGCCTGCGGTGCTGCCCTGCAGCACGCCTGAGAGCATCTCCACACTGGCAGAGGAGACGAGTCAAGACCCAGTGCTCCCAGATGTATGAGCCACTAAAACCACGGGAAGACAAGGCTGTGCCCAGGGATGTCCACATCTGCAGTGTTCATGCAACTGACATCTTTTCTTGCTAAAAATGTTTAGAACATGTGAAATCTGAGGTACATAGGAAACCTTTATCATCACATACATAAAAGTCACTAAAAAGTAGCTAAAAAATGCTACTTTTGACTCCTTCATTTGGATTATACTTTTTATGAACTTCCTTTCCTTATTTTTTTGTAACAGAAAATATGTGATTTCTCCTATTATACAACATCATAATACTTAGGATGAAAGTTAAACAATAATTAATCTTTTTCCAAAAGATGAATGGGTAACTCTGCTGTGTAAGACTGAAAGTTCATTAACGTCTAAATGATAAAAGAGATACTAATCTCTCTTCATTAGTCAGGTGACATTAGTTACACCTTCTGTGAAAGAGTATTCAGAACTTACATGATTTTAAGTATACACTGGTAGATTTCATGGTTCAACCAGAACATTAGAAAAACTGTCCATTTAATCATTTTGACAGATTCATGCCTTCAGTATTTTTAAGAATCACTTATAATTTCTATAAAGAATTAAACTGACCTGAATTAAAATCGTAGAGACTATAATATCTTAATATTTTAGATTTATGGGGGAATGAAAACTATAAATGAGCATGTTGTAATATGTAAATAGCATTGAGTTAAAAGGTGTAATTTCATTTAAATAGTGGCACACTTTTACAGCAAAATTTCTAGGAGAAAGCATATCCATATTTTAAGCTGAGGCATGAACGTAACTTTTTTATATGGGAAGAAGTTTCCAGTTTGTGAAGAAATGCAAGCAAGTTTTTTGAAGCCATGTTCTGAACATTTTCTACTGTCATCTGTAATCCTGATTGGATATGCTATTGTTCCTATATTACTGATTTTTACATAAAGTAATTGAAATTTACAACACTTTTTTATATAAAAAATATTTTTAAAGGAAGGCAATGGCACCCCACTCCAGTACTCTTGCCTGGAAAATCCAATGGACGGAGTAGCCTGGTGGGCTGCAGTCCATGGGGTCGCTAACAGTCGGACAGACTGAGCGACTTCACTTTCACTTTTCTCTTTCATGCATTGGAGAAGGAAGTGGCAACCCACTCCAGTATTCTTGCCTGGAGAATCCCAGGGATGGGGGAGCCTGGTGGGCTGCCGTCTATGGGGTCACACAGAGTCAGACACGACTGAAGTGACTTAGCAGCAGCAGT
>SJYX01012774.1:201023-258494 GCA_006410675.1 Oreotragus oreotragus | reverse complement strand
TTCTTTCTGGGAAACAGATATTTTAAATTATTTTCCCATCAGAATTGGTGTTTTGGTACTTAAGATATTCTGAATAGTAAGGCAAGATGCTAATTTAGGAGAAAATTTTGATTTTGTTTAAACTACATACAACATTACTGCCTTTTCTCCTAAACACCAAAATTTTACAATTGGTAACTCTAGTGTTTTTAATATTTATAAATAATAGTTGTGTTTTAGTAGCCTTTACTGAGTATGTCAAAATATATGCTTTTGTACTTTTGAATTTCTATGGTGGGAAAATCATTTACTTTATTTGAAAGAAGAATATCTGCAATCTCCCTGTTTTTCTGAAGATTACTATACATAAGATTATTCTAAATTATTATCAAGCTGACAAAATTGTTTTGTATTAACATATTGTGAAATAGATTTTAAATCTATAGGAAATAGCACAAAATAAGTGAGTAGGCGTGGAAAAGACTTTTTGAAGAGGTGAATAATCACTGCTGAGAATGGCAAAGCTTTGGGGATTTCTTCCACATTTGTCCAGGCCATTTGCAAACAGAGTAATACTTTATGATTAATAAACAGACCAAAAAAAGCAAACTGTCTCTCTTGGCATATGAATATAAAGCCTTCGCCCAGAAAATAAATTCTCATTCATANGAGTAGGCGTGGAAAAGACTTTTTGAAGAGGTGAATAATCACTGCTGAGAATGGCAAAGCTTTGGGGATTTCTTCCACATTTGTCCAGGCCATTTGCAAACAGAGTAATACTTTATGATTAATAAACAGACCAAAAAAAGCAAACTGTCTCTCTTGGCATATGAATATAAAGCCTTCGCCCAGAAAATAAATTCTCATTCATAACTTGTATCATGTGAAGAGGAAGAAAACAAATCCTTCAATATCTGGGTGTGTGTCAGGTAGTGGACAAAATCTTTGCATCCCTTTTCTGACCACAACCTCAAACCTTTACACATTTTTACTACACCTTTCACTAAGCTGTTCTTTGATCTTAAGGCTCCATTTTTATCAGTTCATCAGCTTCCTCTGACTAATTTATTTCCTTCCAGTTCAGGTGTTGCTCATAGATCTTTTGCCTGATCTATAGAACTGGGAAGGATTTTTATGACATGTCTTCCTCCAAATCCTTGAATTTGCCCACCGTAAATCTCATCACATTACTCTAACAACAGTACTACTGTTAACTGTTGCTCATTTCCAGGGGATCAGAGGTCAGGCCGATCTTGTCCACCATTGGAGTTCAGTGTCTAGTGTGTAGTAGACGCTCCATAAATTGCAGTCGTAAATTGTGATGGTAGTAGCAGTATTCCAGACTCTCCCTAGGTAATTTCACCTTAAGGATCACTTATAAAAATAGGCACTCCCAACTCTGCTTATCACCTGTTTTTCTCTGCAGAGTCTTGGGCATTTATAGCCAACTGTTAAGGTCACAGACTTCAGAGTCAGGCTGCCTGGATTTATATTTTTTACTTTGCCACTAACTAGTTCCATCAGTCATTGCAATCAATGTACAAATTTGATTCAATCAAGTTGTTACCTTGTGCAAAGTGTCCTGAATTTCTCTATGTTCTCAATTTCTTCATCTCTAAAAAGGGCGAGAAAGTTAAAACAGTTAATATATATAAGGCCTCCCTAGTGGCTCAGTGGTAAAGAATCCACCTACCAATGCAGGAGACGCAGGTTCAGTCTCTGAGTCAGGAAAATCCCCTGGAAAAGGAACAGGCAACCCACTCCAGTCTTCTTGCCTGGGAAATACCATGGATAGAGGAGCCTGGTGGGCTTCAGTCTGTGGGGTCACAAAAGGTCAGACATGACTAAGCAACAGAGCAACAGCAACCAGTATATGTAAAGCACTTGAACAGGGCCTGACATGGACTAATAATCAATTTTCGATGAATGTTAGTTTTTACATCACACCCTCACCACTTCTGCTGTTGCTGGTCTGGTTGTTATTCTGCTGGTCAGGCGTCCTCAGCTATTCTACCTGTGTCTAATACAAAGTGTCTAAAACTGAACTCTTCATCCCCAAAATGTTCCCTGCTTCTTGTCTTCTCCTTTCTAATTCACCCAATTCATCAAAATCACCATTCACCCAGTTATCCAAGCAGATGCTTACAAATCACACTCACCTTCTCTCCCACCACCTGAACTGCTACCCAGTACCACCTAATGAATCCCTAAACCCTTCTTCTCTTGCTGCCTTATGAACATCTCATACTGACCTCTTCCTTTCTATTCTCATTGCTTGTATTCCAGCCCCATCATTGCCAGGATAGCTTCCTAAACTGTCTACCACTTTCCATCTCCTACTCTGCAGTACATGCATTCTTTCACCAAATGTTCATACTCTATGTCAGGTGCTCCTTTATGGTCTTAATACTATATGGGTAANAGCAACAGCAACCAGTATACGTAAAACATTTGAACAGGGCCTGGCATGCACTAATAATCAATTTTCGATGAATGTTAGTTTTTACATTACTACCCTCACCACTTCTGCTGTTGCTGGTCTGGTTGTTATTCTGCTGGTCAGGCGTCCTCAGCTATTCTACCTGTGTCTAATACAAAGTATCTAAAACTGAACTCTTCATCCCCAAAATGTTCCCTGCTTCTTGTCTTCTCCTTTCTAATTCACCCAATTCATCAAAATCACCATTCACCCAGTTATCCAAGCAGATGCTTACAAATCACACTCACCTTCTCTCCCACCACCTGAACTGCTACCCGGTACCACCTAATGAATCCCTAAACCCTTCTCTTGCTGCCTTATGAACATCTCATACTGACCTCTTCCTTTCTATTCTCATTGCTTGTATACCAGCCCCATCATTGCCAGGATAGCTTCCTAAACTGTCTACCACTTTCCATCTCCTACTCTGCAGTACACGCATTCTTTCACCAAATGTTCATACTCTATGTCAGGTGCTCCTTTATGGTCTTAATACTATATGGGTAAGTGCTTCCCAGGTGGTACAGTAGTAAAGAAATGTCTGCCAATGCAGGAAACACAAGAGATGCAGGTTCAGTCCTTGGAGTAGGAAATGGCATCCCACTCCAGTATTCTTGCCTGAAAAATCACATGGACAGAAGACTGGCCGACTACAGTCCATGGGGTCTCAAAGAGTCAAACATGACTCAATATGCACGCATACTGGTGAACGAACTGACTCTTTGCTCAGTCATGTCCAACTCTTTCCAACCTGGTGGGTTGTAGCCCGCCAGGCTCCTCTGTCCATGGGATTTTTCAGGTGAGAATACTGGGATGGGTTGCCATTTCTTTATCCAGGTAAAAAGAAACAATTAATTTTAAAAATTATCACCTTCCCAAACTTATATTTCTGTAGGAAGAGACAGTAGATAAATTCCAAAAAGCACTAGTAAGTATACAAAACATTAGAAGGTAAAGTGCTATTGGAAGAAAAAAAACAGTAAAAGGTAGGGAGTTATGGAAGGGATGGATAATTTGTAATTTTTAAAAGAGTATTCAGGGAAGGTATGCTTGATAAAATAGCAAATGAATGAAATGTTGAAGGAAGTGGGAGGATGAGCCTTGCAGACATCTAACAGAAGACCATTCTAGACAGGGCTCACCCAGTAAGTTGGGAGTACAGCTGGTGTGCTCAAGGTAAAGCAAAGAGACTAGCACAGCTGAAGTGGAGAGAGCAGGGAAGAGAAATAGATCAGAGATGTAATCACAGGCCAGAGAGTATGGGGCGTAACCACTGTAAAAACACTGGATTTTAACCTGAGTAAAATGAGGAAACATTGTGGGGTTTTGAGCACAGAGGAGACATGATCTGGCTGCTGCATTGAAGAAAAGTCTGAAAGTGGAAANTTCATCAGCTTCCTCTGACTAATTTATTTCCTTCCAGTTCAGGTGTTGCTCATAGATCTTTTGCCTGATCTATAGAACTGGGAAGGATTTTTATGACATGTCTTCCTCCAAATCCTTGAATTTGCCCACCGTAAATCTCATCACATTACTCTAACAACAGTACTACTGTTAACTGTTGCTCATTTCCAGGGGATCAGAGGTCAGGCCGATCTTGTCCACCATTGGAGTTCAGTGTCTAGTGTGTAGTAGACGCTCCATAAATTGCAGTCGTAAATTGTGATGGTAGTAGCAGTAGTCCAGACTCTCCCTAGGTAATTTCACCTTAAGGATCACTTATAAAAATAGGCACTCCCAACTCTGCTTATCACCTGTTTTTCTCTGCAGAGTCTTGGGCATTTATAGCCAACTGTTAAGGTCACAGACTTCAGAGTCAGGCTGCCTGGATTTATATTTTTTACTTTGCCACTAACTAGTTCCATCAGTCATTGCAATCAATGTACAAATTTGATTCAATCAAGTTGTTACCTTGTGCAAAGTGTCCTGAATTTCTCTATGTTCTCAATTTCTTCATCTCTAAAAAGGGCGAGAAAGTTAAAACAGTTAATATATACAAGGCCTCCCTAGTGGCTCAGTGGTAAAGAATCCACCTACCAATGCAGGAGACGCAGGTTCAGTCTCTGAGTCAGGAAAATCCCCTGGAAAAGGAACAGGCAACCCACTCCAGTCTTCTTGCCTGGGAAATACCATGGATAGAGGAGCCTGGTGGGCTTCAGTCTGTGGGGTCACAAAAGGTCGGACATGACTAAGCAACAGAGCAACAGCAACCAGTATACGTAAAACATTTGAACAGGGCCTGGCATGCACTAATAATCAATTTTCGATGAATGTTAGTTTTTACATTACTACCCTCACCACTTCTGCTGTTGCTGGTCTGGTTGTTATTCTGCTGGTCACGCGTCCTCAGCTATTCTACCTGTGTCTAATACAAAGTATCTAAAACTGAACTCTTCATCCCCAAAATGTTCCCTGCTTCTTGTCTTCTCCTTTCTAATTCACCCAATTCATCAAAATCACCATTCACCCAGTTATCCAAGCAGATGCTTACAAATCACACTCACCTTCTCTCCCACCACCTGAACTGCTACCCGGTACCACCTAATGAATCCCTAAACCCTTCTCTTGCTGCCTTATGAACATCTCATACTGACCTCTTCCTTTCTATTCTCATTGCTTGTATACCAGCCCCATCATTGCCAGGATAGCTTCCTAAACTGTCTACCACTTTCCATCTCCTACTCTGCAGTACACGCATTCTTTCACCAAATGTTCATACTCTATGTCAGGTGCTCCTTTATGGTCTTAATACTATATGGGTAAGTGCTTCCCAGGTGGTACAGTAGTAAAGAAATGTCTGCCAATGCAGGAAACACAAGAGATGCAGGTTCAGTCCTTGGAGTAGGAAATGGCATCCCACTCCAGTATTCTTGCCTGAAAAATCACATGGACAGAAGACTGGCCGACTACAGTCCATGGGGTCTCAAAGAGTCAAACATGACTCAATATGCACGCATACTGGTGAACGAACTGACTCTTTGCTCAGTCATGTCCAACTCTTTCCAACCTGGTGGGTTGTAGCCCGCCAGGCTCCTCTGTCCATGGGATTTTTCAGGTGAGAATACTGGGATGGGTTGCCATTTCTTTATCCAGGTAAAAAGAAACAATTAATTTTAAAAATTATCACCTTCCCAAACTTATATTTCTGTAGGAAGAGACAGTAGATAAATTCCAAAAAGCACTAGTAAGTATACAAAACATTAGAAGGTAAAGTGCTATTGGAAGAAAAAAAACAGTAAAAGGTAGGGAGTTATGGAAGGGATGGATAATTTGTAATTTTTAAAAGAGTATTCAGGGAAGGTATGCTTGATAAAATAGCAAATGAATGAAATGTTGAAGGAAGTGGGAGGATGAGCCTTGCAGACATCTAACAGAAGACCATTCTAGACAGGGCTCACCCAGTAAGTTGGGAGTACAGCTGGTGTGCTCAAGGTAAAGCAAAGAGACTAGCACAGCTGAAGTGGAGAGAGCAGGGAAGAGAAATAGATCAGAGATGTAATCACAGGCCAGAGAGTATGGGGCGTAACCACTGTAAAAACACTGGATTTTACCCTGAGTAAAATGAGGAAACATTGTGGGGTTTTGAGCACAGAGGAGACATGATCTGGCTGCTGCATTGAAGAAAAGTCTGAAAGTGGAAAGGATCAGTTCAGTTCAGTTCAGTCGCTCAGTCATGTCTCACTCTTTGCGACCCCATGAATCACAGCACGCCAGGCCTCCCTGTCCATCACCATCTCCCGGAGTTCACTCAGACTCACGTCCATCGAGTCCGTGATGCCATCCAGCCATCTCATCCTCGGTCGTCCCCTTCTCCTCCTGCCCCCAATCCCTCCCAGCATCAGAGTCTTTTCCAATGAGTCAACTCTTCGCATGAGGTGGCCAAAGTACTGGAGTTTCAGCTTTAGCATCATTCCTTCCAAAGAAATCCCAGGGTTGATCTCCTTCAGAATGGACTGGTTGGACAGAGGCTGGGAAAACAATTATGAGGCTATTATAATCTGAATGAAAGATGATGTAATCTTGGACATGGATAGTACCAGTGGAGACAGTGAGAAGTGCTCTGAGTCTGGATGTATTTGAATGTTGATAGCTGATGGCTTGGATGTGGGGTCTGAGAGAAAGAGATGTGTGTGATGAGATAAGAGAAAAGGTGTCTCTCAAGTGCTGGTCTTCACACATGGAGAATGGAGTGCTATCAGAAGGGCTAGGGAAGAATGCAATAAGACTGAGTTGTGGGGCTGAGGGAGAAAGACCAAGAGCTCAGTTCTGGACATACTAAGTTTAAGATGCCTATTAGACAACCCAATAAAGATATCTTAGGCAGTTGATTAAATACACCTGGAGTTCTGGGGAGGGGTCTCAGCTGGAAATGTAAATGTGCTAAGTATCAGGAAAAGAGAAGAGGGCCAAAGACTGAGGTCTGAGGCTCCCTTGTAGTAACAGATCAGATCTAAAACAGTACAAAGACACCAAGAGGGAACAGCAGGGAAGCAGAAGGAGAGCAAGGTGGTGTAGCATCCTCGAAGATTAGTAAAAAAGGAAATTCAGAGACGGATTGATTTAATGAGTAAGATTTAGAATCGACCCCTGGATTGATAATGTGGAGGTCATTGTTGTCTTCAACCAGGGAAGTTCTGGAAGAGTGGTGAGGATGAAAATCTTAGTCTTCTGATTAAAATGAGTTTAAGAGAGAATTGAGTTAGTAAGTGTAGACTTTTTCAAGTGTTTCTTTCATAAAAGGAAGAAATAGGGTGGTACCTTAAGGAGAATTGGGATCAAGAATACATTTTAAGGGGACTTTCCAGGTGGTAAAGAACAGTGCAGGAGACTTAAGACATGTGGGTATGATCCCTGGGTTGAGAAGATCGCCTGGAAGATGGCATGGCAACCCACTCCAGTATTCTTGCCTGGAGAATCCCATGGACAGAGGAGCCAGGCGGGCTACAGTCCATAGGAGTGCAAAGAGTCAGACATGACTGGAGTGACTTCATGCATGCATACATTTCAAGATGAAAAAATGTTGATATGTATTTATGCTACTGGAAATGATCTCATTGAGAGGCAAAGACTGATGATGTAGGAAAGGAAAATAACCAGGAAGGGAGAGAAATTGTTGAATGACATTTGACACTTCCTCAATTGTATGAGAAGAGAAGAAGGGGGGTTTATGCAGGTGTAACTGATCTGAATGGCAGAACAATGAAGGAGAACACGTCTGACAGTTTATTTGTGTCAATAAAGTGAGGTCAGGAGCTAAGGATGAGGGGATAGAAGAGGTCTCAAACGTTTGACTATAAAATTGTTGTCTCAGAAATTTTTTAAAGCTTCTAATTTTTTTTTAATTAAAAAAAAATGTGTGTTTCCCCTTCTCTATAAAGTCACAATATAGATCCCTAAATTTGATGGTATAGAACTTCTGGTGGAGTAACAATAAGGTTGTGTCAAATTTCCTTTGGCCAAAACATGTATTTCCAGGTTTATATCTGCAATCCTAACTCCAGCCAGGTGGTACTGTTATCCTGTATGCTAAACACATCATACTGCCTTTGGTGCCTCCCCATTTAGGCTCTCACACCATGCCATCAGCCTGATTTGCCCTCCCAATGCCTTGTCTGTCTGGAAGTGTTCTTCTGCTTCTTACTGAATGTCCTCATTGCTACTTGATACTTGCCTAGAATTGACTGATAAGTCTTTATTCCTGGCACTACAAGAGACATTTTACATGTTACCTCATTAAATCTTTATAATAACTTTGAAAGGTAAATTATTTTATCTTAACCTTGCAACACATTTCAGTACATTGATTCAGTAATTCAACATCTTAATACTTTGTGTAAGGAAGTGGAATGCTTTGTTCTTCATAGTAACAGAGGTAGGGTATTACTTTTCTAGGATTGCCCTACCAAATACTGGTGGCTCAAACAGCAGAAATTTACTTTCTTCCTGTTCTGGAAGCTAAAAGTCCAGGATTAAGGTATTGGCAGGGGTGGATTCTTCTGATGCCTCTCTTCTTGGCTTGTAGCTGGTTATCTTCTCCCTGTGTCTTCAGCTGGATTTTTTTGTGTGTCCTAACTTAATCTTCTTACAATGATATCAGTCATATTAAGTTAAGGTCCATTTTAATGACCTCATTTTAACTTAATGACACCTTTAAAGATATTACCTCTAAACACAGTCATGTTCTAAGGTACATGGGGTTGTGACTTCAACATATGAGTTTGGGAGGCACAACTCAGTCCATAAAAGTGATAAAAGCATGTAAGTTAGAATACCTTAGTATAATGTTGTTTTACTGTAGAGTTAGTGTAAAAAACTTGGTCTTTTATTCCAGCTTGCTGCAAGACCATGAGTCTATTATTTAGCCTCAGTATTTTCACCTGTATAATGGATAGAATAATGTTATTGTGGTGGTTGAATATGATCTTTCCATGCTTTATTCTTTTATTCAATAAATGCTTATGGGGTGACTACTCTCATCCAGATATAACACTAGATATGCATTGAGGCAAATAGCTAGTAACTGCCTTAAGGAACCTCTGGCAAAGAATTCAGATGTTGCATGCAAAGCTCTGGGAGGAGCAGAGTGGGTCATGCAGGGCTGTTTGACCAGTTGCCTTTGGTTGGCTTGTAGAGAGCATGCTCAGTTCCATCTCTGCCAGCAGTGGGAACCTCAGCCCTAGGGTCTGCAGCATCTTTGCCACCTACACTCCCAAGTTCCTGGTTTTTCTGACTCATTCTTTGCCATGGGTCCTACCTGAGTGGCATGTCCCAGTACTTTGTCTGGTATCTTAGAGTGTTGTTCCAGACTGTGGGTACAAAGCTGCATGACCTTCCATCTCTAATGTGATGTGACTGATGTAGGCCCTGAATTACTTGCCCAGCTTGCCCAGTTACTCCACAGAGCCAGGAGCAGGATCTGCATTTCCTGTCCCCTCATTGCACATTCTTTCCATTGACCAGGCAAGTCATTCCCATGGAAAGTGGCTCCCAAGACTTGACTTAGAAATGCAGGGGCAAGAGGACAGTTAAGGTGTGACAAGATCCTTAACACCCTCTCCCCGGGGGTGGGGGTGGGGAGGTAGGGGCTGCTTCCCTCTCAGCTTCAGTTCTTCTGACCACTGCCAAGGACAGACCCTCTATCATCTGTTGTAATCCAAGGAGGCCTAGCCACGTGGCAGGCAATACAGAGTTTCCGCTGAGTCAGAGATCTCTGTTGTGTTCTTCTGTACTGACTTTTGGAACTCAAGTAAAGGCCCTTTCATTTTGGGTGAAATTCCTTTTGGTAGATTGCACCTAGGCTAGTCTTTAGGGAGAGATCAAGCCCTAAGCCTTTGGAGTGGGAGCACTGACTCCAAGACAGACAACCAGAGAACTAACCCTAGGAGAATCAAATAGTGAGAACTCACACAAAGGAAACCACTTGAATACAAGACCCAGCATCACCCAATGACCAGTAGCATCCTGTGCAGGATGCTTCATCTAAACAATAAACAAAACAAAACTACAAACCCAATCATCAGCAGACAAGATTACCACTTCACTCAGCCTTGCCCATCAAAGGTAAAGCAAACAAAAACTCAGCACAAATCTAACCCTATACAAAGCTTACACAAACCACTGGACCAAGCTTAGGAGAGCAGAAACCAAAAGGAAGAAAGAATTCAACCTTGAAACCTAGGAAAAGGAGAGCTCAAACACAATAAATTTTTTAAAAAAATGAAAAGGCAGATAAATAAACACAAATGAAGGAACAAAATAGAAACACAGAAGTCCAAATAAATGAAGAGGAAATAGGCAAACTATCTGAAAAAGAATTCAGAATAATGATAGCAAAGATAATAAAAAAAACTTTGAAAACAAAATGGAGAAAATACAAGAATCAATTAACAAAGACCTAGAAGAATTAAAGAATAAACATACAGAGACAAACAACACAATTACTGAAATTAAAAATACTCTAGAAGGAATCAATAGCAAAATATCTGAAGGAGAAGAACGAATCAGTGAGCAGGAAGATAATATGGTGGAAATAACTTCTGAAGAGCAGAATAACTAAAAAGAATGAAAAGAACTGAGGATAGTCTCAGAGACCTCTGGGACAGTATCAACTGCACCAACATTCGAATTATACAGGTCCCAGAAGAAGAGAAAAAGAAGGGGTATGGGAAATTTTTTGAAGAGATTATAATTGAAAGTTTCCCCAACATGGAAAAGGAAATATTCAATCAAATCCAAGAGGCTCAAAGAATCCCATACAGGATAAACCCAAGGAGAAATATGCCAAGACACATACTGATCAAACTAACAAAGACTAAACACAAAGAAAGAATATTAAAAGCAGCAAGGGAGAAGCAAAAAGTAACATACAAGAGAAACCTCATACACTTAACAGCTGATCTTTCAGCAGAAACTCTGCAGGCCAGAAGGGAATGGCAGGATATATTTAAAGTAATGAAAGGGAAAAATCTACAACCAAGATTCCCATACCCAGCAAGGATCTCATTCAAAACTGATGAAGAAATAAAAAGCATTTCAGACAAGCAAAAGTTAAGAGAATTCAGTACCACCAAACCAGCTTTACAACAAATGTTAAAGGGACTTATATAGTCAAAAAGCACAAGAGGAGAAAAAAGATCAACAAAGTCAACCCTAAACAACTGAGAAAATGGCAATAGGAACATATATCACAATAATTACTTTAAATATATATAGGGTAAATGCCCCAAACAAAAGATACAGACTGGCTGAATGGATACAAAAACAAGATCCATATATATGCTGTCTATAAGAAACACTTCAGACCAAAAGACAGATATAAACTGAAAGTGAGAGGATGGAAAAAAATATTTCATGCAAATTGGAAGCAAAAGAAAGCTGGAGTAGCAATCCTCATATCAGAAAAAATAGACCTTAAACTAAAGAAGATTACAAGAGATAAGGAAGGACACTACATAATGATCAAGGGATCAATCCAAGAGGAAGACATAACAATAGTAAATATCTATTCACCCAACATAAGAGCACCTCAATACCTAAGACGAACACTAACAGACACTGAAGGAGAAACCAACACTAGCACAATAACAGTACGAGACTTTAACACCCAGCCACACCAATGGACAGATCAATCATCAAAACAGAAAATTAATAAGGAAGCACAAGTTTAAATGATACGTTAGATGAGATGGATCTCACTGGTATCTTCAGGACATTCCATCCAAATGCAAAAGAATGCACCTTCTTCTCAAGTGCACATGGAACATTCTCCAGGATAGACCATATCCTGGGTCATAAATCAAACCTCAGTAAATTTAAGAAAATTGGAATCATATCAAGTGTCTTCTCTGACCACAATGCTATGAGACTAGATATCAATTACAAGAAAAAAAAAAAAAAAACTTGTAAGAAACACAAACACATGGAGGTTAAAGAACACATTTCTAAATAACCAACAGGTAACTTCCCTGGTGGCTCAGATGGTAAAGCGTCTGTCTACAATGCGGGAGACCTGGGTTCGATCCCTGGGTCAGGAAGATCCTCTAGAGAAGGAAATGGCAATCCACTCTAGTACTATTGCCTGGAAAATCCCATGAACAGAAGAGCCTGGTAGGCTACAGTTCATGGGGTCGCAGAGAGTTGGACATGACTGAACGACTTCACTTCACTTCATCAACAGGTTACTGAAGAAATCATAAGGGAAATCAAAAAATTTCTAGAAACAAATGACAATGAAAACACAACTCTTCAAAACCTACGGGATGCAATGAAAGCAGTTCTAAGAGGGAGATTTATAGCAATGCAATCCTACCTCAAAAAACAAAACAAACAAAAAAAAACATCAAATAGACAATCTAACTTTACAACTAAAATGACTAGAAAAGAAGAACAAAAAAAAATTAGTAGAAGGAAAGAAATCATGAAGATCTGAGCAGAAATAAATGAAAAAGAAATGAAAGAAACAAGAGTAAAGATTAATAAAACTAGAAGCTGGTTCTTTGAAAAGATAAACAAAATTGACAAGCCTTTAGCCAGACTAATCAAGGAAAAAAGAGAGAGAAGAATCAAATCAACAAAATTAGAAATGAAAAAGGAGAGGTTACAACAGACAATGAAGAAGTACAAAGGATTATGAGACTATTACGAACAATTATATGACAATAAAATGGATAACCTGGAAGAAATGACAGATTCTTAGAAAAGTTCAATCTTCCAAGACTGAACCAGGAAGAAATAGAAATTATGAACAACCCAATTACCAGCACTGAAATTGAAGCTGTGATCAAAAATCTCACACACACACACACACAAAAGCCCAGGACCAGATGGCTTCACAAGAGAATTCTATCAAGCATTTAGAGAAGAATTAATGCCTATCCTTCTAAAACTCTTTCAAAAAATTGCAGATGAAGGGACACTTCCAAACTTATTCTACAAGGCCACCATCACCCTGATACTAAAACCAAAGACAACACAAAAAAGAAAACCACCGGCCAATATCACTGATGAGCATAGATACAAAAATCTTCAACAAAATTTTAGTAAACTGAATTTAGCAACACATCAAAAAGCTCATACATCATGATCAAGTTGGGTTTATTCCAGGAATGCAAGGATTCTTCAGTATACATAATTCAATCAATGTGATGCACCATATTAACAAATTGAAAGATAAAAACCATTTGATAATCTCAATAGACACAGAAAAAACCTTTGACAAAATTCAGCACCCATTTATAATGAAAACTCTTCAAAAAAATGGGCATAGAAGGAACCTACTTCAACATAGTAAAGGCCATATATGATAAGCCCACAGCAAACGTTATTCTCAATAGTGAAAAACTGAAAGCATTCCCCCTAAGACTGGGAACAAGACAAGGGTGTCCACTTTCCCAGCTATTATTCAACATAGTTCTGGAAGTCCAGCTATAGCAATCAGAGAATAAAAAGAAATAAAAGGAATCCAGATCAGAAAAGAAGTAAATCTCTTACCGTTTTCAAGTGACATGATATTGTACATAGAAAACACTAAAGATAGTATCAGAAAATTACTAGAGCTAATCAGTGAATTTAGCAAAGTTGCAGGATACAAAATTAATACACAGAAATAACTTGCATTTCTATAAACTAACAATTAAAAATCAGAAAGAGAAATTAAGGAATCAATCCCATTCACCACTGCAAAAAGAATTAAATACCTAGGAATAAACTTACTTAAGGAGACACAAGAACTGTACACAGAAAATTATGTGACACTGGTGGAAGAAATCAAAGACAACATAAAAAGATGGAGAGATATTCTGTATTCCTGGGTAGGAAGAATCAATATTGTGAAAATGACTAAACTACCAAATGTAATCTACAGATTCAGTGTGATCCCTTTCCAATTACCAATGGCATTTTTCACAAAACTAGAACAAAAAATTTCACAATTCATATGGAAACACAAAAGACCCCAAATAGCCAAAGCAGTCTTGAGAAAGAAGAATGCAGCTGAAGGAATCAACTTTCCTGACTTCAAATTATATTACAAAGCTACAGTCATCAAAACAGTATGGTACTGGCACAAAAACAGAAATATAGACCAATGGAACAAGATAGAAAGCCCAGAAATACACTCATGTACCTATGGGTACCTTATTTTTGACAAAGGAGGCAAGAATATACAATGGGGCAAAGACAACCTCTTCAATAAATGGTGCTGGGAAAGCTGGACAGCTACATGTAAAAGAATGAAATTAGAACACTTCCTAGCACCATACACAAAGACAAACTCAAAATGAACTAAAGAACTAAATGTGAGACCAGAAACTATAAAACTCTTAGAGGAAAACATAGGCAGAACATTCAATGACATAAATCAAAGCAAGATCCTCTATGACCCACCTCCTAGAATAATGGAAATAAAAACAAAAGTAAACAAGTGGGACCTGATTAAACTTAAAAGCTTTTGCACAGCAAAGGAAACTATAAGCAATGTGAAGAGACAACCCTCTGAATGCGAAAATAATAGCAAATGAAACTGACAAAGGATTAATTTCCAAAATATATAAGTCATACAACTCAATGCCAGAAAAACAAACAACCCAATCAAAAAGTGGGGAAAAGACTTAAACAGACATTTCTCCAAAGAAGACATACAGATGGCTAACAAACACATGAAAAGATGCTCAACTTCACTCATTATTAGAGGAATGCAAATCAAAACTACAGTGAGATATCACCTCACACCAGTCAGAATGGCCATCATCAAAAAGTCTACAAACAATAAATGCTGGAGAGGGTGTGGAGAAAAGGCAACGCTCTTGTACTGTTGGTGGGAATGTAAATTGATACAGCCATTGTGGAAGATGGTATGGAGATTCCTTAAAAACCTAGGAATAAAACCACCATATTACCCAGCAATCCCACTCCTAGGCATATTCCCTGAGGAAACCAAAACTGAAAAAGGCATATGTCCCATTATTCATTGCATCACTATTTACAATAGCTAGAACATGGAAGCAACCTAGATGTCCATCAACAGATGAATGGATAAAGAAGCTGTGTTAAATATACACAATGGGATATTACTCAGCCAGAAAAAGGAGCCACATTTGAGTCAGTTCTGATGAGGTGGATGAACCTAGAACCTATTATACAGAGTGAAGTGAGTTGAAAGAGAAAGATAAATATCATATTCTAATGCATATATACAGAATCTAGAAAAATGATACTGAAGAACTTATTTTCAGGGAAGCAATGGAATAACAGAGATAGAGAATAGACTTATGGACATGAGGAGAGGAGAGGAGACGGTAAGATATATGGAAAAAGTAACATGGAAACTTGCAAAAAAAAAAAACTCAGTTGTACCACATTACTTGGCATAGGATAAGTACTTAATAAATCATTTTTTGATAATATATAAGTAACAAATAAATTTGCATACCAAAGGTAATTTTCCCATTGTTTCAATTCAGGCTTCCCTGAGTTTGAGAAAAGGTATAGTGACTCTTCATCCACCCATGCACTGACCCTGATAATACAAGTCACACTTATGAGTTTAGCAGTTCCTCCTTGCCCCCTACAAAGGAAATTCAAAGTAGAATTATCTCACATAAATGTGATTTTAAAATCAGAACACATGTATTTCTTTTAAAAAATTGAAATTCAAAATTTCTGATTCTGGATAAAGAAATAAAAATCTTTACTGCTCGCTGTTTGATATGACATGAGCTCTTCCTCCCCTTTTTCTTAACAAGCTCATTTTTAAAATCTAAATAAACATTGCATTTTCTACCGCAAATCTGAAAACTCTAGAAAAGTCAGAAAGGTAACAATCAGCCAGTAACCTATCGCTCAAATATAACTGATAATACTTGAATTTATTTCATTCTAGAATATATATGAATGTGTGTGTATACATAACCATGTGCTATGCTGTGTTTAGTCACTCAGTCGTGAGTCGCGTCCGACTCTTTGCGACCCCATGAACTGTATGTAGCCCACCAGGCTCCTCTGTCCATGTGATTCTCCAGGCAAGAATACTAGAGTGAGTGGGTAGACGTTCCCTTCTCCAGGCGATCTTCCCAACCCAGGGATCAAATCCAGGTCTCCGACTGCAGGCGGGTTCTTTACTGTCCGAGCCGCCAGAGCAGCCTATGCTGCTGCTGCTGCTGCTGCTGCTGCTAAGTCACTTCAGTCGTGTCCGACTCCGTGCGACCCCATACACGGCAGCCCCCACGCTCCCCCATCCCTGGGATTCTCCAGGCAAGAATACTGGAGTGGGCTGCCATTTCCTTCTCCAGTGCATGAAAGTGAAAAGTGAAAGTGAAGTCACCCAGTCATGTCAGACTCTTAGCCACCCCATGGACTGCAGCCCACCAGGCTCCTCCGTCCATGGGATTTTCCAGGCAAGAGTACTGGAGTGGGGTGCCATTGCCTTCTCTGAGAGAAGCCTTTACATAATTCCATATAATTTTATATCTTGTTTTTCTCTCAGTATAAGAAATGTATCTCTTACAGAATATACATATTTTATGTTATAAATTCTTGCAGGCATTTTAAACTCTACATAACGGTTTGTACAGTGGTCATACAAGCTTTAAGCATTCCTCTTTTTTGCTTTTCTAAAAATCTTTGATCTTATGACAAGTTTGAGTGTTTATGTGAGTTTACGTGAAACAAATGTTATGGGCATGCTTGTGTATACTATCCTTTCTTAAAATTAATGCCTAAAGGCTGTAAAAACTGAGTTGTTGATATGGTAGCTTCTAAAGGAGGGTGGGGATAAAGGGGCTACTGAGAAAACAGCAGCTTTGCTATATATACTTCTGCATTATTTAAGGAGTGTGCTTTAGTTTTGTAATTCAAAATATTTTAAAATAAAATAACATAGCAGTGAACATATTTGTGTATAAAATTCCCCCTAAATCTCAAGATTATCTTGGCATAAATGGCCAGAAATGTATTCCTAAATCAGAGAGTCTGAATTGAAGCCTTTTGATAAAAACTGGCAAATTGCTTTTTTTAATGAGCTGTCATGAATACGTTCTTGAGGAAAATAGTAAACAATTGAACCAGAAAGAAATATTCTCGTCACGAATTTAAATGAGCTTGGCTCATCAAAGTTCAGTTTTAAGTATGCACCCTTAACTCTTTCCAGGCTTTTTTCTCACTGGGAAAGTTAAACCAGATATAAATCATTATAATAGAATGCACTAAATATATACTATCAATCTGTATTTTAAAAATATGACAATGTATAAGAGTTTTTTATAGAAATAAGTGTTAACCTGTTTGACTTCCAATAAACTCTTGAAATTTTTTTCTAATTACAAAAGACTTGTACAATAGCTTTAATATCAAGTAACTTTGTTTCAGATGTGAAATACAAATGGATGTCATCTTTAATTTACCCCAAAATATCTATTTTCATAGTTGGTTTAATCACTTTCTTTAAAATATCCAAAAAGAAACTTTAATGATGATCATCTTCTTTAAATGTTGACAAATGACAGATTGATTAGAACAAATTTCATTTAGAGCATGAGATAATTAGAAGTGTCTTTTTCTATTTGCTCAAAAGATAATTATCAGAAAATTCAAAGCATTTTATGAAAATTTTTTTGTTTTAATATAATTAATCAGTCTGGTTGCAGAAGTTTTTCTAATCTTTATTTTTTATTTATTTTTTAATTTTACTTTATTTTACTTTACAATACTGTATTGGTTTTGCCATACATCAACATGAATCCACCACGGGTTTACATGTGTTCCCAATCCTGAACCCCCTCCCACCTCCCTCCCCATAGCATCTCTCTGGGTCATCCCAGTGCACCAGCCCCAAGCATCCTGTATCCTGCATCAAACCTAGACTGGTGATTTGTTTCTTATATGATATTATACATGTTTCAATGCCATTCAGAAAATAGTTAAAATTTTAACAGTTCATTACATTTAGAATGTTAAACCAAGAAGAAGTAGCAACGTGTAGTATAAAATAAGTAGGGTTTGGCTACAGATGGACCTGAGTTCAAATACTAGCTTTGTGATCTAGAATAAGTTGCTTAACTTTGCTTATGTGGTGTATTTTTCATCTATAAAATAAATAAGGAAATGTTTGCAATGATGTTTAGCACCATAATTTATAGATGCTTAAAAAATAGTGGTTATTACTATTATGTTGAAATAGAAAATGATATGTGCTATTTCATATTTTAATGTAGAAAATAAATCAGAATATCCATTACCTGAACAGGATGCCTATGCTAACATATCAGAGATTATTTTATTTTCATTTTCATGTAAGGATATATATAAGATAGATATTTAAAATAAATAAGGAAATGTTTGCAATGATGTTTAGCACCATAATTTATAGATGCTTAAAAAATAGTGGTTATTACTATTATGTTGAAATAGAAAATGATATGTGCTATTTCATATTTTAATGTAGAAAATAAATCAGAATATCCATTACCTGAACAGGATGCCTATGCTAACGTATCAGAGATTATTTTATTTTCATTTTCATGTAAGGATATATATAAGATAGATATATATTTATTTATAAATGATATATCTATCTTATATAAGATAGATCTCAGAATATTCAAATAAGAATGTGTATGTGTGGCACACACACGTATATATACAAATAGATAAATAGATGTATCCCAGAATATCCTAGATGTACCCTGAAATATTAAAATAAGAACCTCTGTATGTGTATGTATATATATACATACAACTCATGAAATACAGCTTATATAATTTTATATGTTGAGATCAAATATAAATGTACATTAAAATATAAACTTTCCTATTAAATGTAAACTGTGTTGTGATTATAACAGTCCTTACCATGTTCACTGATTCAACAAATATCATTGAACACTTACTATATGCACAGTACTGGTCTAGAAACCAAAGCTATAGAAGAGAAAAAAGAGAAAAACATTCTTACTGTCACGTAATGTACATTCAAATGAGGGGGAAAGGCAATAAACAGACAAGTGAGTAAAATACACAGTTGCTAATAGATAATAGATGCTAATGGGAAAAGATAAAAAATTAGGGATTGCAAATTTAGAATAGAGGGCGGGAAGAAGGCGTTACTGAGCCTTCGTTTGGCTAATGACCTGAAGAAGGTGAGGGAGCAAATATGGATATCCAAGGTAGGAGGTTTCTAGGCAGAAGAAACAACAAATACAGAAGTATAGTGGGGAGGATGCTCCTGGAAGAGGTCCTGCCTGCCGTCTCCCCCATGGAGGTATTTTGAGAATTCAATCAGGATGATATTAATACATGTAAAGCCCCAAGGAATGCCTTTGCTGCATAAAAAAGTTCAATGAATGTTAGCTATTATTATCCATAGTTAGGATTAATCATTTTATTTAATAATCATTAAATCACATTTTTATATTTATTTCAGAGTTTTCAGTTTGTATTCAAATATTTGGAATCAGGTATATTCAACCTCAGGCCATTTAAGCCATTGTGTAAATAATTTCTAATTTAATCACATGTCGGGGGAGCCTGGTGGGCTGCCATCTATGGGGTCGCACAGAGTCGAACACGACTGAAGTGACTTAGCAGCAGTAGCAATATACTAACATAATCTTATGGCATGATCTGTCTTTCCTGATACATTTAAAACTCTTGATTCCTCCTGTATTTAACACAGCAATAACTTAAACATGATAAATATTCAGAATTTTCTTCATTGAGTGAGAGAATGAATATAACACTTTTTATAACTATTTATAGTTTTTGAAGATTGGCCTCATTCATTAAACCAGAGTTAACTGTGTTTTCTCATGCAGATTATAATCTGAAATGCCCTCATTAATCCGTTTATTAATTTTTATGATTGTCTACAAGCACCATTACTTAGTATAATATAAATATGGTAAAATATTCATTTAGGAAGAGCAGTTATAAGTTAGGCAGCTTGTTAGTGGTTTTCAGTTGATTAAGATCTGCTATATTATGCTGTACATTTCAATAAATCAATCCATCTGTCCCTGAGTTTACCGTTTCTTTTAAATAAGCATGCAAAAAGTTTCTAAATGATTGGTTTTTCATTAACAAAAAATTTTTAAAGTATAGAATTGAATATATGTAACATTTTGAAGTTGTTTACGTATTTTTATTAACTTCCAGAAGCAAAGGAAAACTCATAAGGTGAAGCTTAGTGTTGCATTTAGAAACTGTAGGGTTCACAGTATTATCTGGATGAAACAAACTGCACGCTTGTTTAATATCTTCGACATCCGCTTCACTCAACTAGACCCTCTTAATATTAGAATCCAAAAAGACAGAGATGGATCTGTGTGACTCAAATGAAAACTGGCTGAAGCATATGATCTGGAAACTAGAGAGCCCCCTAAGGGTATGTCTTGTGTAAAATTACCAAGCTGTTTTGACTGTTTTGTTTTGTTTAAAATGTTCGACATCGGAAAAGTCTTCATTTTATATAGCAAAAAGCTGAGGAAGCAGTCTAAATAATGTTTTTAGAAGAAAGTATGTATATTTTTAACAGTACTCTTCTGAGCATAGTTAAGAATAGTAGCATATAAATTTTCTCTGTGCCCAAAATTCCACACTCAAAAATTGAAATGATGTGGCAAATTATTACCAAAATTATATTGCTCTGTGGAACATTTTAAGAGAATGAAGTTTTTTTACTGTTACTCAAGGACCACAGTAATGTGTAAACATAGACTCACAGCACCAATAATTTGGAATAATAAAAAACTGAAAAAAGTATTATGGAAATATCTCCTTACTATCAAACTTTTTACATAAGTGTGTTAAGTACAAAACAAACAAGTTTAAATCAACCTTTGAAAGATAATCACTCCCAACACATCCAAGAAATATAAAGACAGGAAATATGCTTGGAAAACAAGAGCAAAGAACTATGTTGATTAAGGCTGGAAATGGCTTGACATGCCCTAAAGAGAGACATGAGATGCCTTGGTAGAATTGTAGTCAAAGGGAAGGAGAGGTTTGGACTAAGAAGGAAAAGTGTAGAGCTAAAATCTGAATATCAGAGAGAGAAAAAACAATTCACAAGACATTTGATTTTGTGTTCGCCAGTCTCTGTACACATTTCTCATCTGCCTTCCTCTCGATGGCACTTTATTTCTGACGCACTGCTATGCACTCACTCCCACATAATCCTGCCCTATTCCCTGGCCATATGCCCCCACTGACTTCCTCATTTGTCTCTGTCCTACCATCACCAGAAACTTCTACTTTATTATTATCAAAGTGCCATCTTTACACTTTCACTTCAGTCAGTCTTCCATCTCCTCACACTGATTAAAAGCTTACTTCCTACAAATGCCACCTCTTCCTTTGAAGCACTCAAGCAGAGGCCTCTGGGTCTTTCAATCCAGACAAGAGTGTAATTTCAGTCCTTTAGACATATTCCACCGACTTACCTCCTTGGCTTTAACAACTTTTGCAGTCCATGATCTTACAAACATCTGGTCATATTGTTCCTTCCCAATCCTTGTCACCTTAAAGATGTTCCTCCACATTCTAAAATTCATAGTTGTTGTGAGTGAATCAAAATATTTCTTTTCCTCTTCCATTTTCTTACATGACGTTAATATTGATGTCCCATTAAACTGTCCTCAGAGTAACATCATCTGTTAAATCTGGTGACCTTCTTTGTTATATCACCTCAAGTACTCACACATACATCACAGTATCATCAATTCATAATTATCTGGAGATGCTCACCTCTGAGATCTCAAATTCCAAACATTTGTGTCATAGAAATGTCAAAAATGGTGACGAAGTGAGTGCTATGAAAGAGCATTGAAGGCTGGAAATACTTTGGTGTATTTTTCGTAAGTGAGGCCCTTAACCTTAACTTTGTACATTTTTTAAAATCATGCAGAATTTATCTAACACTATTCATCTAGGACTGGATTATATTGACATAACTCAGATATAGAGTAAATAAAAATGCAACTAGAGTAATTTATGTTGAGAAGAAAAAAACTAAGAAGCCAGAAAAGTCCAGTTGTCAATGCACATTTCTTATGTACAAATCAAAGAATTTACTTTGTTTGCTCTTATAAATACTTCTAGAGGAATCAGAAGGAAATGGAACAATAACGATCATCATGATGGAATTCAGTTAGCTTTGTACACCATTTCCTGCCATGTTCTGTGTTAGATTGTGCTGAGAATCATTAAGATGGTGTCATTCTCTGTTTCTGTAAATATGTCAGTCATTCAACAGATTGTTACTAAAGAAAGGGTCAAGCCAGTTGATCAGGAGAGAGTTGGAGTTCAGAAGAAGGGATGAGACATGCTCACTCTGCCATTTCTCAGATTTGTGTCCCTCGACATGTCACTAACCTCCTCAACTGTTAAGGAGATAATGCCATCTTCCTCTTACTGATTATGTGGCCATTTGATGAAATTAGTTGGAAATGCGCTGTAATTTTCAGAGCTCAGAGAAAGAAGCAAGAAGGTAATTTGACTGTTTCATGGAATGCCTGCAAAGACTCTTGAGCTTTTCTCCAAAACATTAAGCTATAGAATATCTTAGACAAAATTGTGTGAGGAAATGCAAATATATGCTGTCTTTTTCCTATGCTGTTAGGTAATAGGGGCAAATTATAATTAAATATCTTTATATCTAACCAATTGTTCTTTGGTCATTAGACTAGCTAAACTTAAGGAATAATGAATGAATCTGGCAATATATTTCAGTTCAGTTCAATCGCTCAGTCATGTCCGACTCTTTGTGACCCCATGGATTGCAGCACGCCAGGACTCCCTGTCCAACACCAACTCCCAGAGCTTGTTCAAACTCATGTCCATCGAGTCAGCAATGCCATCCAAGCATCTCATCCTCTATCGTCCCCTTCTCCTCCTGCCTTCAGTCTTTCCCAGCATCAGGGTCTTTTCCAATNTGGATTGCAGCACGCCAGGACTCCCTGTCCAACACCAACTCCCAGAGCTTGTTCAAACTCATGTCCATCGAGTCAGCAATGCCATCCAAGCATCTCATCCTCTATCGTCCCCTTCTCCTCCTGCCTTCAGTCTTTCCCAGCATCAGGGTCTTTTCCAATGAGTCAGTTTTTCACATCAGGTGGCAAAATATATTCCAGATTTTCCCCCAAATCATAGAGTATAACATTTTTGAGATCTATACACTGACCACACCTTTCACCCTCTGCATCATTCATTCTTCTCCTCAGCTGAGCTTGATCTTTGCCCTCTTCCAACAGTAAATCTCTTAATTTCTTCCCCTTGCTTTTCTTGGTTTCTCTTTGAAACTGCCATTCCGTTTCTGCATCAGCTCTCGTTTTCTCACCTCACGTTCAGTTCCTTCCACTCAATAAACTGCTTCACCGTGGCAAAGCTTCTAAAACTTCTCTTTGCAGAAATAGAAAGGGCTTCCTAATTGTCTCACCGAGTGCTCTCTGTCTGCTATTCATGCTGTTTGACATTGCTGCAGGATTTGTTACTTCTTGAAATGTTCTCCTTGCTTGGCATTTACAACAATGAATAGAACTGAACTGACACTCACATAAAAGAATGAATGAGGTTAAGCTCTTCGAAATTGTCTTAAAATGCTAGTGAAACCTTTCAAATAATTGCCAAATTCCATGTCCACTTTTCATATCAAATTTGAAAGTTAAAGTACAGCTCTCCCCAGTATCCCCTGTCAAAATCCCCTCAAAATCTTCTGCGATCCTCCTCAAAATGTCACTTTTAGCCACAAAGATTTTCTTGTCCCCATTAATCACTCACTTTTCTGTAATCCCAAATTCTTACTTTTTGCTCATGGAAAAGCTTTTAAATATAGCTGTGTGTGCATGTCAGTTCCAAACTCCCAAATTTTTACTTTTATTGCAATATATATCATTCCCCAAATTATGATATTTTAATTGTGTATAAATCTACCTTTACAGGCTTATGCAGAGACGATGCAGACACAATGATATCTATACCATAGATATTCAAGGATGGATTTTTGAAGAAAGAACTCAGATTTCATTAACCCAGTGTACCTTATCCTTTCTAAGCATTATGGCATGCAAAAAACCCTAGTTATTGTAAGAAAATGAAGATATGAATCTCAAGACTGTTCAATGATTTTATAAATGATCAACAACTGAACTTTGGATATTTGAAGTACTCTGGGTTTATGGAATTTGGAGATAAAAATTTTAATGTGATCATTTTAATGAAAGTATGAATGCTTCTAATATTTGTAGGATTTCATGACTGAGTTAGAGTAAATAATTGTTTCTATAAGCAGTGAAGAGCAGTTATTTTCTGGAAAGTTAACTTGTCCTTTGTCTCTTCAAAAACCCTTCAGCATCATAGCTGAAAAAGGCACATTGATAGGTTCATCATTTTGCTCCTTATGAACAAGAAACAAAGACTTTGTAGGCTACATAACAAGTTTAAGAACTCAGGTTATAATCTAGCACCAAAACAGAGATGGCAAATGACTGTCACATTTACTTGATACTTCAGGAATTTGCTCTATTGCGTTCACTTAGCATCTAAGTGCCTTCATTAAGAGTCAAGGTGAATTCCTTCTAGGCCAGAACTCAGTTACTATCCATATTTTAACTTACAATCGAGAGGAAGATACAGTAACAAATGACACAGTATATGTCAATTACTTCAAAAAGAAACACCACTCTCTCTTCTCTATTTTAAAATTTTCTGGATTCTACTCATATGAAAACTATGCTTACTATCAAAGTTCACAAAATATTTTTAGTCACTCTACTTTCAAAACTCTTAATTATGATTTTCTTATACATATCCCAAGAAAAGCAATTAGTCAAATATTTCATGTTCACTTTTCAACTTTTAAACATGTTTTTATAAACTACCATATAGATCATTACTTTTTGCTTTCCTCAAAAATGCTTATTGGAATTACTTTGAGCCTTCAAATGCATGTTTGTTTTATTCTGTTACATTAGATATTTATACCAACAACCCATCAATACAGTAAATTAGTACATGTAACACTAACAAGTATATACAAGCATAACTGAATTATAACAACATTTTACAGACCAGCACAACAGCTTGTCTCTGTGGTATTTAATAAACCATATTTATCCACAGTTCTTCTGAGAAAAACAGAAGAGACTTTGATATATATTTATTATTTCTATAATAAGAACATGAAAATACATATGTGGAAGTAAATGTGGGTTCTATTTCAATTCACAAGAGTGAAATGTGCTAACTGAAGTGATAATTTCAACAGAAGTTTCATTAAAAACAAAGGCAGCTTGGTTTGGGGGCTCTGAAATAGGTCTGTTAAGAAAGCAAAATTATGATTAAAGGTTAATAATAGGCTAACATTATAAAATGTCATAAATCTCAACTTCATTAGAAACAAGCTAAGTTTCGAAGTTCTTCATTTTAAACTTTTTGCTTAAAGTTTAAAGAAGTTTGTGTTCATCTGTTTAACTTCAAAAGTATTCATCACCAGGTTAAGGATCACAATTATAACCATCCTCTAAGAGAATCCTGTTCAGCTGAAGTAAAATGACATGATTTGCTAAAAGCAAATATTTTATTAGCCCGCAGACCTGGTTTCAAACCTTACTTCTGGCACTTACTGTGTGACTTAAGGAAAGTTCCTAGGTTTCACTACGGTTTAATTCCCTCAGTTGCAAATAAGTGACCATAACAACTCCTGCTTTAGTGGTTGTTATGAAAATTGCATGAAGTGAGAAGTAAAAGTAAAGTGGTAAGTAGAGTGACTCTAATGTAAGTATGAGTTTATCAGTTTGTCCACACGTTACTATCATTTGTCAATATCTGTTACTATTCTAATTGCCTTTGGACTATTTGTTATGCAGTACCAATTGGAGAAGGAAATGGCAATCCACTCCAGTATTCTTGCCTGGAGAATCCCATGGACGGAGAAGCCTAGTAGGTTACAGTCCACGGGGTTGCAAAGGGTCGGACACAACTGAGCGACTTCACCTTCACCTTCACCAGTTAAGAAGCAGCCAATCAGGAGAAATATTGCAGTAAATTCTTGCAAGTATTGCAAGAATACTATCATTGCAATAAAGTATTTGAGAAAACCAACTTGAAAAAATTGTAAAGAGAATTATCTTTTTAAACATAAATGTAAGTTTAAGTCAAGGAAGATACAGTTAAAGCATTTGGAATGAGCTCAGTAGCTTTGGTGAAATAAAATCAATTCAACAGCTAAAACAAAATTTGGCCATGCCAAAATTTTTAACCTTAATGTAACTATTTTTGAATAGGTTGGTTAAGGTATTATTGCCTTTAAGGAGGGTGAAGTATATGTTCTCCTCAAACTTCTTCAAGAGTGAAATTGTGTGAAGAACACAGGTGCCGAGCATTTCTTATACAAGAACTATGCTGGACATTGATTCCTCAGAAGCATCCCACAATGTATTACTGTCAGTATTTTGAAAATGAAATCCTGAAGTTCAGAATAGCCAAGTAGCTTGCCCCAATGTCACACAGCTGGTCAGTTGAGGAAGCAAAAATTAGAAATCCAGATTTTTCTAAGCCTAAATCCTTTCATCACGCTATCTTTAGCTGCGTGATTCTGGAGATGAGAACCCTGGTTATGCAGAGTGGAGTCCTAGAATAGGAAAGTTTATGTGTTAAAGAAGCCTTTTGTGTTTTATTCAAAACTTTTTCCTTTTTTTAAAAATTTATTTATTTTAATTGGAGACTACTTACTTTACAATATTGTCGTGGGTTTTTCCATACATGCACATGAATCAGCCATGGGTGTACATGTGTTCCCCATCCTGAAACCCCCTCCTACCTCCCTCCCCATCCTATCCCTCAGGGTCATCACAGTGCACCAGCCCTGGGCACCATGTCTCATGCATTGAACCTGGACTGGTGATCTATTTCACATATGATAATATACATGTTTCAGTGCTATTCTCTCAAATCATCCCATCCTTGCCTTCTCTCACAGAGTCCAAAAGTCTGTTCTTTACATCTGTGTCTCTTTTGCTGTCTCACATACAGGGTCACCGTTACCATCTTTTTAAATTCCATATATATGCGTTAATCTACTGTATTGGTGTTTTTCTTTCTGACTTACTTCACTCTGTATAATAGGTTCCAGTTTCATCCACCTCATTAGAACTGATTCAAATGTATTCTTTTTAATGGCTGAGTAATATTCCATTGGGTATATGTACCACAGCTTTCTTATCCATTTGTCTGCCAATGGACATCTAAGTTGCTTCCATGTCCTGGCTATTGTAAACAGTGCTGTGATGAACATTGGGGTACACGTGTCTCTTTCAGTTCTGGTTTCCTCAGTGTGTATGCCCAGCAGTGGGATTGCTGGGTCATATGGCAGTTCTATTTCCAGTTTTTTAAGGAATCTCCACACTGTTCTCCATAGTGGCTGTACTAGTTTGCATTCCCACCAACAGTGTAANAACATTGGGGTACACGTGTCTCTTTCAGTTCTGGTTTCCTCAGTGTGTATGCCCAGCAGTGGGATTGCTGGGTCATATGGCAGTTCTATTTCTGGTATTTTAAGGAATCTCCACACTGTTCTCCATAGTGGCTGTACTAGTTTGCTTTCCCACCAATAGTGTAAGAGGGTTCCCTTTTCTCCGCACCCTCTCCAGCATTTATTGTTTGTAGACTTTTTGATAGCAGCCATTCTGACCGGTGTGAGATGGTACCGCATTGTGGTTTTGATTTGCATTTCTCTGATAATGAGTGATGTCGAGCATCTTTTCATGTGTTGGTTAGCCATCTGCATGTCTTCTTTGGAGAAATGTCTGTTTAGTTCTTTGGCCCATTTTTTGATTGGATCATTTATTTTTCTGGAATTGAACTTCAGGAGCTGCTTGTATATTTTTGAGATTAATTCTTTGTCAGTTGCTTCATTTGCTATTAATTTCTCCCATTCTGAGGGCTGTCTTTTCACCTTGCTTATAGTTTCCTACATTGTGCAAAAGATTTTAAGATTAATTAGGTCCCAACAAATATTTTTTTCCTTATTGTTATAATTTTTGATGTAAAGTTCAAGACATTACAAGATATTGAAATTTTCTCTCTTTTGATATGGTTCAAAACCTCATGATCCAGGAGTCCAATATCTCAATATCAGCTAGACATGCATTCTGAAGTGTGACGCATTTTAAAGTACACATGTGCTGGAGTACTAACTCAGATTCAATAACTTTATACCTATAAGTCCCTATTTAACTGGATTGAATTTGTCAGGCTGAAATTTATAACACGGTGGAAGACAAGAGATGTTTTAGCAGTAAGACTCTAGAAAATCAACAGGATTAAGTATACTATTTCTTTTTAAAATTGTTCAAAGCTAGTTTAAAGTCTGTGCTCTTATTGCAATTCCCCCAATGTTTCACTTTATATTTGGATAACTTTCAATTCTTGAAGTGTATGACATTATGAATTACTCTAATAGTAAATGGATTTTTCTGCAACTTCCCTAGACAGAAAAGTGGAAAACATTCTACATACAAACCATAATATATATAGCTTCATCAGTATATATAAATAAAACTCACCCTACCCTGAAAAAATTTTGTGGTAATTTTATATTAGTAATAATCTCTTCAGCAATTTCAGTTTAGCTATGAAGAATTCCATCTTAAACATTTTAATTAATGCTATTAACTGTCATTTTTCAAAATCATCTTAGAGAACTTCTGAATAAGAGACTTGGCTATTGTAATTTGTGAATGGCACAGCTAGAGTTGCAAAGAGTAGCTCATGTCATATTTCATCATTCATTCTCCAGAGTACATTAATAGTGTCTTTCCAAGGGCTTGATTTAAAAAAGAGATAATTTTTTAAAGAGATAAACCTAGGAAGAAAATAGATGTAATTCCTCTCCTTTTTCTCACCCTAGGCTCCATGCCCCCAGGCAACTTTATCTAAGGACCCAGCACATGATCTAAGGATGGGAAATAGTCTGGCTGCTTAAGCAAAGGAGGCATTAAGGCTGCTTTGTGTTTCTGTGGATGATCAGGGTTCATACTGATGGTGCAGCGGTACCTGCTGCTTGAGACGGAGCAGGAAGGGTGGTTGGGAAGGGGCTTGTGTGGGTGCGCCATAATGAATCTGTTTCATCTTTGAATGACTCCATATGCTCTGGCGAAGCTACCAATTCTTTCTCTTGCTTTTTTTTTTTCCTTTTCCTTTTAATGCCAAGATGAATTGATTCTGAAGTGCTGCTCCAAACGCTGACACCATTGAATATGAAGGCGTCATTGTAAAATGAACCATAGGAAATTCTTAATAAGCAACCTTCACAGAGAGTTATCGTTTTTGACGTTTAGATATAGACTTAATCACAGTGAAGGGAGCTTCTTCCTTCAGTCTGTGCATGCTTAGAAGAATAAGGAGTAAAAAGGAATTTGATTGGTATTAAATATGTTTTATTCCTTGCTATGGTGAGCAGTCATATCACATCCCTTCTCACCTTCAGTCTACCAAGAAAATTGGAAAAGGAATTCTTTGAAATCAAGAACTTTATTTCTGAAAGAGTATAAATGGTCTTAAAGCCAAAGCTTACAGTGCTGAGATTTAAGATCTGATTTCCATGAAAACTTCCTTGCAATCATTTTTGTCTGGGGAAAAAAATTATACATCCTGTAGAATGCATGCTAACTACAGTTACTAAAATGCACGAAGGGAGTCATAGACTGATTCCTTTTATAAAAATCAGTATATCCCAGGTACTCACTTTCTAGATTAGAGCAAGTAATGCTCTAATCTATAAAACCAATTTTAAAATATAAAAAAATATAAAACCAATTTTATATTTTCTGACTTTGTTTTAAAAAAAGAAATAAAAATTCTTCAATTGGTATTGCTTTAAAAAATGTATAAAGACTCTGCAAGGTTAAGACATTTCATTAATCTATATTCTACAAAGGAAACCTGCATATTTAGAAGTACATTAAGCAGTCTGACATAAAATTTGGTCTTAGAGTTCTAGCTGTAAGCAACTTGTATATGGCATTCATTAACTTTATTAAATAGAGTATTCCCAAAGAATACATTTGCTGCCACAGTGATGCTATATTATACTTTTATTATTAAATTGATTCTTATTTCTCCAAATGAATACTAATAATGTCAACATTTCAAAAGTTTTAATTCTAGATATATCCTACTCAATGTAATTGAACTGTTATAAATAAATTGACTTCTTGTGAATAGATTGCATATACCAAAGATGCCTAGATTTAAAGGAATCCCGCTTTCAGTTATTTTATAAAACATGATTCTTTTCCATAGTAATTATTAAATTGGATATTTAGATAGTTTAGATATTTATTATTTATTTAATTTAAACTTGAATTAATTAGTGTTTAAATCTCTTTCACCTACCAATCCGTTGCCAAATCCTGTTGATGGTNAAGATGCCTAGATTTAAAGGAATCCCGCTTTCAGTTATTTTATAAAACATGATTCTTTTCCATAGTAATTATTAAATTGGATATTTAGATAGTTTAGATATTTATTATTTATTTAATTTAAACTTGAATTAATTAGTGTTTAAATCTCTTTCACCTACCAATCCATTGCCAAATCCTGTTGATGGTATCTCATACATATTTATCAGATATATCCAAAAAGAGGAGAGAACCAAATAAAAAAGCCTATATACTCAACAGTCTGCTTTAAAAATCAAACATTGTGAATAAAAAGCCTTAACTGTAGTCTTATATGAAAACTCTTCTCCTTTCTCGCCCTAGAGGTATCCTCTGTCCTGAATTTGGTGCTTTTCATTGCCATGCATATTTATAAACTGGCACTATTTATTAATGCATTCATAAACAATATATTCTGCCTTTGAAAATTGGTACCAAATCGTATACACAGTTGTGCAACTTGTAAATTCCCCTCAACATTATGTTTTACAGATGTATCCATATTAATATATAAGTAGGTTAGTTCATTTACATGAACAGTTCTGTAGTATTCCAACGTAGGGATGCATTAAAATGTGCTTATTATCAATGTTTTATTGATGGGTGCTTGTATTGCTTCCAACTTTTTTCTATTACCATAATGCTGAAATGAACATTATTGTACATATTTCCTTTGGCAAGTGTGCAAGCGTTTATCTGAGAGCATATACTTGAATTGAAAACACCAAGTCCATGGCAGTCATAAAACTTCAACAGTTTTGGCAAAGGCTTCCCAAAGCCTATGAATAGATACTGCCTCAGTGATTTATGGTAGTAAATTTCTCATTTATATTGTGTACCTCAGTATTCCAGACACTGAGAATATAGAAATAAACCAAATATATAAAACTTTCTGCCTAATCGGAGCTTGCATTCAAATATGGGCATTAAGGAGTTGGGGATTGACATGTATACAGTGCTATATTTAAAACATACAAGCAACAAAGACCTACTGTATAGCACAGGGAACTCTGCTCAATGCTCTGTAATAACCTAACGGGGCAAAAGAATTTAAAAGACAGATATGTATATATACATATATATATATATAACTATAACTGAATAGCTTCACTGTACACCTGAAACTAACACAACATTGTTAATCAACTACTTTAATATAAAATAAAAAGAAAAGAAAAAACAAACATGGTATTAAAGAAGTAAATAAAATACACAGTATGTCAAATGGAAGAAGTACTGTAGATAAAAATAAAGCAAGAAAGAGGGATGGAGACTGCTGGAATGAGAGATGCAACTTTAAATAAATCAAACTGTCCTGAGAAAGTAAACAAAGAAATAAAAGGGATAAGGAAAAAGCTACAAATCCTCACCAATATCACTACTATCACACTTTTTAATTTGTATTAAGTGAAATGAAAAGGAAAGGTTTCTCATTGTGATTGTTTTTTCTGAGATTGAGCATATGTTAGTTTTCCATTTAGATTTTCTCTATTGTTAATTGCTTATTAATGTCTTAACCCATTTTCATACTGGGTTACTTTCATATTTCTTACTGAATAAGAGAGTTCTTTTCATATTTTAGAGGCACTATTCCTTTGTTGTTGTTGTGTGTGTTGCAAATAATCTTCTACCATTTTGTGATTTAACTCTTGATTTTTTGAAATTATCTTTCATGCACTGAAGTTCTAATTTTAGTCATTTTTTCATTGAATTTATACATCTTTCCCTTTATGCTTTGTATTTGTGTCTGAAATCCTACCCTATCCTAAATATTTCTCCTAAATATTCTTATTTTTATTGATCTTGTGATATAAGATAGTAATCCAATTTTGTTTCTTTCTATATGCATCATCCTGTCATGGTAACTTTTTAAAATACAGATTATATCTCCACTTAAATGTCAGTCACAAACAAATTTCTTGACCATTCCTTCTAAGTTATATCCCACTTTTTTCTGCAATCCCACCCTATAATTCTCCTTCTTGAAACGTAAAATGATTTAAATAATTGATTACTCATTTAATTAAGTAATTTCTAGTCTCACCCTGCCTCCTGTCCAAAAGTATAAACTTCATGAGTGTATAAATCACCTCTTACTTAAAACTATACCCTCAGTTCCAATATGGTACCTAGCTCAGAATAAGTGACTTTAAGTGTGTTCAGTGAATGCAAAAGCAAATTTCATTTCAACAGTATGTGAGATAAAAATTGTATTGATTTCTGGCACCCCAATTTTTAATAACATTGAAAATAACCATAAACTTTCCAATATTTATGTGATCCTGAATAAGCTGTCTACCACATGTGGCTCAGTCAGTAAGTCAGTTCAGTTGCTCAGTTGTCTCCAACTCTTTGTGACCCCATGAACTGCAGCACTCCAGGTCTCCCTGTCCATAACCAACTCCTGGAGTTTACTCAAACTCATACCCATTGAGTCAGTGATCATCCAACCATCTCATCGTCTGTCATCCCCTTCTCCCGCCTTCAGTCTTTTCCAGCATCAGGATCTTTTCCAATGAGTCAGTTCTTCACATCAGGTGACCAAAATATTGGAGTTTCAGCTTCAGCATCAGTCCTTCCAATGAATATTTAGGACTGAGTTCCTTTAGATTGGCCTGGTTGGATCCCCTTGCAGTGTAAGGGACTCTCAAGAGTCTTCTCCAACACCACAGTTCAAAAGCATCAGTCCTTTGGCATTCAGCTTTCTTTATAGTCCAACTCTCACATCCATATATAACTACTGGAAAAACCATAGCTTTGACTAGACGGACCTTTGTTGGTAAAGTAATGTCCCTGCATTTCCATATGCTGTCTAGGCTGGTCATAACTTTTCTTCCAAGGAGCAAGCATCTTTTAATTTCATGTCTGCAGTCACCATCTACAGTGATTTTGGAGCCCCTCAAAAATAAAGTCTGTCACTGTTTCCACTGTTTCCCCATCTGTTTGCNGACTAGACGGACCTTTGTTGGTAAAGTAATATCCGTGCATTTTCATATGCTGTCTAGGCTGGTCATAACTTTTCTTCCAAGGAGCAAGCGTCTTTTAATTTCACGTCTGCAGTCACCATCTACAGTGATTTTGGAGCCCCTCAAAAATAAAGTCTGTCACTGTTTCCACTGTTTCCCCATCTGTTTGCCATGAAGAGATGGCTTCATGTGACTAGTGGTGCCCATGTTAGTCAGTGTGGTTCTATAACTTAGAGGCACAGGCATCACCTGGGAGCTTGGTAGAGATGCAGACTCTTGGGCCTTGCCCCAGGTCTGCTGAGTTGAATCTGCATTTTATCAAACCCCAAGCACTGCATCCCCAGAACACACATTAAAGTTTGAGAAACACTGGTTTTGAAGGCTTACAAGTGGCCAGACCTCAAGTCAGTATGGCATGACTACATACCATCTATATTTCTTTTTTAAACATAAACAAATCAATATAAATAATTTATTTTGAAGGGGGGGCTCCCTCTTTTCTTGTTCCATCCTTTGGCCCTGGTCTTTTGGAAGAGTGATGAAGTAATCCCTGGTTTGATTTTTAACTGGACCAGTTTAGCTCTACCCGACTCAGAGCTTTGGAGTAGGTGGTGCAGTGAGAAAATGAGCACATGTCCCTTGACTGTGTGGACTCTGAGAGAGGGTACTACTGCAGTGCCTGTCACTGGTTGGTTGTGTCTCCATGTTAGAGAATGTGAACCCACTGGGTATATTTCCCCATCTGTATATAGCACAGTAGTACTTGAGATTCCTAGCCAGCCTTGTGGATATCTCATGAAGATCAAATGAACCATATGTAATTGTATTTTCCCTTTCTCACCCTTCAATAACAATTTTTTTTTCAAAAATTTGAACAGGTAATACAGTCACATGTTGTGATGCTCCAAAGATATAAAAGGGTATATTATATAGTGAGAAATAAGATTCAGTCTCCAAAGAGGCTTCAATGGTACCAGTTTGGGGGGATTTTTCAAGAGACAGTTCATGCACACACCAGGAATTACATCTATATGACCTTCCCTTCTTCTTTTCACACAGCACAACCACCTTGCATTTTGACCTTTCCATCAAAAGTGTGCCTCAGACATTGGCCATGTCAATATATAGAATTTCCTCTTTTCTTTTTCACAATTATACAACATTCCTTTGTAATAATGCACCACAACTTATTTAACCAAGAAAAGGAACTAAAAAGCCTCTTGATGAAAGTAAAAGAGGAGAGTGAAAAAGTTGGCTTAAAGCTCAGCATTCAGAAAACGAAGATCATGGCATCTAGTCCCATCACTTCATGAGAGATAGATGGGGAAACAGTGGAAACAGTGTCAGACTTTATTTTTTGGGCTCCAAAATCACTGCAGATGGTGATTGCAGCCATGAAATTAAAAGACGCTTACTCCTTGAAAGGAAAGTTATGACCAACCTAGATAGCATATTCAAAAGCAGAGANGCAGAGTACATCATGAGAAACACTGGACTGGAAGAAACACAAGCTGGAATCAAGATTGCTGGGAGAAATATCAATAACCTCAGATATGCAGATGACACCACCCTTATGGCAGAAAGTGAGGAGGAGCTAAAAAGCCTCTTGATGAAAGTGAAAGAGGAGAGTGAAAAAGTTGGCTTAAAGCTCAACATTCAGAAAACGAAGATCATGGCATCTGGTCCCATCACTTCATGGGAAATAGATGGGGAAACAGTGGAAACAATGTCAGACTTTATTTTTTGGGCTCCAAAATCACTGCAGATGGTGATTGCAGCCATGAAATTAAAAGACGCTTACTCCTTGGAAGGAAAGTTATGACCAACCTAGATAGCATATTCAAAAGCAGAGACATTACTTTGCCAACAAAGGTCCGTCTAGTCAAGGCTATGGTTTTTCCAGTGGTCATGTATGGATGGATGTGAGAGTTGGACTGTGAAGAAAGCTGAGCACCAAAGAATTGATGCTTTTGATCTGTGGTGTCAGAGAAGACTCTTGAGAGTCCCTTGGACTGCAAGGAGATCCAACCAGTCCATTTTGAAGGAGATCAGCCCTGGGATTTATTTGGAAGGAATGATGCTGAAGCTGAAACTCCAGTACTTTGGCCACCTCATGCGAAGAGTTGACTCATTGGAAAATACTCTGATGCTGGGAGGGATTGGGGGCAGAAGGAGAAGCGGACTACAGAGGATGAGATGGCTGGATGGCATCACTGACTCGATGGATGTGAGTCTGAGTGAACTCCGGGAGATGGTGATGGACAGGGAGGCCTGGTGTGCTGCGATTCATGGGTTCACAAAGAGTCAGACATGACTGAGCGACTGAACTGAACTGAACTGAACTGAGGGACGCTTTGGCCGGACAGACAGGGAGGCTCTCATGGGAACCCCCAGGCATGCATACAGCTTGGTGATGCAGTGGTGGAAATCAGTTACAAGACCCTAACTGTGGGCTCACATCTCAGGGTAAAAGGCTGAGATTTGGAAATGAGAAGGAGTTTGCGGGGGGAACCGGAGCTGATCTCCAGGGGAAGGGAGCGGAGACAATCTGCTTCAAGTTCAGGCCTTGGAGCTTGCTTGAAGAATCTAACCTGTGACCGGCACAGTCTGAGGGACACAGGGACTGGGGTCAGATTTGAGCCTGAACAGTCCAGAGAGGTAGGGAATGGCTGGTGGCCTGCTCCCCTGCTGGAGCCCAAGTACGGGCGGTGTGGGGTGTGGGGGGCAGGGATTTGGGGGGATGGCAGCTAAAGGGATAGGGTATGGTGGGTGTCAGCGAGCAAGGGCCCTGGGGTGGTCTTGCCTCAGGTGGGAAGGGGCCACACTGAGGGACTGGAAGGACTGGAGGCCACGCTGGCTGCCCAAGCTCCCTTAGTAAGCAGACGGAGCAGCAGGGCAGACAGAAACACAACCCTCCTCACGTAGGGTCTGTGGATCACAGGTGCGCTGCAAAGCCCTTGAATCGGGGGGTGAAGAGTGAACTGCAGGGACAGAGGAAAAGTAAAGCGCAGAGCTGAGGCTCTGTGCTCCCCACACAGAGGCCCCGGGTCCGATTCCTGGTCAGGAAGCTAGAGCCCACACGCTGCAGCTAAGACCTGACACAGCCAAGTAAATAGACAGGCATTAAAAAGAAATGAAAATGCAGCTGCTTTTCAATCGCCTTGCACAAACGCTCATGCACGTCAGTCTGTGGGAAGGGCTGGGCTTGCTAGGAGATATAGAAGATACTTTACCCCCTTCTTCCTCACCCTGCCCTTCAAACACCATGCAGAGTCCTTCTTCTCCTGACTCCTGGTTGAAATCTCAGCTTCTCTCCTCACAGCCTTGTTGTCCAACAAAAAGATAACATGAGCAAGCCACATTGCTGCACGCTTAACTCTAACACTCTAGTAGCCACAGTAGAAAAAGCAAAATGGGACAAGTAGAATTAATTAATTTTAATAATGTATTTTATTATAATGGATAATGTACGGGCCACCTGATGTGAAGAGCTGACTCATTGGAAAAGATCCTGATGCTGGGAAAGATCGAGGGCAGGAGGAGAAGGGGATGACAGAGGACGAGATGGTTGGATGGCATCACCGACTCAATGGACATGAGTTTGAGCAAGCTCCAGGAGATGGTGAAGGGCAAGAAAGCCTGGCATGCTGCAGACCATGGGGTCATAAAGAGTCGGGCACAGCTTAGTGATCGAACAATGATAATGTATTTTATTTAACCCAGTATATGTAANATGGTTGGATGGCATCACCGACTCAATGGACATGAGTTTGAGCAAGCTCCAGGAGATGGTGAAGGGCAAGAAAGCCTGGCATGCTGCAGACCATGGGGTCATAAAGAGTCGGGCACAGCTTAGTGATCGAACAATGATAATGTATTTTATTTAACCCAGTATATGTAAAATATTATCACTGAAACAGATAATGTAAAATAGGAGATGTTTTACACTTTTCCCCCATACTAAGCCTTTGAAATGCAGTGTTTTTAAACATTTTATTTTTTTGATGGTTTTCTTGGCTGCACATAAGCTTTTTAGTTTGATGTAGTCCCATCCGTTAATTTTTGCTTTCATTGCCAGTGCCTTTGGAATCCGATCCAAAAAACTACTGCCAGGAGCAAGGTCAAGGAACTTACTGCCTATGATTTCTGCCAGAGGCTTTATGGTTTCTGATTTGACATTCAGATCCTTCATCCATTTTGCCTTAGCTTCGTGTGTGTGGTGTGGGGTAGGGATCCAGCTTGGTCCTCTTGCACATAGCTCTCCAGTTTTCCCAGCACCAGTTATTGAAGAGACTGTCCTTGCCCTGGTCTGCATTCTTGCCTCCTTTGTTGTAAATTAACTGACCATAAATTTATGCATTTATGTCAGAGCTTTATGCTATTCTGTTGATCCATGTGTCTGTGGCTAAAGAAAACAGAACAAATGAACAAACAAAAACCTCATAGCCACAGAAACCAGATGGGTGGTTATCAGAGAGCCCGGGCCTGTGGGGAGGACAAAGGGTGAAGGGGCTAGTCGTGTGACGACAGATGGCAGCCACACTTTTGTGGTGGTCACTTTGCAGTATACATGCCTACCGAACGGTTATGTTGTACCCCTGAAGCTAATATAATGTTCCTATCAGTTTTATGTCAATTAACAAAATGAAGTGCAGTATGTATTTTACAATTCCAGATTACCTCTCTTCAGACTGGCCTCATTTCAAGAGTGCAATAGCCTCATCTGACTCTCAGATATCAAGGAATGGTTTTGCTTCCAGGTATTTAAAAAATCCGGTCCAGTCTGGAACTGAAGCTGTGATTTATTCAATTCAAAAGTCCCTTCCCCACCCTGGACAGATTTGGGCTTGGAAACCAGCCGTAGAAGAAGGTGTGTGTGTCGGGGATGGGTGGAATAGGTGGTCTTCCACTGATAGGCGGTCTTTCTGCCCCTTTGTTCCATCTCTCTTCCTCTGCCCAAGGCTAGGGGCCAGGGACGATTAGAGGTCAAGGACAGAATCTTGGGCATGTCTCTCTGATGTTGCAGCTGCCGGAGTAACATTCTAGGCTGCCTTCTTCCATCCTGTGCTTCAATGCTGGGGAACAGTCACCTGTGGTTCCCCGATGCTTGCACTCAGCTATGGGCTGCTGGATTCCCTTTGGGGAGGTCACCTTGCCTCTCCAGGCCTCCCGAGCCCTTCAGAGATGCCCATTCCTGTGACTGCTCCAGCGGCCCACCTGTGGGGCAGTGCACGCCCGCCATTACTCTCCCATTTTGCTCCAGGACCAGCGCCAGCCCTTTCTTGCTCTTAGAAGCTCCAGGGAAAAATCTGATGCTGCTCCCTGATGCCCACTCCCCCACGCCCAGGGGACCCACCCAAGCTCTCTGGCGACTCCCTTCATGCCCATTTGTTTGGTCTGCAATCACTGTCCTCCCTTACCCTCTGCCTTCAAAGTGGATAACAGAATAATAGTGGCAGAACCTCCCTTTGCTGAAACCTACATGATTGGACTTCCTGTCTCTCTATGGAGACGCCAAGACCCCCTTATCAGCCTGTGACATTTACAAATACAGTCAGGAAGGGTGCGCCCGCACCAAAATATTAACATTGGCAGTCCCCAGGTATAAACATTCCAAAGGATTTTTATCTTTGCATCTTGGAATTTCTTATTATATAAATGCCTAAAATTTATTATTTTATTATAATTTTAAAAATCATAATAATGGGATTATATAATCATACTAATTAAATTATAATTTAAATTTATTATAATTTTTTGAGAAAACCAATGACTCTGGGAGTCAAGAAAGATAAGAATATGAATATGTAAAGAAAGCGTACATCAAGAATGAAGTGCATATCAAGTGTTTGTGTTCCAGGCCTGTGCGCACATGTGTAAACAGGATGCTGTGAGTTTGGAGAGGAAAGCTTCTCTGCTCCCCTCCCTGACTCTGTTCTGCATCATCTCCCAGGCTCCTCGCTGGCTGCTACTGTCTTGTTACCTTTTCCAGGGGCAGAATCTGGCCGGACGTTGGAAGGTGATGCAAGGAAAGAGGGATTGTTCTTTAACTTCTGCGTCTAGTGGTGGTGTGGCTGCTGCTGCAGCTCAGGACTCCGGGGGCCTCGGGGGTCCCCCTGGAGCCGTGGTCCCTTTGCAGCAGCATCCACAGCAATGCCTCCTGGTGTGGCCACCTTCCCTCTCTGCTCCCCTGGCACTTGCCTCCTGCAGTTATGGTCTCTGAGTTACCTCTCATTCCCCTTTTTGCTCTTCAGCCCTTCAAACCATGTGCAATGTCAACTACAAACCAGCACTTGCCATCCATCTCTACAAGGGTTAAATCATGTGCTGCTGCAGCTGCTGATTTTCAACACCCCCTGAAAGGAGTTCAAGGTGGAGAGCAGGAGTGAGGCACTCTGTACTCAGGGGGAAAAACTGGCAGGACAGGTCTTCAGATAGTTAGATACTTTCAGGAGCTGATTTTATGAGCCCAGTTCTTGCATCTCCCCATATCTGCTGTTGTTCAGTCACTAAGCCGTGTCCGACTCTTTGCGACCCCACGAACTGCAGCACGCCAGGCTTCCCTGTCCTTCACCATCTCCCTGCCCCATATCTAGAAAAGCACTAAATCCTTCATGATGATGACTGTTTCTCCTGACTAGCAGAAGCTTCATGAGACTAGTAGAAACCTTTTGCAAAATATGTGCTTGATTGCACGTACTCCCCCTTCACCAAAATCAGATATATACTGACATTTCCTCCCTGTCTCTTGGGAGCAATTTCTTAGAGCTATCTGAGGTGCTGTCTCCTGGGCTGCAGTTCTCATTTAGCCCCAAATAAAAATTAACTTGCAACTCTTGTGCATTTTTTTAAGTCGACAGAAAAACTTTCCTGAGTTAAATCCCATCTCTTTGAAACACCTAGCATGGCTCCATGTCTCCGCACTGGACTCTGGCTATTTCACAGTCAGCCGAGTGCTTTCCCATCATCAGCCCATGTAGCTACGTGGATGCAGCATCACGGTCCACTCTGTACCTCCTGGCTGGGTTCACCACTGCCCCTGGGGGACCAGGTGTGTGGTTGTAACATGGCTCGCTGGCCCTAGGCCAGCCTGGCCCTGGGCCTGCAGCGGCAAGTGGCCCCTTGGGCCAGGCCTCCTGGCCTCTGTGCCTAACGTCCTCCCTGGGAAGCCACCTCTACCCCCAGCGACAGGGCTCACCTCTGGAGATATGTCCCATCGACCTGAGAAGCCTTTCACATTTGGCCTCGGGTCACGCTGACACCCCAGCTATGACTCCAGACGGTCTGCACTGAAGGACACCTTTGGGACATTTAAACCTTCATCTTCTGGATAAGGAAGTGAAATTGACACAGAAGTGGAGAGAAATGTCCTGTCCAGGGTTACACAGGGACTTGATGGAACAGCCACTGACAGATTCCAGGCCTCCTACTTCTTGATCCAAACCACTTAAAAAAAAAACAAAAATAAAACTTAATTTTAGATCATTGTAGATTCCTATGCAGTTTTAAGAATAACTCAAGAGAGACCCTGGTACCCTCTGTGCAGTCTCCCTCAGGAATCAGTTCAGTTCAGTTCAGTTGCTCAGTCGTGTCCGACTCTTTGCGACCCCATGAATTGCAGCACGCCAGGCCTCCCTGTCCATCACCAACTCCCGGAGTTCACTCAGACTCGCGTTCATTGAGTCGGTGATGCCATCCAGCCATCTCATCCTCTGTCGTCCCCTTCTCCTCCTGCCCCCAATCCCTCCCAGCATCAGAGTCTTTTCCAATGAGTCAACTCTTCGCATGAGGTGGCCAAAGTACTGGAGTTTCAGCTTTAGCATCATTCCTTCCAAAGAAATCCCAGGGCTGATCTTCAGAATGGACTGGTTGGATCTCCTCAGGAATAACAAGTTGCGAAACCATCGTACAGCATCACAACCAGGATGTGACATTGATGCAGAACCCTGGTCACGTTTAGATTCCCCTACGGTTATTTACTTATTTGTATGTGTGTGTGTATTTAGTTCTGTGTGGTTTTACCATGTGTATATTAGTGTCTCCATTACCACAGTCAAGATACAGAACATTTCCGCCACCACAAGGATCCCTTGTGAGTCCTTTTTTTTTTTATAGCACAGAGAACTGGATTTAATGTCTTGTAATCACTGCAGATGGTGACTGCAGCCAAGAAATCGGAAGACATTTGCTTCTTGGCAGGAAAGCTATAATAAACCTAGACAGTGTGTTGAAAAGTCGAGAGAGACATTACTCTGCCAACAAAGGTCCGTATAGTCAAGGCAATTGTCTTCCCAGTGGTCACATACGGTTGTGAGAGCTGGACCGTAAAGAAGGCAGAGTGCTGAAGAACTGATGCCTTCAAACTGTGCTGAAGAAGACTCCTAAAGAGTCCCTTGAGCAGCAAGGAGATCAAACCAGTCAACCTTAAGAGAACTCAACCCTAAATACTTGTTGGAAGGACTGATGCTGAAGCTGAAACGCCAGTATTTTGGGCATCTGATGCAAACATTAGAAAAATCCCTGATGCTGGGAAAGACTGAGGGCAGAGGAAAAGAGAGAGTTAAAGAATGAGATGGCTGGATGCCATCACCAATGCAACAGACATGAACTTGGGCAAACTTCGGGCGATGGTGAGGGCTGCAGTTCATGGGTTTGAAAGAGTCAGATGGGCAACTGAACAACATCAAGAACAACAAATAACCTATAAGGGGCTTCCCAGGTGGCGCTAGTGGTAAAGAACCCACCTGCCAGAGCAGGAGACGCAAGAGAGAAGGGTCCAGTCCCTGGGTCGGGACAATCCCCTGGAGGAGAGCACAGCAACCCACTCCAGTACTCTTGTCTTGGAAACCCCTTGGACAGAGGACCCTGATGGGCTACAGTCAAAGGTATGATCATAGTGTCACAAGGAGTCAAACATGACTGAAGCAACTGACTGTGCATGCTTTACGTTATAATGGAAAAGAATTTGAAAAGGATATATAGATAGGGGCTTCCCTGGGGGCTCAGACAGTAAAGAATCCACCTGCAATGTAGGAGACTCAGGTTCAGTTCCTGGGTCAGGAAGATGCCCTGGAGAAGGGAATGGATGCCCACTCCAGTATCCTTGCCTGGAGAGTTCCATGATGACCAACCTAGATAGCATATTAAAAAGCAGAGACATTACTTTGCCAACAAAGATCTGTCTAGTCAAAGATGAGCTTTGGTATTTCCAGTATTCATGTATGGATGTGAGAGTTGGACTATAAAGAAAGCTGAATACCAAACAATTGATGCTTTTGAACTGTGGTGTTGGAGAAGATTCTTGAGCGTCCCTTGGACTGCAAAAAATCAAATCAGTCAATTCTAATTGAAATCAGTCCTGAATATTCATTGAAAGGACTGATGCTGAAGCTGAAACTCCATTACTTTGGCCACCTAATGTGAAGAACTGACTCATTGAAAGAGACCCTGATGCTGTGAAAGATTGAAGGCAGGAGGAGAAGGGGATGACAGAGAATGGGAGAGTTGGATGGCATCACTGACTTGATGGACATGAGTTTGAGCAAGCTCTGGGAACTGGTTTTGTAGAGAGAAGCCTGGCATACCGCAGTCCACGGGGACCCAAAGAGTCAGACATGACTGAGAGACTGAATTGACTGAGTCAATGCTGTGTTTTTTCCAGTAGTTATGAGTGGATGTGAGAGTTGTACCATAAAGAAGGCTGAGCATCAAGAACTGTTGCTTTCAAATTGTGATGCTGGAGAAGACTCCTGAGAGCCCCTTGCACAGCAAGGAATTCAAACCAGTCAATCCTAAAGAAAATCAACCTTGAATATTCATTGGAAGGAATGATGCTGAGGTTGAAATTCCAATACTCTGGCCACCTGATGCAAAAAGCTGACCTACTAGAAAAGACCCTGTTGCTGAGAAAGATTGAGGATAGGAGAAAAGAGTGGCAGAGGATGAGACGGTTCGTTGGTATCCCCAAGTCAATGGACATGAGTTTGAGAAAATTCCAGGAGAGAGTGAGAGACAGGGAAGCTTGGCATGCTGCAGTCCATGAGGTCACAAAGATTCATAAGTAACTTAGAGATTGAATGACAACAGTAGAAGCCCTAGCTGGCCAAGCAAAGATCTTTGTGTACACAGAAAGCAGAAGAGTTAAAAAGAAGAAGAGAAAGAAGCAGACAGATAAGCAGAAGGAAAGGGAAGAGAGAATAAAGATGAGAGAGAAAGAGAACAATGTCTGGCTAACTCATCCTTCCAGTCGCTAGCCATTAGATTCAACCAACCTGAGAACTCAGGTATCATGAAACACAGACAAGTTGTTCCTGTAATGTTTTGTTAGAATTCCCAACTCACAGAATTAGAAGATAAAATAGGAAGAAAAAGCTTTAAGCTAAGTTTTGGAATGGTTTGTTCATGACAATAAATACCTGAAATAATTTCTCTCATGATTGTTTGTTGAAAAATATGTTTGTTGAAAAGTATTTGTTGAATGAATGGCTAATTAAGCAAATACATATTAAAACAATGTGTCTCTTCTCTAGCCCCATCACATTAGTGATAATCAGCAAGATTGCCAATAACATGTCAGAGACACAATGGTGAAACAGGATTCTCAGATACCATTGAGAAGGATACAAATTGGTATATTCTCCTTGAAGAACAAGATACATATGTGTGTGTTCAGTCACATCCAACTCTCTGAAACCCCATAGACTATAACCTGCCAGGCTCCTCTGTCCATGGGATTTCCTAGGCAAGGATACTGGAGTGGGTTTTCGTTTCCTCCTCCAGGAAATCTTCCTGACCTAGGGATTGAACGTGCATCTCCTGTGGCTCCTGCATTAGCAGGCAGAATCTTTATCACTAAGCCACCTGGGAAACCCAAAGAACAGGTAGAAATCTCTATTAAAATTTAAAACACATGTTCCCCTTAGTCATGCTCCTGTACTTCTGGGGATGTATTCCATAGATATACTCATGTGTGCAGAAACACATGTACAAATATGTTCACTCACTGCAAAATAGTTTGTGAATATTAAAATCTTGTAATAATATAAATTTCCATCAATAGGAGGTCAGTTAAATAAATTACATCTTTTCAACAGAATAACTTTTCCCTGGTGACAAATATCAGGCAAAAGCAATAGATACAAACATCATACTATCTCTGAAGTGCTTTATCAAATGAGAAAATCAAGGTGCAGAATACTGCATACTGCCCACTGTGCAATAATGCGTAAAAGGAAGAGATACGTGATTCCTGTAGAATCACCCTAATTTTTGGAAGTTGATTAAGAAACTGGTAATAGTGGTTATCATTAGAAGGTGGACTAGTGATCTAGAAAGGTGAAAATTTACTTTTCACTGAATTTATTTCTGTACTGTTAATTACTTTCCACCATACTTGTTTTACTTTGGATTCAAAACCAAATAAATCTAGCACTCAATCACAGTTTTCAACTGACATGAAGAGTTAAAAGATGTTATCAGTAGCTAAGATATGGAAGCAATCTAAATGTCTATCTACAGAGGAATGGGAAAGAAAAAAAAAGATGTACATATATACAATGGAATATTACTCAGCCATTAAAAAGAATGAATTAATGTCATTTGCAGCAACATGGATGGACCTAGAGAGTATCATACTGAGTGAAGTAAGTCAGACAGAGAAGGAGAAATATCCTGTGGCATCCCTTTCACGTGGAATCTAAAATAAAATGATACAAATGAATTTACTTACAAAACAGAAAGATACAGATTTAGAAAATGAACTTATATTTGCTAAGGGGAAGTTTGGGATGATCATGTACACACTCTAGTTTTAGAATGGATAACCAACAGAGACCTATTGCATAGCACATGGAACTCTGCTCAATGTTATGTGGCAACCTGCATGGGAGTGGGGGTTGGGGAAGAATGGATACATGTATGTATGTATGTGTGTGTATATATATATATGTATGTATATATATACTCAGTCCCCTGGCTATTCACCTGAAACTATCACAACATTGTTAAATGGCTATACCCCAAATACAAAATAAAAAAGTTCCAAAAAAAAGTTATCACAAAAATATAATCCTAGTTTAAACTCAGAAGAGTTGTGTCTAACATGGAATAGGCAAACTAAGGAATGTTTCCACTGAGACAAAATTATATCTGGGATTCTGGAAAACTAGGTAAGCCTAAAGAGTTTACTGACCTTATGTCAGGACTTCTAGCTCTTAGCCTTTGGGACTTTAGCTTCTTTTATGGAGTATAATTCAGAATAATGTTGATATCATTACACATGTTTATATCAATTTGCAGGCAAAAGTTTGAAAGGAATCAACTAGGGGCAAGAAAATGCATCCCCTGAACATGAAAATGTTCTCCCTCCTTCAGCCCCTCAACTGGCATTATTAATGCACTGAATGGTCATACACATGTACATTTTGAGAACAATCACTAAGTAAGTATTTTGAATTTTGCTTGTTTTAGTAAAGAAAAGGAAAGAGTCAAAAGAATTCATTATAATTCCTTATAAAAATAAGAAATTAATTATAAAGTCCTTTGACCTACCATGCATGTTAGTGTTAACAGGGCTTCAGTGGGCTAGAGCCAGCCCATAGGGAACATTTTCTCTGCCTTCGCCTGTTGTGAGCCAATATCAAGACACCAAAGAAATTCACTTTTTTTTTACCTTATCCACTCTTATCATCTGGTAACACTTCATCTTTTCCACAGAAAAGCATATGAGCTTCTGCCTGAACATAATAGGCAATGAATGATTTTTATATACCAAATTCCCACTGGAAACTACAAAATATTTAAGGTCTCATACAGGTAATATGGATTTTCCTATTGCTTTCCCAGTCTGATCAAAGTCACAACAAGATGGGCCTCTTTTTAAGAGTTTCTGTTAATCCACTGCAGATTCACTGTTACATTTTAAAAGCTAATACAGACTTGTTCACAATTTTTTAAAATTAAATTACCAGCAAAACACTCCTTAACCATTACTTGTCATTCACTGTCTTTGTAAAAATAATTGGCTTTATAAATAATTCAATTCTATTATTTTCATGAATGAATGTAAGTTCTCCATGAAGCCTATTTGTATTATTTATTTTAAAAGCTGAGATGATTTTTTTTTTTAAAGCTGAGATGACTGCTTAGATAAGGCATAGAGGGAAGAAAAACTTCCCTGGTGGATTAATTTGATGCAAAGATTGAGAACTGAAAGGAATGATAAAAGATGTTTCCTGCTTCATTATTTTTGTTTTCAGGCTGCTTCATTCTCAGTAATTGAAAAACTAAAATATTTTAATCTACTCTTTCTTTTTTTAATAGAACATAACTTAAACGTTTTTCTTTCCTTTTCCTTTTCTTTCTTTCCTCCTTCCCATTCTTTCTCCTTTCAGTCATAATGCCAAGCCATTGTATGCAATCACATTCTATTTTAATAAGCCCTGTTTTGAATTCAACCCTACAATTCTTAACTTCTACCTGAAGTCTAACGCATATGCCAAAATTGACACTGAATGTATCTTGCTCTAAAGTTCTTTCTGGTAGGATGGTAAAATATAGCCTTTTATCATTTCCTTGCATACATTTAAAAATCATTTTCACCTGGAGAGGTAGCATGTTAGTTCTCTATTGCTGTCATAAAAGCATTATTGTTTAGTGGCTTAAACAATACAAATTTATTAACTTATATTTTCTGTAGACCAGAAGTCTGACATGGACTTCACCAAGGTATCATTAGCCCTGTGTTCTTTTCAGAAGGCTATAGAGGAGAATCTCTTTTCTTGTCTTTTCTAGTTTCTAGAAACTACTTAAATTCTTTGGCTTGTGGCCTCTCTCCACCAGCAAAGGTACACTGGGTCTTTCTCATATTGCATTACTCTGACCTATTCTTCTGTCTCTCCCATCCACTTTTAAGGACTTTGTGATTATACCAGTCTGCCCAGATAATCCAGGATAGTTCCATTTGAAAAATTCATTCTCCTTTGCTATGGGCTGTAACATATTTATAAGTTCTGGGAATTAGGACGTGGTGATTTGGCAGTTAGGAGATATATCATTGGCAGTTAGGATCAAGGCATTATCTCATAGAAAATGTGTGGTCTTTAATGTTTTAAAACTTAAATGTCTTATGTTGATTGGATCTATACTTGCATCCCAGAGTAGCCTCTTACCAAGTGAATGAATCTGTCCAGATAAGTTAATCTCTATGCTTAGTTCCATTTGAAAAATAAGTTTAAAGATTCCTAACTTTCAAGATCTGTCCTGAGGACTACAAATAATATAAAATGTCTGGATCAGGGCAGAAAGAAAGTCAAGAGGGGACATTATTGATCTTATTTAACTTATAATATGCTATTTTTTACATCATTACCTCCTTTTCTAGAATATACATTAACCAAATGATAAATATTCATTAAATAGTTGATTATTAGATTATCAGATATAAAGAAAATTGAGTAGGAGTTGGTAAAGCAAAATAGAAACCCATGTATGGGAATGTAAAGTGCCTTCAACAAGGTTATTTGGGGAAAAATAGTTCAGAATAAAATGTATCATATGTCTGAAAATCACATTGTGTTGGATTGTATGCCCCAAGAGAGTGAGGGCTGTGCATGTCTTATTCAATGCAAATTTCCTGGCATCTCACCAAGCACCCATCACACAGTAGAGAGGCAATAAATAATTGTTGGATGAAACAAAAAGAAGTAGGCATGAAACCTGGATAGATTTCTGGGCTTGTACAGGCTAAATATTTGGAAGTTAACTGGTGTCGCTCAGCTGTTCAGTTAATTTACCTCTAAAAAATCTAATACCCCACTAAACCCCTGGGTCAGAATTAATAAAAAAAAAACTTCATTATTGATAACAACTATCATTCATCAAACACCTACTACATAGAGATATGAGCTTTATTGATGCTCTTTAATTAAACACTATAAAACTATGTGGCAAGTATTTATCTTCACACTTGAGAGCTGGATTTAGAAAAGGCAGAGGAACAAGAGAACAAATTGTCAATATCCATTGGATCATCGAAAAAGCAAGAGAGTTCCAGAAAAACATCAACTTCTGCTTTATTGACTATGTTAAAGCCTTTGACGGTGTGAATCACAGCAAACTGTGGAAAATTCTTAAAGAGATGGGAATATCAAACCACCTTACCTGCCACCTGAGAAATTTCTATGCAGATCAAGAAGCAACAGTTAGAACTGGACATAGAACAACAGACTGGTTCCAAATCAGGAAAGGAGTACATCAAGGCTGTATATTGTCACCCTGCTTATTTAACTTATGTGCAGAATACATCATGACAAATGCTGGGCTGGATGAAGCACAAGCTGGAATCAAGATTGCTGGGAGAAATATCAATAACCTCAGATATGCAGATGACACCACCCTTATGGCAGAAAGTGAAGAGGAACTGAAAAGCCTCTTGATGAAAGTGAAAGTGGAGAGTGAAAAAGTTGGCTTTAAGCTCAACATTCAGAAAACTAAGATCATGGCATCCAGTCCCATCACTTCATGGGAAATAGATGGGGAAACAGTGGAAACAGTGACAGACTTTATTTTTGTGGGATCCAAATCACTGCAGATGATGACTGCAGCCATGAAATTAAAAGACGCTTGCTCCTTGGAAGAAAAGTTATGATCAACCTAGACAGCTTATTTAAAAGCAGAGACATTACTTTGCCAACAAAAGTTCGTCTAGTCAAAGCTATGATTTTTCCAGTAGTCATGTATGGATGTGAGAGTTGGACTATAAAGAAAGCTGAGTGCCGAAAAATTGATGCTTTGAACTGTGATGTTTGAGAAGACTCTTGAGAGTCCCTTGGACTGCAAGGAGATCAAACCAGTAAATTCTAAAGGAGTCAAATCCTGAATATTCATTAGAAGGGCTGATGATGCTAAAGCTGAAACTTCAATATTTGGCCACCTGATGCAAAGAGCGAACTCACTGGAAAAGACCCTGATGCTGGGGAAGAATGAAGGCAGAAGGAGAAGGGGACAATGGAGGATGAGATGCTTGGATGGCATCACTGACTCAATGGATATCAATTTGAGCAAGCTCCAGGAGTTGGTGATACAGGGAAGCCTGGCAAGCTGCAGTCCATGGGGTTACAAAGAGTCAGACACAACTGAGTGACTGAACCAAACTTGAGAGCTAAACTGGGGTTCAGAAAAGAGATTTAATATGTCCAAAGTGATTCAGCACTTTAATGGTAGAAGTAGAACTAAGCATAAACTTCTTTTTTCCCCAAAGAACATGCTCTTTGTCAATTATGCTAGTTCCAATGAAACAATCTTTTTGAGCATTTGTGTAGTGTGTCAGGTCACTTCTAAGTGCTAGAAATATGAAGATAAAATGTTAACTATAGCTTCTACTCTCAAAAATACAGCTCTAATATATCATGAAATGTTAGTCACTCATTGTATCTGACTCTGCCACCCCATGGACTGCAGTTTTCCAGGCTCCTCTGCCCAAGGGATTCTCCAGGCAAGAATACTGGAGTGGGTTACCATTTCCTTATACTGATAGTTATATTAGCAGCATAACAAAGTACTTTGCAGAACGTAGACAAGACAACTATTTTTTAGTGTTTGGAGAATTAGAAAATTTTCCCTCTCCAGCTTTTTTTAAATTGAGCTATAACTGACATACAACATTACATTAATTTCAGATGTACAACATAGTGGCTCAATATTTTAATATATTATAAAATGATCACAATAAATTTAGTTACAGTCTATCACCATAAAATGTTATTATAATACTTTGGCTATATTTCACATGCTATGAATTATATTCCCATGACTTATTTATGACTGGAAGACTTTACCTCTTAATCACTTTCACTTATTTTGCACATCCTCCCACCTCACCTGTCTGGCAACCACCAGTTTGCTCCTTGTATCTTTGAATTTGTTGCCATTTTGCTTCTCTTGTTTGTTTTGTTTTCAGACTCCATGTATGTTAAATCATATGGTATTTTTCTTTCTCTCTTATTTCACTTAGTGTAATATCCTTTATACCCATCTACATTGTTGTAAGCATCATGATTTCATTATTTTTATAGCTGAGTAATATTCCTGTGTGTGTGCATTTGTCTGTATATACATATGAAAAGGGAAATTGAAAATGTTAATTGCTCAATCGTGTCTGACTTTTTACAACTTCATGGACTGTAGCCCACCAGGCTCCCCTATCCATGGAATCATCCAGGAGCAAAACTGGAGTGGGTTGCCATTTCCTTCTCCAGGGGATCTTCCTAACCCAGGGATCAAACCCAGGTCTCCTGCATTGGCAGCCAGGTTCTTTACCGTCTGAACCACCAGGAAAGCTGTATGTACATATTCATCCATACACACATACACACACACACACACACACACACACACACACACACACACATATACACATAGCAAGTCTTCTTTATCCATTCACATACTGATGCGCACTTAGGTTGCTTCCATCTTGGCCATTGTAAATGATTCTACAATGAACATAGGGGTGCATATATCCTCTCAAATTTGTTTTCATTTTCTGCAGGTATATACTCCAAAGTAGAATTGTTGGATCACTTGGTAGTTATATTTTTAATTCTTTGAGGAACCTCTATGCTGTTTTCCATAGTAGTTGCACCAATTTACATTCCCACTAACAGTAAAAGAGTTCCCTTTTCTCTACATCTTTTCCAACATTTGTTATTTCTTACTTTTTTGATAAGACTCATACTAACGGGCACAAAGTGATATCTCACTGTAGTTTTGACTTGCATTTTCCTGATGATTAGTGATGCTGAGCATCTTTTCATGTCTGTTGGTCATCTGTATGTCTTCTTTAGAATAAAGTCTACTCAAGACCTCTGTCCATTTTAATTGATTGTGCTTTTTCTATTATGTTTTATGGGTTATTTATGTATTTTGATATTAATTCCATATCAGATTTACAAATATTTACAAATATTTTATCTGATTCCATTGGTTGCCTTTTTGTTTTGTCAGTGCTTTCCTTCACCATGTGAAAGTTTTTAGTTTCATGGAGTCCTATTTGTTACTTGTGCTTTTGTTATTCTTACCTAAGGATACATGTCCAAAACAAAAACAAAAGCAAAACAACAAATTAAGACCAATGTCCAAAAGATTACCCTATTTGTTTTTCTTTTAGAAGAAAAGATTGCGATTGCCTTTTCTTCTAGAACTTTGATAGTTTCAGATCTTGTATTTAAGTCTTTAATCAATTTAGAGTTTATATTTTTATGTGGCATAAGTTCAGTTAAGTCGTTCAGTCATATCTGACTCTGCGAACCCATAGACTGCAGTACACCAGACCTCTCTGTCCATCACCAACTCTCGGAGTTTACTCAAACTCATGTCCATTGAGTGGGTGATGCCATTCAACCATCTCATCCTCTGTCATCTCCTTCTCCTCCCACATTCAAATCATTCCCAGCATCAGGGTCTTTCCAAATGAGAAAATTCTTCATATCAGATGGCCCAAGTATTGAAGTTTCAGCTTCAACATCAGTGCTTCCAGTGAATATTCAGGACGGATTTCCTTTAGGATGGACTGGTTGGATCTCCTTGCTGTCCAAGGGACTCTCAAGAGTCTTCTCCAACATCACATTTCAAAAGCATCAGCTCTTCAGTGCTCAGCTTTCTCTACAGTCCAGCTCTCACATACATACACGACTACTGGAAAAACTATAGCTTTGACTAGACAGACCTTTGTTAGCAAAGTAATATCTCTGCTTTTAATATGATGTCTATGTTGGTCATAACTTTTCTTCCAAGGAGCAAGAATTTTTAATTTCATGGCTGCAGTCACCATCTGCAGTTATTTTGTAGCCCAAGAAATAAAGTCTCTCACTGTATCCATTGTTTTCCCATCTATTTGCCATGATGTGACGGGACCAGATGCCATGATTTTAGTTTTCTGAATGTTGAGTTTTAAGCCAACTTTTTCACTCTCTCTTTTACTTTCATCGAGAGGATCTTTAGTTCTTCCAAGCTTTCTGCCATAATGGTGGGACATTGTTTTCCCATCTATTTGCCATGATGTGACGGGACCAGATGCCATGATTTTAGTTTTCTGAATGTTGAGTTTTAAGCCAACTTTTTCACTCTCTCTTTTACTTTCATCGAGAGGATCTTTAGTTCTTCCAAGCTTTCTGCCATAATGGTGGGGTCATCTGCCTATCTGAGGTTATTGATATTTCTCCCAGCAATCTTGATTCCAGCTTGTGCTTCATCCAGCCCAGCGTTTCTCATGATGTACTCTGCATATAGGTTAAATAAGCAGGGTGACAATATACAGCCTTGATGTACTCCTTCCCCAGTTTGGATCCAGTCTGTTGTTCTATGTCAAGTTCTAGCTGTTGCTTCCTGATCTGCATACAGATTTCTCAAGAGGCAGGTCCGGTGGTCTGGTATTCCCATCTCTTTAAGAATTGTCCACAGTTTGTTGTGATCCACACAGTCAAAGATTTTGGCATAGTCAATAAAGCAGAAGTAAGTGTTTTTCTGGAACTGTCTTGATTTTTCAATGATCCAACAGATTTTGACAATTTGATCTTGGTTCCTCTGCCTTTTCTAAAACAGGCTTGAACATCTGGAAGTTCACGGTTCACATACTGTTGAAGCCTGGCTTGGAGAATTTTGAGCATTATTTGCTAGTGTGTGAGATGAGTGCAATTGTGCGGTAGTTTGAGCATTCTTTGGCATTGCCTTTCTTTGAGATTGAATTGAAAACTGACCTTTTCCAGTCCTGTGGCCACAGGTGAGTTTTCCAAATTTCCTGGCATATTGATTACATATGAGTGCATCAGTTTTACAGCATCATATTTTAAGATTTGAAATAGTTCAGTGTGGTATAAGAAAGTGGTCCAATTTTGCATGTAGCTTTCCAGTTTTCCTTATTGATTGTCTGTCTTGATGATCCATCCATTGATGTAAGTGAGGCATTAAAGCTCCCTATCGTTATTGTATTGCCATCTATTTCTCTCTTTCTGTTAACATTCGCCTTTTATTTAGTACCTATTTATGTAGGTTGGAGAAGGGAATGGCAACCCACTCCAGTATTCTTGCCTGGAAAATCCCAAGGACAGAGGAGTCTGGTAGGCTGCAGTCCATGGGTTGCAAAGACTCAGGGATGACTGAGTGATTTCACAGTGTATTTTTCAGTTCACTTGAAACTTTGGCTTGGTGCTTTCTTTCTCTTTGTTGAAGTTCTCACTGTGTTCATTTCCTGTGATTGGTAAGCATTTTTATGACGATTTCTTTGAATTTTTATCAGGTAGATTGCTTCTCTCCATTTCATTAAGGTAATTTTCAGAGGGTTTGCCTTGTGCTTTGGTTTGGAACACATTCCTCTGTCTCCTCATTTTGCCTATCTCATGTGTTTATCTATATGTCTTAGGTAAAAAGGCTACCTACCTCAGTCTTAAATGATCTTCTATAGGAGCTGTTCTGTGTAGCCTAGAAACACTATCTCTTGAGGCCACAAGGTGAGGCACTTTATGGGTGTTCCTCATGTGAGCTGCATGCACCCACTAGCTGTGATACGGTTGTGGCTGCTGCATAGGAATAGTGAGATTCAGGGCACTCATTTGGCTCAACTGTGGTTTAACACTGTGTGGGGAGAGAGACAGGGAGCTTGCTTGCCTGTTCCAGTTATGGCTTGATCTCTGTATAGTGAGTCAGGGTTTAGAGCACTTGTCCAGCCTGGGTACAGCTCATCTCCTGTGCAAGAAGAGGCGCTAGAGGCTCCCAACAGGCCTTGTTGCAGCTGGGTCTCTGTGTGGGGTGACCAAAGCTCAGGCCACTCACCAAGTGGCAGCTCAGTGTTATGCAGAGTGGATGGGATACAGGGTACTTGTTCAACCTTATTACAGTGTGGGATGGGCGGAGCATGTCCTCCAGTGCTGCCAGACTAGAGGGAGGGCACCACAAATCATGCCCATCAGCTCTGTCACCATTAAGTTAGGATTAGATTACAAAAATGGCACCTGTCAATGCTTCTATCCCTGGATAAAGTCCCCACAGGTTCCTGCCTCTCCAGAAGCTGTTTTAAAATTAGTAATTGGATCTCTATAACTTATGGTCTAGGTGTTTTCCAATCTGTTATTTTTTTGTGCTGAATCTAAGGAACATTGAATTCTCATATGAGCCCTTTTAGAGTGGGATCTCCATTACTTACACTTCTGTGATTCACCTAGTCTTAATCTCCACTGATTTTCAAATCAGGCATTTTGGGAGCTTGTCTTCTTGGTGCAAGCTCCCAGGGTCAAGGTGCCCTATACAAGGAACAATCCCTCCCATCATTCCTCAAGGGAGAGTTCTGTATTTGGCGATTCCTCCTAATTGTGGAGTCATCGTACCTGGTGTGGTGTCCTGGATGAGGTCATGTCTCTGCCTCTCCTATTTTGCTGTGGGTGTGCTGCTCTCAGGTCCTTTTCAGAGAAAAACTATTTCATATGTAGATGTAAATTTCTTGTGTCTGTGGGAAGAGTTAAGTTCAGGATGTTCTCACACTACCATGTTGAACTCTTTCCCTCTCTTTCTTTACAGGTGCCATTCCGCATGCCCAGAAACTGTTCCTACTGTTAACTGATCCCTGAGATCTCAGTTAAATCATCATACCAAACCAACACAATATTGTAAAGCAATTATCCTCTGATTAAAAATTAATAAAAGTCATACCGGCCAATCCCTGACATTCAAGATTAGCTTAAACCTTCCTGCTTAATATTCCCAAAAAGCTATAGTTTCCCAATAACTGTTGAATATGTGGCCACACACACAATGTGGATTATCTCACTTGATCACCAAAACCATAGTAGAGATATGAAAATGGAAGCTAAATGTTAGTAAATTTCTCATGGTAACGGTTGATATGGAATGGATCAAGTATTTAAATCTAGACAATTGTTTAGATTAATATACCAGTTATAGTAAATTTCACACCTTAATTGACTATCTGTTCATTTAGAATAAAGAACAAAGCTGTGATGGCAAGAATCCGGTTCATCTTACTCAACATTTATCACCAGTGCCTAAACTTGTAAAAGAATGGTTATAAACTGAGCCTTGAAGGATTGGAAGGAATTTACTAGCATTTCAGATAGAAAGGGATTTTGGAATCAATATGGTAGACTGACTGGCATTAGAGTGACTACCAGCAACAAAACCAGTTGGAAGGCCGTACATAATTACCCAGGTGAGAGATGATAGAACATGAACTAGAACAGAAATCAGCAAACATTTTCTGAAAAGGGCCAGATAGTAAATATATAGGTTTTGGAACTACTCAATTCTGCCATTGTAGCACCAAAGCAACTTCAGATAAATACATTAACAAATGAACATGACTATGTTCCAATAAAACTTAAATAAGCCAAAATAGTTGGCAGGCTGTATCAGGCAGCTGTTTGTTGACCCCTGAACTAGAATACTGAAAATGCAACCAGAAGAGTCTTTGTGTCTTGCAGTGGTAGTAGTGTATGTGAACTAGAGAAACATTTCAAATGCAAAACTGACAGGATTTATTGACTAACTGACTATAGAGCTTGGGAAAAGGAAGAGTTGAAGAAAGTCTTGATTTCCCTGCCACAGGAGATCAAGGATATCAAGGAAGATAAACTAGTATAAAGGTAAAGAGTGATAATAATAACAATTCAAGATCCAAATAAAAAGTTTCAGATGGAAAAGAACATCCAATAATAGCCAAAGCTCAGAATAAGAATGAAAAGACCAATAGGTAGATGGGGAGTCCCTAGATATAGTCTTGTAAGTCCATTTCAGGGTCACATTATTGCAAATCGCTATCCTTATACTTGGCTAGTTAGTTCTGTGGGCTTTTTTTTTTTTTTTTTTTTTTTGATGATTCAGAGTTTCTCTCTGTTCTTATCAAGAGGGACACAGACTGAACTGTTTATGCAATAAGTCTCATAGCCCAATGCGTAGCTTAATTCACTATGAAAATTTTCAAGGAGGTACTCTGTAAGATCTTTTGGAAATTGAGTGCTTAGTGGAAAATCTTTGAATCCTCAACTGACTTAGGAATGAAGGAGGAAAGTAATTTCTGCAGATGAGATCTGGTTTCCCTGCCTTGAGGTTTGCTACTTGTACAATGGAAAGATTATGCACTGAATTGTATGCCAAAAGATAAATTCCTCTGTTTCACTCGAAGAAAGTTTTAGAAAGAATGGGAAAGGTGAATACTGGGTGAATACTCACTGATTTTAATTTAAAGTTATACCCCTTTCCATTACAGAAATATTCTTTTAGACATTTTTCAATGCTACAAAACCATTTAACACTAGGAATTTAAGTACTAGATGGACTTAAAGATATTATTAATGAGGCCAGGGGTGGCAGCTGGGAGAAGCCACCCACGCCCGAGGCCACGGCCAGCGGCCGGGAGGAGCAACCCGAGGAGGAGGGGCTGCACAGGCGCAGGAGGGCCTAGAGGAGCTGTCCCACGTTGAAGGTCAGGAACTGCGGCGGTAAGGAGATACCCCTCGTCCAAGGTAAGGAGCAGTGGCTGTGCTATGGAGCAGCCATGAAGAGACAACCCACGGCCAAGGTAAGAGAAACCCAAGTAAGATGGTAGGTGTTGCAAGAGGGCATCAGAGGGCAGACAAACTGAAACCATACTCGCTGAAAACTAGTCAATTTAATCACACTAGGACCAGGGCCTTGTCTAACTCAATGAAACCAAGCCATGCCTGCAGGGCAACCCAAGGCAGACGGGTCATGGTGGAGAGGTCTGACAGAACCTCTGGAGGTCCACTGGAGAAGAGAATGGCAAGCCACTTCAGTATTCTTGCCTTGAGAACCCCATGAACAGTATGAAAAGGCAAAATGATACGATACCAAAAGAGGAACTCCCCAGGTCATTAGGTACCCAATATGCTACTGGAGATCAGTGGAGAAATAACTCCAGAAAGAATGAAGGGATGGAGCCAAAGCAAAAACAATACCCAGTTGCCCATTTGTGCATGTGACTGGTGATAGAAGCAAGATCCGATGCTGTAAAGAGCAATATTGCATAGGAACCTGGAATGTCAGGTCCATGAATCAAGGCAAACTGGAAGTGGTCAAACAAGAGATGGCAAGGGTGAAC
>SJYX01012774.1:160875-196883 GCA_006410675.1 Oreotragus oreotragus | reverse complement strand
TCCCATCACTTCATGGGAAATAGATGGGGAAACAGTGGAAACAGTGACAGACTTTATTTTGGGGGGCTCCAAAAATCACTGCAGGTGGTGACTGCAGCCATGAAATTAAAAGACGCTTACTCCTTGGAAGAAAAGTTATGACCAACCTGGATAGTATATTCAAAAGCAGAGACATTACTTTGCCGACTAAGGTCCGCCTAGTCAAGGCTATGGCTTTTCCTGTGGTCATGTATGGATGTGAAAGTTGGACTGTGAAGAAAGCTGAGCACTGAAGAATCGATGCTTTTGAACTGTGGTGTTGGAGAAGACTCTTGAGAGTCCCTTGGATTGCAAGGAGATCCAACCAGTCCATTCTGAAGGAGGTCAACCCTGGGATTTCTTTGGAAGGAATGATGCTAAAGCTGAAACTCCAGCACTTTGGCCACCTCATGCGAAGAGTTGACTCATTGGAAAAGACTCTGATGCTGGGAGGGATTGGCGGTGGGAGGAGAAGGGGACGACCGAGGATGAGATGACTGGATGGCATCATGGACTCGATGGACGTGAGTCTGAGTGAATTCCGGGAGATGGTGATGGACAGGGAGGCCTGGGGTGCTGCGATTCATGGGGTCGCAAGAGTCGGACATGACTGAGCGACTGAACTGAACTGAACTGAACACTTGTTATGAGTTATATTCAAATTAATAGTCTATATTGATATACACATTTCCCTCTCTGAATTTTTTAAAAGGAATTTGAAGGAATGAAGGTATCCAAAGAGTTTGCACAAATGACTTCCCTTCTTGAAAGATGTAGTGATTTCTCTGAGCACAGAGCAATTAAACTTATTAAAGTGAAGGGGGAATCTTTGCCAATAAATGCTTCACCAGGATTCATAAACTGGCTTGGGAAGGAAGGAATAGAACATCAGAATCTAGCTATGTGTCATTAGTCTTTCTGCCTTTGCAAAAACATGAGTCATACACTCACATAACTCATGTGAATTCTGAATTGCAACAAATTCTGAAATCTTGGAAATGTCAATAGTTGAGTAGTAAGAGAAAGCAAGGATTGAGGGACCAAAAGAGGGTGAAGGGGTATGTCCTCCCCAAACCCCAGGCTGCAGTCTAGCTGATAGTGTTTAAGGGATAGAAAAAACACAGGTTTGGGAGGAAGATCTTAACCAAAACCCACAATGTATCAGATCTGGCCCTCAGAGAAAAAAGTTGGCAATGTCTCATTCACATACTGCTAGGGGCCAGTGTGAGGAATTCCGCCCATGGCAAAGGTCATGAAGAAGGAGGCTTCAGCATACGCAAAGGCGTGATCAAGCCTCAGGAGACCCCCTGTTCCCAAGCATCTACCCCAAAACCAGAGTCTGTTTTTTGCTCTCACCTACACCTTTGACCTTCCGGGAGGCTCTCCCCCATAACTGTTTCTCTCGGAGAAGGAGTAAACGTGCAGCTCCAAGTCAATAAAAATTCCTGGGCATGACAAGACTGTTTCAGCTTATGAACTCTGAAGGTTATCTAACCCACCTGTATAGGTTCATCCGGCCTCATGTGATGTTTACAGCCTCCTGACCGTGAGAGGCACGAGATGTTTTAGACTTACTAAAGGCAAATTCTTGTGGGAAGTTAGAAATTATTAGTATAGTGGGTTGGTTGGGAATTATATTGGTGAAGGGTTTTTTCATTTGTTGTGTCAATAATTGCTGCTAATTCCCTGCCCTGGGTGGGACAAGGGTGTCTCAAGTCAAACCTCTCTGCTGACAGACTAGCTTGTGTGACAACCTCTCAGCCATAAACAGCACAAAGAGTTTGGAGTATTAGCATAAGGCTTTTCTCATTGTTGAGTCAATGATTGCTGCCAGGCCTCCATATCCTTAGGCACCTGGGAATATATTAATCAATGTATTTGGAATATAAAAAAGGAAATACAGTTGTTTTTAAGGTTATCAATACTAGACTTTTTGAGTTAACGAATTTTCTCCTTTGTTATAGATCACCATACTTTGTTATAAATCACTGTGTCCTTGCTATGTAAAAATGTAACTTTATCACTATTTTAAGACTAAGTAGATCTTAAGGGGAATATCGGTGAAAGGATTTTCATTTATTGGGCTGATGTTTGCTGCTAAATCTCCATATTCCCTGCCCTTATAATGAATATAACTAGCATATAGGAGAAATAAGTATTAACCTTTAAGCATATAGGAGAAATAAGAATTAACCTTTAAGATTAATCATGTTAGCCTTGGGTTAAATAAATTCCTTTCTTGATTGTAACTCACTACACCCTCACCCTATAGGAATGCAACTTTATTTGGAGGGTGGTGCCTGGTTTAAGAAAAAACACCCTTGGAAAAAATAAGTTTTTTGGTTATCAGAAAGAAAGGGTCATAAATGTCAGCGAGCCTTATGGCCAAAAGATGAGGTAAAACCCCTAAGACCTTTTTTTTTATGTAAAGCACCTGATTTTGATAAAGGTCAGGATTGCTGACCCCCACGTGACTCTGTATTCATCCTTATATGTAACAAAAGGTATATAAGAAAACCTGAAAAATAAAGAAATGGGATCAGTTCCTGGAAAGACTGACTCCCCCATGTCCTTTTTTCTTGCTCCCCGTTTTTCCAGCTGAATTCCCATCTGGAGCATGGATGCTATTCCACGTAAATCAAGTTATTCAGCCTCTTTTTCTCCACTAATATTTCCTACTACACTATCCATTTCTAATCTCTCTATCTGTAATTAATTATGTATTTTTCCAAGGTCGCCGATGCCGTCCCCACCTTCGAATTCCCTGGATCCACCGGGGCTGGACCCCGGCAACATACCAAAAAGTCAGGTGCAGGGAAGAACATATGCAGGGTTGGTAGACAGTCTGGAGACCCAACCAGCAGAGAGAATAAGCAACATCACAAATATGAGCTGGGTAAGGCTAAACACTGATGAATTAATATGTGCCCAATCCACTCTAGTTACATCAGGACTCAGTTGTGTCCGACTCTTGTACACCCCATGGACTGCAGCACACCAGCTTCCCTGTGTATCACCAAATCCAGGAGCTGACTCAAACTCATGTCCACTGAGTCAGTGATGCCATCCAACCCTCTCAACCTCTGTCATCAACTTCTCCTCCTGCCTTCTGTCTTTCCCAACATCAGGGTCTTTTCAAATGAGTCGATTCTTCACATCAGGTGGCCAAAGTATTGCAGTTTCAGCTTCACCATCTGTCCTTCTAATGAATATTCAGGACTGATCTCCTTTAGGATGGACTGGTTGGATCTCCTTGCAGTCCAAGGGACCCTCAAGAGTCTTCTCCAACATCACAGTTCAAAAGTGTCAGTTCTTCGACTCTCAGCTTACTTTATGGTCCAACTCTCACATCCATATGTGACTACTGGAAAAAACCATAGCTTTGACTAGAAGGACAAAAGTAATGTCCTTGGCAAAGTAATGTCTCTGCTTTTTAATATGCTGTGTAGGTTGATCATAGCTTTTCTTCCAAGGAGCAAGTGTCTTTTAATTTCATGGCTGCAGTCACCATCTGCAGTGATTTTGGAGCCCCAAAAAATAAAGTCTGACACTGTTTCCAGTGTCTCCCCATTTATTTGCTATGAAGTGATGGAACCAGATGCCATGATCTTAGTTTTCTGAATATTGAGCTTTAAGCCAACTTTTTCATTCTCCTCTTTCACTTTCATCAAGAAGCTTTTGAGTTCCTCTTCATGTCCATTTCTAACTGTTGCTTCTTGACCTACATACAGATGTCTCAGGTTGCAGATAAGGTGGTTTTTTATTTTCATCTCCTTAAGAATTGTTCACAGTTTGTTGTGATCTAAACAGTCAAAGGCTTTAGTATAGTCAGTGAAGCAGATGTTTTTCCATAATTCCCTTGCTTTTTCTATCATCCAGTGGATGTTGGCAATTTGATCTCTGGTTCCTCTGCCTTTTCTAAATCCAGCTTGATGATCTGGAAGTTCATGGTTCATGTAGTATTGAAGCCTGGCTTGTATAATTTTTAGCATTCTTTGTAGAAATTTTAGCATTACTTTACTAGCATGTGAAAGTCAAAGTCAAAGTCGCTCAGTCATGTCCAACTCTTTGGGATCCCATGGAATTCTCCAGGCCAGAATACTTCAGTGAGTAGCCTTTCCCTTTTCCAGAAGATTTTCCCTACGCAAGGACTGAACCCAGGTCTCCCACATTGCAGGCAAATTCTTTACCAACTGAGCCACAAGGGAAGTGTGTGAGATGAGTGCACTTTTGCAGTAGTTTAAGCATTCTTTGGCATTGCCTTTCTTTGGGATTGGAATGAAAACTGACCTCTTCCAGTCCTCTGGCCACTGCTGAGTTTTCCAAATTTGCTGGCATATTGAGTGCAGCACTTTCACAGCATCATCTTTTAGGATTTGAAAAAGCTCGACTGTAATTCCATCACTTCCACTAGCTTTGTTCATAGTGATGCTTCCTAAGGCCCACTTGACTTCACATTCCAAGGTGTCTGGTTCTAGGTGAGTGATCATACCATCGTGATTATCTTCATGAAGACCTTTTTTGTGTAGTTCTTCTGTGTATTCTTGCTACCTCTTAATATCTTCTGCTTCTGTTAGGTCCATACCATTTCTTTTCTTTACTGTGTCCATCTTTGTATGAAATGTTCCCTTGCTATCTCTAATTTTCTTGAAGAGATCTCAAGAAAAAGGAGATCTGAGATCTCAAGAAAAGGGGAGGTGCTAAGGCCAGGGAGAGGGATTACAGTATGGTTGTTGATGAATAAGGGGAACAATGATGGAGTTGTGAAGGAAGCTGAATCCTGGAGTCAGGAGATCCTGTACCAAGTAGAAGAATAAAAATGATATTGGAAAACTCAGTTGGAAAGAATCTGCCTACAATGCAGGAGACCTCAGTTCAATTTTTGGGTTGCGAAGATTTGCTGGAGAAGGGAAAGGCTACTCACTCCAGTATTCTTGGGCTTCCCTTTTGGCTCAGCTGATAAAGAATCCACCTGCAATCTGGGAGACCTGAATTTGATCTCTGGGTTGGGAAGATCCCCTGGAGAAAGGAAAAGTTACCCACTCCAGTATTTTGGCCTGGAGAATTATAGTGCACAATGTCACAAAGAGTCAGGCATGACTGAGTGACTTTCACTTCACTTCAGGAAATGGCTAAGGGGGTTTTCATGAATAAAGCAAGAGACAAGTGGTGGAGTGAGGATATTTGGATCATCTTGGAAATGAAATAAGAACATTGAACAAAAGTTGAGCTGTTTCCTTTTAGCAAAAATTTACTTACAGACCAGGCACTTTACAGCATATATATAATGCTCATTAAAAATGTTACATCAGGGATTTCCCTGATGGTCCAGTGGTTAAGACTGCACTTCCAAGGCAGGGGTCATGGGTTCAATCCCTGGTCAGGGAACTAATATCCCACATGCCACATGGAGTAGCCACAAAAAGGAAAAGATGTTGCATTAGTCCAGACACTAAGTTTGGAAGGTGTGTGTCAGTTCATCTGGCAGGAAAAGGAAGCCAAGGCAGCCTGAATATCATATGTACTATATGTGTCCCCAGCTAAAGATGAATGTGTCATAGCTAGAAAACAGCAAATATTCTGATGGAGCCTTGATTCGTGGATATGGGGTTCCAGACAGGTTAGAAAGATAAGCATTAACCATGTTATGCTAAAAGACTTGTGTAATATACTACATAGGGTTCTACTGTATTGCATGTTTGCTCCCAGTGAGGAAATGTCATCCTCCAGCATTGTGAGGTCAGGGAACATTCTGGAAGAATAATTAGGAGGCTGTCACAAAACCTCATTGAGCTAGGAGTACATGAAAGAGGGAGAAACAAGAGCATTTCAATTATAGAACCTAAAATTGAACCTATCAAAATGCTTTAAAAAAAAATTTAAAGACTTCCTATTTAATCCTGACAACAACACAGCACAATAGATACACAATTGGATTTTGAACAACTTGGGGCTGGGGGCATCAACCCTCAGTGCTAGGAAATCCCTGTTATAAATAATGGTCAGCCCTCTGTATACATGGTTCCTCCACATCTGTAGTTCCCATCTACAGATTTAACCAACCTCAGGTTGTGTAGGACTCCAGTATTTACTATTGAAAAAATTCCACAGATAAGTGGACCCATGCAGTTCAAACCCAAGTAGTTCAATGATCAACTGTATATTAACAACAGCTCATATTTATTGAGCCACTATCATGCCAGGCACCAAATCTTAAGGATATATTTGAGCACATTGATTAAGAGCTTTTACTGCTTACTAGCTCTATGACCTTGGGAAGTGAATCTGCCTAGGCCTCAGTTTTCTCATCTGTAAAAACAGGGAGTTTTACAGTGTTTTTGTGAAGACTAGTGAAATATAATGTACTTAGAATTATTCCTTGCAGGGCTTCTCAGGTGGTACAGAATCCACCTGCTAATGCAAGAGACCCAGGAGACATGAATTCAATCCCTAGGTCAGGAAGACCCCCTGGAGTAGGAAATGGCAACCCACTCCAGTATTCTTGTCTGGAAAATTCCATGGACACAGGAGCCTGGTGGGCTGGTGGGCTGCAGTCCAGGGGGTCACAAAGAGTCAGGCATGACTGAGTACAACATCTATGAGAAAATAGTAAGCAACCAAAAAAATTAGCTATCATTATATTTAAATTTCACAGTGCTTTTATTACTCTGTGTGTGCCATGGCACTGAAGAGGAAACAGAATCTCAATGAGAAATTTAGTAACTTGTCAATCAGAATTAGGCTCTTTTGATTCCTAATCTTACACAGGAGAGAAGAATCACATGGCTTCCAGTCCTCACAACTGCCAATTTCATCATGATACACAAGAAACTGTGATTGAGGTAGATGTCATCATCCAAGGCTTATCCATTAGTGGCTTCTATGAAAGGTCTTTCTGAGCCAAATAAGGATCTCTTTTCTTATCTAATTTATTGTGCTGCTTCTCGGAATCCTTTTACAGCATTTCTATCTTCCCTGACATTTAATTTGCAACCCCAGGAAACCAGAAACTTTCACATATGCAGTTGCCTAGGCTTCCAAAGCAGGGGGATACTCCCTTAACTAGGCAACAGATATTTCCAGCAGAAATCTCAAGTCAGTTAATGTGGTAATGCACAATGGATGTTCAGTTATGTTTGCAATGAGTCAGCCACATTTCTCTGCCCAGAGCTTCTCAGGGTTGATAGTGCCATGTAAACAGAAAAATCAAGGTTGACCCTAATTATGATAAAGACACGGTCCTACATCCTATTAAAACTATTGTTAGTCTAATGGTATTGTTCATATGATTTTAATCGTACTAGTAAAGCTACCTTTACTGGTTGATTACTTACCATGTCTTACAGGTAAGGCTTAAAGAGGTCTGTTAATTTGCCCAAGGTCACACAGCTAGTATATTGGTTTTTTTTTTAATGGCTGCTATCACAAAGGACCATGAATTTAGTAGCTTAAAACAACACTAATTTATTTTCTTACAGTCCTGGGGATGATAAATCCAAGTCTCACAGGGCTAAAATGAAGGAGTCAACAAAATTGTTGCATTTCTTTCTGGAAGCTCTAGGAACCCATTTCTTTGCCTTTTCTGCCTTTTTGAGACTGCCTGCATATCCAGGTTCATGGCCCTATTCCTTATCCTTCAAAACCAACAATGCTGTCATTCCGACCTCTGCTTTCATGGTCACATCAATTTCTCCTCTTTCTGCTTACATTTTATAATTGAAAGGACCCTTATGATTACATTGGTCTGGCCTGGCTAATCTGGGATAACGTCCTTTTTTTAAGATCAGCCAATTAGCAACCATAAGCCTACCTGCAACTTAAATCTCCTTTGCCATGTAACCTAACACAGTCCAGGTTCTGGGCATTAGCATATGCATATCTTTGAAGAGTCATTATTCTGCCAATCACAGCTAATACAACTGGGAAAGCCAGGATTGGAATTTAAATATATCTGATTCTGAAGGCTATGTTCTTAACCATCATACTGTATCAAACTATCGCAAAAACATCAAGTCTTTCTTCATCTCCAAAAGGAAATGACTGAGAATGGGTCTCATGGTTCTCAGAGATTTGTTCCCCCAAGCAACTTAATGATTAATATTTATGTTGTTAATCTGAAACTCTGTGATCTTATTTGAGCACAACAAAGGGCAGAATAAAGTGGGCAGCAAAAGGGTTACTGTTAGCCCCACTTCAGGCAGTAGGACCAGAGGAAAAAAGTGTCACAGGCAGAGTTTCACTTTAAATAAATGACAGAGCCATCTCAGACTCTGAGGTTTTGATCTGGACTCTTTAAATGCCTCCTCCTAATTAGGTGATATCAAAAGAACTCCAGTTTTAAAAAATCATTTACAGCTGGACTCAATTTGAACTCCTCCACATTCTGGATGCATGGCACTTAGGTCCCTCAACCCCTTTGAGTCTTTGTTTCTTCATCTGTAAGTGGAAAATAAGAACACCTGTTCTGAAAGCTTGTTAGGTAAGAGAGTGATAATGATAGAAGTAGCCTAGCACACAATGGGTGTATAATAGAATTATCCATTTATTACTGCATGAAAAACCAGTTGACTTCACAATTACTCTATGGTATTACATTATACTGTTCAGAGAGTTTTTGGTAAATATGCAACTAAAGCCAGCTTCCTCAGAATAAATAGGCAAAATTCCCTATTCCATGAAAAGAGTTTGTTCCTCCAGAGAGGAGCATCCTCATTTTATGACTTTCTAGGATTCACCTGGATGAAGGTGGAATTTGACTGGGCTACAGGTAATCAGCAAGACACTTCAAAACTCTATTAGAATCTCTAGTTCTTTCATTTTGTTGGTAGTGTTTTATTCATTTTTTATTAGTACTCTAATAAAGAATTCTCCATGGTCTCTGTATTCTCCATGGTCCAGAACCACGGATTGGAAATAAAATGGCTCTATCTTGAGGATGCTTTCCTTGAGTGTCTTGCTCTAAACTCTAAAGAGGCAATTTTCATCAAGGCTAACCAGTACAGAGATGCTCATGGAGGAAAAAATGAAAGCAGCAAGATATTCTAAGTGCATGAAACTCACTGGAAACTGCACATCACCTCCCCAGGCCAACAGCCAATTCTTTACCTATCAAAATCCTATGTGTCCTTGGTCACTCAGTTTAGGAATCTCTCCATATTTGCCTGCATAACTAATGCTCCTTCCTCTTTACCTGCAACACATTGTTCAGCCATTTGATTTCTATGTCTTGTAGTAGGAATTATAATCTGTGTAACTCTCCCATTATTTTAGTGACTGCTATCTATCCAACTCCCCATTTCCAAGGTCTGAGTACAGAAAGCTTTACGAAGAGTCCCATGAGGTAAATCTACATATCTGCATGTTAAAGGTGCTGGTAGTATCAAAGAGTCAAAGGTTATCTGCAAGCTGCATGATTTCCAGTCAATGCTCATTCAGTAAGTGCTCATTCAAGGCTCATTCAATAAGTGCTCTGAGCACTTATTCAGCACCTGTTCCCATGAGGAATGAAAGACAAGTGTATGCTCTGTGCTCAGAGAACTTGCACGGTGATAGAAGAGGGAGATAAAAAGATTGCTTTAAGTCACTGAGTAAGGGCACAGCGGGCCATGAGAATACATAGAAGAGGATGTACCCTGGACTAAGCGATCTCTTACGGAAAACTGTTCTGGTCCTGGTTTTAGTTTCTCACCTAAAATAAGGGAGCTGGAATAAGCCCGAGGCTGACTCTCAGGCCACGGGTATGTCTAGCTGACATATGTGAGATCCACCTACTGCACTGGCCTGCATAGAGGTTTCTTTCTTTTTCCTAAACAAATATCAGAAATGTAGGCAACATGGGCCCCATTTTTCCACTGACAATAATCTGCTGAACTGAGATGTGGATGTCATCTGCATCTGCATGCTCTTCAGTCCCTCTAGGCCCTGCCACCTGCTATGAACTCTCTTGCATGGCTACCAAGTATCTTTCGCCAATTTTCACCAGGTAATAAGTCATTCTCCTCATAAACTGTAGGAATAGCTGGTATATAATGTACTTCCCAATTTGAATAATGTGGCTTTCTATTTACTTAAACCTCTGAATGAATTATTAACCCAACCTTAATACTTGAATCAGGAATATAGAGATTAATTAAGACATAGCTCTTGCCTTCAACAGAGGAATTAAGGAGAAACCAACAGTAGCAAACGATTAAAACAGAGTGTGACATGTGCTAGTAGGAAGGGAGGCATGAAACAAGAGAGAAAGCACAAATTCTTCTGAGAGACAGACAAGTTTTACAGCAGAACCTCATCAGGAAAAGAGCAAGGGGAGGAGATTTATCAGTGGACTGCATGTATTTGGGCAAACTGTAGGTTTAAAGTAGCTGGTTACAGAACAGATTAGAATTAGCTAAATTCTGAGATGAGCATGTACAAAGACAAAGAGGTGAGTGATAAAGACTTTCTATTCTAGGAGCCAAAATTACTTAAGCAGAGTTGTGTATAGAATTCACATTGTGAAGAAATGAGATATGAGGCTGAGAAGGCAGAAAACAATCCAGTAATGTGGGATCTTGTGTGTCATGCTGATGAGTTTTAATTTATTCTGAAGATAATAAGTTACCACAGTAAGGGATTAAGTAGAGAGCCCATGAATAGATCTGTGGGGTTTGGTGAAAGATTACCCTGTCAGGAGAGTGGGTGGTCAACTGGAGGGGAATATGCTATTAATACAGAAATGAGTTATCAGGCCATTGTGATAACTCTGGTAAGACAAGATATATCAGTTAGGATCTGTATGTTTCAAACGAGAGAAATTCCCAGTCAAATTTAGCTAATCAACATGTAAACTTATTGGCTCATGTAATGAAAATAGTAGCATGGGCTTCAAGTATGGCTTAATGCGGGGTCCCCAGATCCACTTTTCTGTTCTTCCCTTGGCTATGCTTCATCCTCTGGCTGGCTTCCCTCACAGTGGTAAATTAACCTAGGGTTAATATCATCAGTACAATATCCGAGAAATAATCTCCTTGCATCTCTTTGGCAAAATGAATCACATGCTCTTGATTCAGTCTTTTGTCTCAGAATGTGAAAAGCTAGGTTCCTCATCCAGTTACTAGAGTAAGGTATATATATATATAATTACCACTGGACTGACCAAACATACCCCTGAATCTGGGGGTTGGAATAGCTTCCCCTGAATTTCCCATATAGAGGTGAACTGTACATAAATGCACAAGATTTAGATCACTACTAGAAAGAGAAAAGTAGTGCTTAGGATGTAGTCATCAAATCCTAGGATGATGATGACCTGAGAAGTGTCAGGAGTGAAGTAAAGGAGAGGATAAAGAAATGTTAAAGAGACAGAAGGATCAAGATTCAGCCATTTACTGAATGTGGGAGACAAAGAAAGGGAATTGAGAAAAAATGTTCACTTTTCAGACACAGATGACTAGACTGCCTGGAGGATAAGCATATTTTGAAGTAAAGATAATGAGTTGACTTTTGATCATGTTAGTTGGCTCTGACTCTTAACTATTCAAGTGATGTCTACAGATTAGTTGAATGGTTAAGACTGACTCACAGGGAATGGGACAAGAAATAAAGATTAAGAGCATGATGGGATCATAGATGGAATCCACCAGTGACAGGATTATGTGAGAAAAGCAACTTCTGGACATGTTATGATAAAATTGTTTTTAAGAGACATGATGTGTACAAGAGGGCAAATCTCACCTCAGAGATAATAGAGATCCTAGTAACCTCTGAGAATAATCTCTCCACCTTCAGCCCAAGGAGTTCCAGCTGAGTGACTGAAGGAGTTGATAAGCAGCTTTGTCATCTCCTTTTAGTATTTCTTCAAATGAGCTAAAAGGTACTGTAGCTGCCATTGGTGTCTGCCCTCTGGGAGTTTACAATGTTAGACAAGTGTTCAGTGTGTTTAGGATACGAACTGTGTCTGAAAATATGCCCTCATCATAAAAGAGAAGCAATGGATTTCTAGTGTCCAGAAATATTATAGGGCTGATTGGAATTTGACTCATATTTGCTCATATGTAGCTTGTCAGGATATTAAATATTACAGAGGTAGCTCATCACTGCAGATTAATGAAGTAACCAGAATCATTTAGAAAGCAATTGAGTGACTAATTTTAATTAGAAATTTGATTGCTACTATTGAAATGAAACAAGAGGAACTTATACCCCTCACCCATAAATGTTTTTCCCATTGGAACAGCAATTACTATGTCAGTCTTTAGTTCATTAGTGGGTCTTTGCTAAGATTAGATGATTTCCAAAGAATAGATTATTATTTTAAACAGAGAATACAAGGTAGCAGGACTTCAATCAGGAAAATTCCTGGAGTCAAAAAGACAGGATTAAAAAAATGACATTTTCTGAACCTGAGGTAATCTAGTGAAAGAAGGAGTATATAAAGAGATAGCATGAATTGTCCTCCAAGGAAATAAGATTTTTCCAATAAATATAATTACAGGTATGATACTAATAGGTTGGGATGTTTTCCTCAGGTTGGCAAGGAGTCAAGGAAGAAATCCATTTAAAAATAAAGACATATGAAAACCTGAAAATGTTTACCATGAAATTTTCTAATTAGGTAAGATGTTGATTAGCATGTGTTTTTAGAAAGGAGAGACCAGAAAATAAAAAATGTTATTTGTCAGATCTTATTCTCACATGGAGAGGGAGAGACAGAAAGGGAGAGTAAGAGGGAAGAGGAGACAAGAGACACACACACACATATGGAAAATAGGCATTTTCCTTATCAAACTGTCAAATGCTAGGATTATAACTATTCTGTGGGCTCTCCCTGGACTGTAACATTTACGTCCAGCTGTAATCTGTTTATCTCTAACTTGGCTCCCCATGCATCCCAGGACTTGATGAAGGTAGAAAAGGGAAGAGTCATGACTGAAAGCCTAACAAAATCAAAATACAATTTTCTATATTAATACTTTGCACATAATTCATACAACACTTTGCACAATACCTGCCTCCCAAGAAACCTGTGTGCAGGTAAAGAAACAACAGTTAGAACCCCACATGGACCAATGGACTGTTTCAAAATTGGGAAAGGAGTACATTAAGGCTGCATATTGTGCCCCTGCTTATTTAATTTCTATGCAGAGTACATCATGCACAATGCTGGGCTGCAAGAAGCACAAGCTGGAATCAAGAGAAACATCAATAACCTCAGATATGCAGATGATATCATCATAATGACAGAAAACTAAGAGGAACTAAAGAATCCCTTGATGAAGAAGAAAGAGGAAAGTGAAAAAGTTGGCCTAAAACTCAACATTCAGAAAACTAAGATCATGGCACTCAGTTCCATCACTTCATGGCAAATAGATGGTTAAAAATGGAAACAGTGAAAGACTTTATTTTCCTGGGCTTCAAAGTCACTGCAAATGGTGAATGCAGCCATGAAATTAAAAGAAACTTGCTCCTTGGAAGAAAAGCTATGACAAAACTTGACAGCATAAGGACACATGTACCCCCATGCCTGATTCAAGTCAGTTCAGTTCAGTTCAGTAGCTCAGTCGTGTCTGACTCTTTGCGACCCCATGAATCACAGCACACCAGGCCTCTCTGTTCATCACCAACTCCTGGAGTTTACTCAAATTCACGTCCATCGAGTCGGTGATGCCGTCCAGCCATCTCATCCTCTGTCATTTCCTTCTCTTCCTGCCCTCAGTCCCTCCCAGCATCAGGGTCTTTTCCAATGAGTCAACTCTTCGCATGAGGTGGCCAAAGTATTGGAGTTTAGGCTTTAGCATCAGTCCTTCCAATGGACATCCAGGACTGATCTCCTTTAGAATGGACTGGTTGGATCTCCTTGCAGTCCAAGGGACTCTTAAGAGTCTTCTCCAACACCACAATTCAAAAGTATCCATTCTTCAGCATTCAGCTTTCTTCATAGTCCAACTCTCACATCCATACATGGCCACTGGAAAAACCATAGCCTTGACTAGATGGACCTTTGTTGACAAAGGAATGTCTCTGCTTTTGAATATGCTATCTAGGTTGGTCATAACTTTCCTTCCAAGGAGTAAGCGTCTTTTAATTTCATGGCTGCAGTCACCATCTGCAGTGATTTTGGAGCCCCAAAACTTTCAGATTTAAATTGAAGAAAGTAGGGAAAACCACTAGATCATTCAGGTATGACCTAAGTCAAACCCCTTATGATTATACAGTGGAAGTGAGAAATAGATTTAAGGGACTGGATCTGATAGACAGAGTGCCTGATGAACTGTGGATGAAGGTTCATGACATTGGACAGGAGACAGGGATCAAGACCATCCCCATGGAAAAGAAATGCAAAAAAGCAAAATGGCTGTCTGAGCAGGCCTTAGAAATAGCTGTGAAAAGAAGAGAAGCGAAAAGCAAAGGAGAAAAGAAAAGATATAAACATCTGAATGCAGAGTTTCAAAGACTAGCAAAGAGAGATAAGAAAGCCTTCCTCAGTGATCAATGCAAAGAAATAGAGGAAAACAATAGAATGGGAAAGACTAGAGATCTCNATCGTAAAGTAATTAGCCTCCAATTAAAATAAATTTATTACTTAAAAAATAAAAAGCACACATTACTTTCCTGACAAAGGTCTGTATAGTGAAGCTATGGTTTTTCAAGTAGTCATGTACAGATGTGAGAGCTGGACCATAAAGAAGGCTGCACACCGAAGAACTAATGCTTTTAAACTGTGGTGTTGGATAAGACTCTTGAGAGTCCCTTGGACAGTAAGGAGATCAAATCACTCAAGCTTGACTATTCAAGCAAATAACTTTTATCATGCTCTTTACTTCTAACTGAATGCCACTCCTGATCTGACAGGAGGTATCAGTTGGCAACCCAAAAGTTGAGGATCCCAGTTCTAGAATCTTTTGGAAATGATTTTTTTTAAGCATTTAAAAAAAAAACTTTTTACCCATTCACTCTTTCATTTAAAAGATTTTAAGTAAGGTATCCACAGTGGACACTTCGTTACAGTTACCACATACACAGCTTCCCAGTTCACTTTATCCACAGATTTTTCTAAATCAAAGTAGAATGATCAGATCAGGAACACTGCATTGCACAAATTCCATGGACATTGTAATGTATTTAAATAGTGTTCTCTGAGGACTTTCAACACTTTACTTCTGAACAGGCTCTAGCCAAATTTCAAGGAAACAGATTGTTTCTTTTTGGATGCAAAAATGCAAACTTAATGGCTGTTTTGGAGAATTAGTAAATCGGGAGTTTACTTTGAGAGGAGATCAGATTTTCATAGTAGTAGCTTTATCATTATTCTTAAACTCATCGCCAAAGACTTGTACTTGAATGCTTTTCTTGTTATGGAAAAGTGTTTTTCAGTTGTTTCTATATCTCCTTTATAAAGGGTACCAGGGAAGCTCTGGTACCTTTAAAACCCAAGTTAGAGAGAACATAAAGAAGATACAAATCTGATTGTGCTGCATCTATTCCAGCCATGGATGGACATGGAAAAATGTACTATTCATCTCACAAGACCAGCCTGGTATTAATACATATGGTCTCTTTATAATCTTTTTCCCTGCAGTTGAATGGTGGTTAACGGTAATTTCATTATATTTGCTCAAGTCAAAAACCTTGGAGTAATTCCTAACTATTTTCTTTCTGTCACATCTAATACCTAGTTCAACCATAAATTATATAATCTCCAACTACCATTTAAACCTCCACATGAGTTTTCTGGACATAGATTTGCTTTCTGACCTCAGATACAACTGAAGCCACTGTGTACAGGACCACCAGAGTTAGATGACTCATGTCTCTTCCCTCTGCTTTTACTCACTGTGCCAAATATTCTCTTGTAACAACTTAATAATGGAACCAGGAGCACATGGTTTGAAAGATGGGTTGAAGTAAGCATTTAAAGAACAAGTAAAACAGATACTATAGGAACTATTCCAGGCTATGAACCAACACGGAAATGTCTCATTCATTCCATAAAACCAGCCTAGTGTCAATACAGGTTGAATACTAGAAGCCCAGAACCAATGCTTACAGGTCTAGTGGGGGTCATGATGCTTGGGAATGCTACCTGTATCTCCTGATGCCTCCCCTACCCACACTCTCACTTCATCCTCAGAGATTGTTTAAGAACTGATGCCAAAACCTCCAGGAAGGCTTTTGGTTTCCTGATATAGGAACTCCCCTTCCTCTTTCTTTCTTCTCCTTTTCTCTAGATCACAGATATGAGGTATTTCCCTACAAGATTTCTATTTTTGATTATATCACTTATATTTTTCCATCTCAATAAAATCTAAGGTCAATGTTACTAGGTATATTATAATACATACATATAAAGACTTGTCTTGTCACCTGAGAAACTCACTAAGATGAGACAACTTCCAGTCCCTAGATTGCTAAAACAGAGTTTCTATATTATTCAGTAGATTCAATCATCTGTAGTGATTTCGTATACTTATCAAATCAATGTTTGGGGTGAAGAAATAAATTTAGTCACTATGATTCTAAAGCCAAATAGATTTAAATAGCAATTAGTTTGCATACTGACTTTCACTTTTTTCTTCTCTCTTACTTTGACTTCTGTTCCCACTAACCCCAAGGGAATATAAAATACTCTGGAGTCATCCATGTATAAATTTGAATTGACAGGTCTTCTAGACTTGGAACCCAGTTCACACGGCACTTGAAAACTCAACAGAACTCTTCTTCTATCTCCTTTGTGTGAGGGTTACTATGATGATGAGAAGATACAGCAAATGCTGTCATTATTAAAGTTGATAATATTTCTTAGCAGCTCTCTCTGAGCAAGTTTGGACTGAGGCATTACCTAACTTCCATGGTAGTAGATGACATGAAAGTAGTAAAAATGATGATCAAAATATATGTGCCTTGTGTAAAAATGATGATCAAAATATATGTGCCTTGTTTTATTTTATCCTAGACTCCAAGTTGCCTGGTTTCAAAATGAATGCACCCCTATCCCTATCACCACTACTTTATAATATTCTCTCTGCCTCTTGGGGTTTTTGGTAGTACTTCTCACTATCTGAACATATATGTGTGACACACAAATATATATATATACACATATATATTTGTTTAGTTGTTTTACCATAAAAATGTATCTTCCATGAAGGCTGAAGTATCTAAATATTGTATAATATATTTCTTCTTTCCCTACAGATTATGTCTAGCTTTATATACAAAAACTATTTTGATTGATCTTTGCATTTCTCTCACCTTCCTTTTATCCTTGTAATTTATGGAAGGAGATGAGATTTAACTTTGAGTATATATCATGTACTAAATATTGTATTAGGCAACTTCATATCTAAATTCATTTAATATTCCTAGCTATTCTATAATTTAGGGTAGCTAAAGAATTATCCTTATCATCATCAATAAAAAACATTGACATTTCTGTTTCATAAATGGAAAACTGTGAATTAAAAAAAAAATTCTTACCCAAGATAATGGTAAAGCCAAATTTTATATTGAGATCTCAGTTCTCAGATAATGGTTCTAATAATGATGTTAGTGATACATTATATTTCTCCAATATTTTATGTGTCAAACTCTTTGCTAGGATTTTTATTAACATTACCTCTTTAATACTAAAAATAATAGTCATATTTTATATAATGCTAGCTATATGCTAGGCACTGTTCTAAACAGTCTAGGTTATTATCTAATTTAATCCTCACAAAGTCCTTATGAAGCTGTAGCAGAAATTGTTAGCTGATCACCAAAATAATTTCTTTTCCTCCTTGACAGTTATCAAGACTGCCTTCCCCAGTCTTCCAAGCTATTAGATAAGGGAGTATAACTGAGATGTAATCAATGGATTGTGGGTGGAGGTGATGTAAACCTCACTCAGGCTCAGGCCATAAGAATTACTCACATGATCTTTCATTTTCTGGTTAGTGGAATGGACATGACCCCCGGGGCAACTTTGGAAATGGTGTGCTGAAGATGCTTAAGTTGCCACAACTTGAGCCTCTGAATGATGATGTGAACTAGAGAACACCCCAGCCCCACATCTCCATCCTATGCAGTGAACTGCTCATCTATTAGATAAGCTGCTGAATTTGGATGGTGTGTTTCTTATAGGAATCAGCTTATTTCTGTGTTAAGTACTGCTTTTACCCACATTTCATAACCGAGGAAAATGAGGCACTGAGAATTTAAGTAACTTAGAAGTATAGTTGATTAACACAGGTTTGAACTGCACAGGTACACATATATGTAGACATATTTTCATTTCACAGATCCTTAAGTTAACTAAATGTGGGGGAAATTTTGTCCTTGATTACAGATCACAATGTATGGAATAAAAAGACCTAGGGTTTGAGACCTGACTCTATCCAACCTGTTTTAGCTTCTTGCCCTTGGGTGAGTCACTCATCATACCCTTGATTTTTGAGACAGAGACAATAGTATGCATTTTTTCTTTTTATTTTTTTTTGACTGGGTGGGGGTCAGCACCCCTAACCTCCAAGTTTTTCAAGGGTCAACTGTAGTTATCACTTTTAAAAAAGGAAACTGAGTCTCAGTGAAGTTGACTATTTGGTCATACTATATAAGTCAGGTTCAGTTAACAAAATACAACCCACATTAAGGTGTTCAATAAGGGATATTTAACAAGCAGAACTACTCACTAAAAGGCTGGAGATGCTGACAGGGCAAATAGGAGACAGTGAGGCAACACAGAGCAGGAACAGAGGGAAGCCACCAGTTTCTAAGACTGGAAAGACAAAGTATAGGTAATGTTATTACTACTAGAGCCCAAGTAGGCTAGGGTGATCCAGTGTAAGCTAGAACCAATATCCTTCAATAATTGGGAAATATGAAGAGAAATAGAATGACAGCCAAGGCTCTGTGTAAAGCAGAGACATCAGGAAAGAAAGAGCCCAGCTTCTTTCTCATTTGCAGGCTTCTCCCCAGGCCTTCCACTAGTTGATCCTAGCTAGAATCCAATTAGCAAAAGAGCATGTGAAATGCAATTTGCCTAAGCCAATGCTCTGAAGCAAAGGGAATGGATCTAAGAGCAAATAGGCAAGGGACTCGAATATAAACTAAGGGCTAACAGTGCAAACCTGTCATTGAAACTCAGGCCTATACACCTCCCAGGACACATCTAGACCTAGTCTTTCTAATATGCTATGCTCTCTTTGAAGTGAACATAGCTCTTTCTTTGTACATAGTATACCTTAAATGAATGTTTCCTTTCATTGCTTGTACCATTTAAAAATCATTTAATTCATAGCATAGAGAGAATCTGTCTTTTTAAAACATAAGGCAAGTAAATGAGTCACTACTTTTCTACCACCTCTCCAGATAGTTCTAGATAAACATTAAGCAATCATATGGATGTCAGATGTCACCAGAATAATAACAAGCAGCCCAACATGATGGTGTTTGTAATGGGCTTTGTTGTTGGACAAATTTGGTTTTAACTATCTGTCAATCACACCTACCAACTAATTGGGAATAAAATTACTTAACTTAATTGAGCCTTAGTTCCTTTACCTGTGACATGGGAATACTCATACCAACAGTTCATAGCTACATTCATAGTAGAATTTATGAGGAATAAATTAAGTTATATATATATATATATATATATATATATAACCTTATTATGTCCCTGACGAGAAGTCAATCTAGTAGTAAGTATTGTTGTAGCTGTGGCTGTTGGTATCAAGTCATTTGGTAAGTAAAGACTGCTAGAAATGGGACGGAATGGAATGCAGTTTCGAGCAAACCACAATTTTTTCAAAATAATCAGCACATTCAACTAAAATTCAAAGCATGCAAAAAGTCAGGGTTTTTGGCTAGATAGACTCCCTCAAGTGACATGCTACAAACCTTTGGTATTTTGACAGATTTGAAAATATATATATATATTTATTTTAGATATTGAAGCTTCAAAAATTCATTTTAGTTCACTCTAGTCATAGTACTTCAGAATAATTTCATCATTTGCAATGAACCCTCAACAGAAAATGAATTTCAACTGATGACATTCTAATGTAACAGTAAAGAAGTTTATATAAGCACATTGAAGAGGTTATCAAGAACTTAGGTCAATTTAAATTATTTTGTTATTTTTTTCACTTGGGACTAGAAAGCAATATTAACTTAAAATTCTTACCTAAATATGCTTCCACTGCCATGCCAAGGCTGGGATTCTCTGTGTCAAATGAGTTTTAGGTGATAAACTCCCTAAGATAGAAAGCAGATATGTGATCATTCATAGGAATAAATTGACAGATATACTTTTTCTTATATTGATTCTAATATGAATCCAATCTGAATATTGATAAGAAGTGGCTGTTGGAATCCCCAGGAACCAGTGAATTCAAGTCTGATTCCAAGAGTACAGAAGCATCATTATTAACTGCCTATTCTTAAGAGACATTTATAATCTCATCACCACAATAAATTATCTTGCCTTAGGGTATGCTGTTGGACATAAAAATAATTTTCTTTTTCCCATTCTGCATTGTATCTGCTGGTGAGTTGAGTTAAACTCACAAGCCATTTTTGACATGATCATATGCCAACTAAACTATAAATTGACATTTATCCACCCTGAACATTGACCCACAGTGTACATCACTCTGAAGCCAAGGCCATTCTGGTTTAAGGAAGAGGAGGACATAAGGGAAAGAAGAAGCAAGACTAAGAGAGAATTTCAGAGTACTCAGAACTAAACAAGTCTGGGCAGCCTCCTAGCCAGTAGGACAGCCTCTATACCTGTGGTCCTTCACCAAATGGAAAACTTTAAAATACCCCTGGTGGTGGTGGTGGTTTAGTCGCTAAGCCATATCTGACTCTTACAACCCCATGAACTGTAGCTGCCAGGCTCTTCTGTCCATGGGATTCTCCAGGCAATAATACTGGAGTGGGTTGCAATTTTTTTCTCCATAAAATACCCCTGAAGGCCAGCATTTTTCTATTTTTGATTTTTCCTTTTATTAAGATTAATGACTTAGAATTGGGTATATGGTTAATTAGGGCCACTAATATCCCCTCAAAGGATGATATGAAGAAATAGTCAAGACCTTCATAAAGTGGCTTCCTCACATCTCCTCACTGTCTCTATAACTAGAGTGTCCATTGTATTTCATTCCAACGTTAGTATACCAGCACATCCCCATTAATGAAGAGAACAGAAATAAGATGCACTAGACCCTTATGGATGGTTCATTTATCTCCCCAACTGTTATATGTCAGGCACAGTCCTCGTATCGGTGGTGGCGGCGGTTTCGTCACCAAGTCATGTCAGACTCTCTGTGACCCCCTTGGACTGCACCCTGCCAGGTGGCTCCTCTGTCCATGGGATTCTCCAGGCAAGAATATTGGAGTGGATTGTCATTTCCTTCTCCAGGGGATCTTCCTGACCCAGGGACTGAACAGGCATCTCCTGCGTCTCCTGCACTGGCACACAGATTCTTTACCTGAGCCACCTGGGAAGCCCACATGTCAGACACAGTCCTAGATCTAGGGATGGCTATCAGTTCAGTTCAGTCGCTCAGTCATGTCCGACTCTTTGCAACCCCATGAATTGCAGCACACCAGGCCTCCCTGTCCATCATCAGCTCGCAGGGTTTACTCAGACTCACGTCCATCCAGCCATCTCATCCTCTGTCGTCCCCTTCTCCTCTTGCCCCCAGTCCCTCCCAGCATCAGGGATGGCTATAACAATGTTCAAACAGATGAAATTACTACTCTTGTTGAGTTTGCAATCTAGTGGGGGAATGACATAATAAACAAGTTAAATACCAGCATCACCCTAGCATTGGTGAAAGCTCTGGGATCTGAGAGTCAGTCTTGTGATGGGTACAGTTATTTAAAACATCAGTCTCAAGGCACTTGCAGAAAAATGACCTTGTTCATTTGAATATTAGAAAATTGGCAGTTCAGTTCAGTTGCTCAGTCGTGTCCGACTCTTTGCGACCCCATGAATTGGAGCACCCCAGGCCTCCCTGTTCATCACCCATCTCCCGGAGTTCACTCAGACTCACGTCCATCGAGTCCGTGATGCCATCCAGCCATCTCATCCTCGGTCGTCCCCTGCCCCCAATCCCTCCCAGCATCAGAGTCTTCTCCAATGAGTCAACTCTTCACATGAGGTGGCCAAAGTACTGGAGTTTCAGCTTTAGCATCATTCCTTCCAAAGAAATCCCAGGGTTGATCTCCTTCAGAATGGACTGGTTGGATCTCCCTGCAGTCCAAGGGACTCTCAAGAGTCTTCTCCAACACCACAGTTCAAAAGCATCAATTCTTTGGCATTCAGCTTTCTTCACAGTCCAACTTTCACATCCATACATGACCACAGGAAAAACCATAACCTTGACTTGGCGGACCTTAGTCGGCAAAGTAATGTGTCTACTTTTGAATATACTATCCAGGTTGGTCATAACTTTTCTTCCAAGGAGTAAGTGTCTTCTAATTTCATGGCTGCAGTCACCATCTGCAGTGATTTTTGAACCCCCCAAAATAAAGTCTGACACTGTTTCCACTGTTTCCCCATCTATTTCCCATGAAGTGATGGGACCGGATGCCATGATCTTCATTTTCTGAATGTTGAGCTTTAAGACAACTTTTTCACTCTCCTCCTTCACTTTCATCAAGAGGTTTTTTAGCTCCTCTTCACTTTCTGCCATAAGGGTGGTGTCATCTGCATATCTGAGGTTATTGATATTTCTCCCGGTAATCTTGATTCCAGCTTGTGTTTCTTCTCTGCATATAAGTTAAATAAGCAGGGTGACAACACACAGCCTTGACGTACTCCTTTTCCTATTTGGAACCAGTCCAGTTCTAACTGTTGCTTCCTGGCCTGCATACAGATTTCTCAAGAGGCAGGTTAGGTGGTCTGGTATTCTCATCTTTTTCAGAATTTTTCTCAGTTTATTGTGATCCACACAGTCAAAGGCTTTGGCATAGTCAATAAAGCAGAAATAGATGTTTTTCTGGAACTCTCTTGCTTTTTCCATGATCCAGCGCATGTTGGCAATTTGATCTCTGGTTCCTCTGCCTGTTCTAAAACCAGCTTGAACATCAGGGCGTTCACGGTTCACGTATTGCTGAAGTCTGGCTTGGAGAATTTTGAGCATTACTTTACTAGCATGTGAGATGAGTGCAATTGTGTGGTAGTTTGAGCATTCTTTGGCATTGCCTTTCTTTGGAATTGGAATGAAAACTGACCTTTTCTAGTCCTGCGGCCACTGCTGAGTTTTCCAAATTTGCTGGCATATTGAGTGCAGCACTCTCACAGCAATTCATGAACATTCACTGGACAATGTACTGGCTCATTTCAAGATAGAATTCTTAGAGAACAGGTCTTGGAGCATGATTAGAAAATATTCCCACTCAGTCAGCAAGCTGGCCAACCCTGGCCAGTCATTCTTAGTTTTCTATTTCAGTGTGACTCCTGGGTTCTTGCACAGCACTCCTCAGAGTGACCTTATCCCTGCCTGGACCTGTCTAACTGTGAGACTTAGTGGATCTGACAGAACCTAGCCTGTGATGAGCAGTTGAGTTCACATGCTTGCTTAATGGCTCGTGGTCAGAGCGCTACCTTATCAGGACCGAGTAGGACAACATGAGTAGTTTATTGACTGGTATGCAGTTCATTGCTGCAGATGGCTTCATCTTGCTTCAGAACACTGGAGGGTTAAGCTGTGATTTCTGCACTGCATCTCACCATGAACTCTACATAGTATCTTTTTTCCAATCACACATATTTATAACACTATATTTCCTATCCAGATTATATCCTCAATATATCCTGTATCAGCTAAAGTGCTTTACTGTTCTAGAATCATTAATAGTTAATAGCTTTTCTAATTATGTGGCAAATGGGTCAGAGGCATACATATGAAATATGCACTTCCAGAATGCAGAGGCATTTACCAAGTGTTATGCTTCCTTCTTGGATGTGGGGTATGTCTTCATGGCTGCTCCAGCAAAGCACAGCCGTTGCTCCTCACCTTGGACGAGGGGTATCTCCTCATGGTCGCCCCTCCTGGCCTTGAAGGTGGAGTAGCTCCTCTCGGCCCTCCTGCACCCACAGAGCCACCACTCCTTGGATGTGAGGTAGCTCCTCTCGGCTGCCGCCCCTGACCTCGGCATGGGGTAGCTCCTCTCAGCTGTTCCTGCACTGTTGCAGCCTGGCTCTCTCAGTCGCTGCCTCTGACCTTAGGAGAGGGGTAGCTCCTCTCGGACATGCTTCTGCATGATGCCGCATGCAGGGGTATCTGTCATGATATTATATGTCATGATACCCCTGCATGAAGAGATACCCCACGTCCAAGGTAAGAGAAACCCAAGTAGGATGGTATGTGTTGCGAGAGAGTATCGGGGCAGACACACTGAAACCATAATCACAGAAAACTAGTCAGTCTAATCGCATGGACCACAGCCTTGTCTAACTCAGTGAAACTAAGCCATGCCATGTGGGCCCACCCAAGACAGGCAGATCATAGTGGAGAGGTCTGACAGAATGTGGTCCACTGGAGAAGAGAATGGCAAATCACTTCAGTATTCTTGCCTTGAGAGCCCCATGAACAGTATGAAAAGGCAAAATGATAGGATACCAAAAGAGGAACTCCCCAGGTCATTAGGTGCCCAGTATGCTACTGGAGATCAGTGGAGAAATAACTCCAGAAAGAATGAAGGGATGGAGCCAAAGCAAAAACAATACCCAGTTGTGCATGTGACTGGTGATAAAAGCAAGATCCGATGCTGTAAAGAACAATATTGCATAAGAACCTGGAATGTTAGGTCCATGAATCAAGGTAAATTGGAAGTGGTCAAACATGAGATGGCAAGAGTGAATGTCAACATTCTAGGAATCAGAGAACTAAAATGGACTAGAATGGGTGAATTTAACTCAGATGACCATTATATCTACTACTGTGGGTAGGAATCCCTTAGAAGAAATGGAGTAGCCATGATTGTCAACAAGGGTCTGAAACACAGTACTTGGATGCAATCTCAAAAATGACAGAATGATCTCTGTTCATCTCCAAGGCAAACCATTAAACATCATGGTAATCCAAGTCTATGCCCCAACCAGTAACACTGAAGAAGCTGAAGTTGAACGGTTCTATGAAGACCTCCAAGACCTTTTAGAACTAACACCTGAAAAAGATGTCCTTGTCATTATAGGGAACTGGAATGCTAAAGTAGGAAGTCAAGAAACACCTGGAGTAACAGGCAAATTTGGCCTTGGAATACAGAATGAAGCAGGGGAAAGGCTAATAAGAATTTTGCCAAGAGAATGTACTGGTCATGGCTAACACCCTCTTCCAACAACACAAGAGAAGACTCTACACATGGACATCACCAGATGGTCAACATCGAAATCAGATTGACTATTCTTTGCACCAAAGATGGAGAAACTCTATACAGTCAACAAAAACAAGACCAGGAGCTGGCTGTGGCTCAGATTACCTTATTGCCAAATTCAGACTTAAACTGAAGAAAGTAGGGAAAACCACTAGACCATTCAGGTATGACCCAAATCAAATCCCATATGATTATACAGTGGAAGTGAGAAATATATTTAAGGGACTAGATCTGATAGACAGAGTGTCTGATGAACTATGGAATGAGGTTCATGACATTGTACAGGAGACAGGGATCAAGACCATTCCCATGGAAAGAAATTCAAAAAAGCAAAATGGTTCTCTGGGGAGGCTTTACAAATAGCTGTAAAAAGAAGAGAAATGAAAAGCAAAGGAGAAATGAAAAAAAAAAGAAAGAAAAGAAAAGGAGAAGAAGAAAGATATAAGCATCTGAATGCAGAGTTCCAAAGAATAGCAAGGAGCGATAAGAAAGCCTTCTTCAGTGATCAATGCAAAGAAATAGAGGATAACAATAGAATGGGAAAGACTAGAGATCTCTTCAAGAAAATTAGAGATACCAAGGGAACATTTCACGCAAAGATGGGCTCGATAAAGGACAGAAATGGTATGGACCTAACAGAAACAGAAGATATTAAGAAGAGGTGGCAAGAATACACAGAACTGTACAAAGAAGATCTTCATGACCCAAATAATCACAGTGATGTGATCACTCACCTAGAGCCAGACATACTGAATGTGAAGTCAAGTGGGCCTTAGAAAGCATCACTACTAACAAAGCTAGTGGAGGTGATGGAATTCCAGTTGAGCTGTTTCAAATCCTGAAAGATGATGCTGTGAAAGTGCTGCACTCAATATGCCAGCAAATTTGGAAAACTCAGCAGTGGCCACAGGACTGGAAAAGGTCAGTTTTCATTCCAATTCCAAAGAAAGGCAATGCCAAAGAATGCTCAAACTACCGCACAATTGCACTCATCTCACACGCTAGTAAAGTAATGCTCAAAATTCTCCAAGCCAGGCTTCAGCAATATGTGAACCGTGAACTCCCTGATGTTCAAGCTGGTTTTAGAAAAGGCAGAGGAACCAGAGATCAAATTGCCAACATCCGCTGGATCATGGAAAAAGCAAGAGAGTTCCAGAAAAACATCTATTTCTGCTTTATTGACTATGCCAAAGCCTTTGACTGTGTGGATCACAATAAACTGTGGAAAATTCTGAAAGAGATGGGAATACCAGACCACCTGACCTGCCTCTTGAGAAATCTGTATGCAGGTCAGGAAGCAACAGTTAGAACTGGACATGGAACAACAGACTGGTTCCAAATAGGAAAAGGAGTACGTCAAGGCTGTATATTGTCACCCTGCTTATTTAACTTCTATGCAGAGTACATCATGAGAAACGCTGGACTGGAAGAAACACAAGCTGGAATCAAGATTGCCGGGAGAAATATCAATAACCTCAGATATGCAGATGACACCACCCTTATGGCAGAAAGTGAAGAGGAACTAAAAAGCCTCTTGATGAAAGTGAAAGAGGAGAGTGAAAAAGTTGATTAAAGCTCAACATTTAGAAAACTAAGATCATGGTATCTGGTCCCATCAATTCATGGGAAATAGATGGAAAAACAGTGGAAACAGTGTCAAGCTTTATTTTTTTGGGCTCCAAAATCACTGCAGATGGTGACTGCAGCCATGAAATTAAAAGATGCTTACTCCTTGGAAGGAAAGTTATGACCAACCTAGATAGCATATTCAAAAGCAGAGACATTCCTTTGCCCACAAAGATCCATTTAGTCAAGGCTATGGTTTTTCCTGTGGTCACGTATGGATGTGAGAGTTGGACTGTGAAGAAAGCAGAGTGCCGAAGAACTGATGCTTTTGAACTATGGTGCTCGAGATGACTCTTGAGAGTCCCTTAGACTGCAAGGAGATCCAACCAGTCCATACTAAAGGAAATCAGTCCTGGGTGTTCATTGGAAGGACTGATGCTAAAGCTGAAACTCCAGTACTTTGGCCACTTCATGTGAAGAGTTGACTCATTGGAAAAGACTGATGCTGGGAGGGACTGAGGGCAGGAGGAGAAGGGGACGACGGAGGATGAGATGGCTGGGTAGCATCACCAACTCGATGGGCACGAGTTTGAGTGAACTCTGGGAGTTGGTGATGGACAGGGAAGCCTGGCGTACTGTGATTCATGGGGTCATAAAAAGTCAGACATGACTGAGTGACTGAACTGTAGTGATGCTTCCTTCTTTGTAGTGAAAAGTCCAAAATAAAATGATATATCCCTTGATGTACAGGGGTTATTCTGGCATATCCCAGAATACTGAACCTCTAAAACCTTTATTGATTTGTCAAGACACTAAGACTTTTTAAGATTTACGTTTCAGCCTCTTTTTACATAGAGGAGGGTTTCTAATGTACTTGCCATGTCTTTCTTATCTGGTTATATATATATAATATATAATGTCTCTGATTCAGTGAACTAAAATGGCATTCTGCTCAGACAATCCAGGTCCCTCTGGATAACATTATGATAGGCCTAGAGGGTTGTCACAATCTTGGGGCAAAAATCATGAATGTAAAATGCTGTCCATCCTATGAAAAGGCAAACTGCTTGCATTCCTTCTTCCTGATAAAAAACGGAGAGGAAATGCATTTGAAACATCAGTGGACACACACCATGGTATGTATATGAGCCAACAGTAATTTGCTGTTACTAAGACACCATATCTGGCCCAGCAGCTGCAATTCGAACTAGTCCTTCTTTAAATTTATGATAGCTCACTATCATGCTCCAGGCCTTGTTGTTGTTTTTGTTTTTTTTTCTTTTTTAATGATGAGAATGGTGAAATAATTGCTAAATATAATAGAATCACCAAACTTGCAAACCTTAAATGCATTAAGGTGGGCACTATTTCTACCATTTTCCATTCAGGGTGAGGCTATTACTGTTTTCTGTTGTTATTTTCTTTCCTGTGTGAAGGATTTCCAGAGCTTTCCAATTGGATTTCCCCCATTGACTAGTTCAGGAACTAAAATGGGGAGCTCTGCCAACTACCAAGTAGATCCATTCTAGTATACATTTGGTGATAATGAATAAACTACTGTGTGAATCTGTGAAACCAGTCAGTTCTCTATGAATAGGTTCTGGACTAGAAATCCATTCTTACCTGGATACCATATATTCCCTCTCTTATGCAAGGTGGCTCTGATGGCACTGGGTCACTAGACAACAATGTCAGCTGAGTCTCTATGTTCAGTTGTTCTTGAAATGATTGGATATTGCTCTTTGTCTCAGCATATGGATAGCTAAGTAAATGAAGATGCCATTGAGAAAAAACAGAGAAAATCATTACTATGCATATTATTGTTGCATTGCAGGGTCCTTCTTCCTGGTGATGCAATATATGCTTCAGTCATTGTGTTACAGGTTTGAAAAGGTTACAGGTTTTTGTTCAGAAACCATGCAAAAGATTGTGACTTCTAATGAGAAGATTGTCATCACCTTCCTCACCACCCATCCTTGATTTCTTCTGTTTGAATAAATTGAACAACTCCCTTATTGGCTGCCCACTTATTTTCCCTTAGGGATGCCAAGTTCTATTAATCATCACTCCAGCTACTTGCAAGTCAAGCCCCTTTCGATGTTACTCTGACGATCCACTCGTGATAATTGCACTCTTTTTTTTCTTATGATCAAATGCCTCCACCTGGTCTCTATTATTCTGAGGTCCTATTATCCCCATTGTTATTAGGGAAGTTAGCGCTTTCATGGGGGAAAGCAATGGCACCCCACCCCAGTACTCTTGCCTGGAAAATCCCATGGACGGAGGAGCCTGGTGGGCTGCAGTCCATGGGGTCGCTAAGAGTCGGACACGACTGAGCGACTTCACTTTCACTTTTCACTTTCATGCATTGGAGAAGGAAATGGCAACCCACTCCAGTGTTCTTGCCTGGAGAATCCCAGGGATGGGGGAGCTGGGTGGGCTGCCATCTATGGGGTCGCACAGAGTCAGACACGACTGAAGTGACTTAGCAGCAGCAGCAGCAGCTCTTTCATGGCTTCTCCTGGTGTCAGTCTTGGCCTACAGAGGACAGCTACAGCTGAGGTTCTCAGTGATGCTGGTGATCCTTTCACATGTATAATTATTTTTGCTTTGATAAATGCAGTCTACTTTGGACTTCTCCACACACATACGGTGGGTGGTGTGTGGAAAACCTATAGTCACTATAGTCACTCTAATATACCTACTTTTTTGAAACTGTGGATATCCTTTTCTATCTCTGACCCTTTCTCCCCAACTTAGTGCAAGCCATTGCCTTCTCCTGACTTTCAAGAGCCATCCTAGCAGGAAGTAAGCAACATCACCATGATCTCTGCCTTGATAAGAAATCTTATATCAGGTGAGAGTATCCTTGTATTGATAAACACTCTTTATTCAACTGAGAGGCTATCCAATTGTTAACCCATGAATCTTAAGCTCTCCATGGGTGATGAGTCCATGTCAGTTGGAGGCAGAAAATTCATGAAGCACATGTAGGAAGTATAATGGCATGGCCTGAGAGTCATACTAGTCACTTCTACACACATTGCTTTGGCTCAAATTCAGTCATGACCACAGCTCACTGTAAAGGGAACTGGGAAATACAGTTCAACTTTGTGAAGAGAGAAGAAGTAGAGAGTACTGCTCTTTGTGAGCAGTTAGCATTCTTATTCCTTACTACAATCGCATAGCCCAGTAGTCTAAAGATTCCTATGAACTAGCCCCGAGCACAAGGCTAGGTATATGCAGGTTCTATAGAATTTTGAGCCTTTTGCTTGTAATCCATATGTAGTTCCCTGATGAGTCAATGTGGACCTCAGAAAGGAATCTTTTTTTTTTTATCAATATTGCATAAACCTAATAAAGTCTAATAGCTTTCCTAGCTCCTTTCTACATAAGCCTGACTTCAAACCTGATCTTCTGTATATCCCAAGGGCAAATGTGAGGAAAGGCTACAGAGAACAAATCAGTCTGGGAGGGACAGAATACACGGTAGAGACAGAGATGGAGAGAGGGGAATAGAGCAAGGGAAAGGAAGAAAAAGGAAGGGAGGGACAGAAAGAAAGAACTTTTGTCCAGTACTTTGGTGATTCCAACCATGAAATTAAAAGATGCTTACTCCTTGGAAGGAAAGTTATAACCAACCTAGACAGCACATTAAAAAGCAGAGACATTACTTTGCCAAAAAAGGTCTGTCTAGTCAAGGTTATTGTTTTTCCAGTAGTCATGTATGGATGTGAGAGTTGGACTATAAGGAAAGCTGAGTGCTAAAGAATTGATGCTTTTGAACTGTGGTGTTGGAGAAGACTCTTGAGAGTCCCTTGGACTGCAAGGAGATCCAACCAGTCCATCCTAAAGGAGATTAGTCCTGGGTGTTCATTGGTGGGACTGATGTTGAAGCTGAAACTCCAATACTTTGACCACCTGATGTGAAGAGTTGACTGATTTGAAAAGACCCTGATCCTGGGAAAGATTGAGAGCAGGAGGAGAAGGGGACGACAGAGGATGGGATGGTTGGATGGCATCTCCGACTCGATGGACATGGGTTTGGGTGGACTCTGGGAGTTGGTGATAGAGAGGCCTGGCGTGCTGCGGTTCATGGAGTGGCAGAGTCAGACACGAATGAGCGATGGAACTGAACTGAACCAGAGCTAGGAGGCAACTCATATATAAGCCGTTCTCAAGACTGAGTCCATATTTGCCATTAACTGTATGAGGATGAGACAGAGAGGAAAGAAAGAAAGGGATGGGGGAAGCCAGACAATTACTGCCAGGGTCCAAAATGCTCAACTTCTTTGATTAGCACAATGAAAAAACCAACTCTTAGAAACAGGATTCAGTAAAATATCCTTTACCTTAAAATTGACTTCTCCTTCGGAAAGAAGAGGGAAAAGGTATAAGGTCCTCGAAAGGGCACAGCTGAACTGCAAAAGGCAGACAATAAACAAATGATCAATATCAGTGAATTTGCCTACCACTGTCTTCTCTTAGGTAAAAAAGCCAGAAACGTCATCATTATTCTGTAGCATTTGTGTGGCCTGTAAAAAAACAAATTTGTTTTTATGATTATCTGAAAATTCATTGCTTGCAATATAAGCTCTTGTTGATGGTTTATCAAATATGCCCTCAAAGAAGAAAACTTCAACAGTGAAAAGTTAACTGATTAAAAAATATTTAAAATTTTAAAATGTGCTCTTGCTAGAAATCACTTTGTCAATGGTGATAAGAATATGGTGAAAATGGCATGGCTGTGTTAATGCCCATGAGGGTGTTATGATACAGGGCAATTTGCAAGCTGTATCAAGAGTTTCAAAATTATTCACATCCTTTGAACTGACCTTCCCACTTCTAGGTCATTCATCTTAAAAGAAAAAATAATAAATATACTTAAAGACATATAGATTTAAGTATATGTGAAGACCTCATTTATACATCTTTATTATTCAAAAAAGTACATTCTAATGGAACAAAAGTAGGAAATATTGATTGTGAGAGGTACATAAATTTACACCAGCTAAAATCTCACTCACTGGAAGTAACCACATTTTCTTGCCTTTTCTTCCAAAAGATTATTCCAGGCAAAATATAGCCTACTACACATTTTCTTCAATAATGCTTTTTGCACTTAACAGATACCAATTTTCCTCAACTTCTTAACACTATACATAAATTTACATTATTTTATTTAAGAACCACACTGCTTTCTCCTGTATGGTCACAACAAAATGTTTTTACAACCCAGTGTTGTTGGACATTTAGTTTGCTTTTGATTATTTATGAAAAAATAGAAAATAGTTCTTCAGATGAATTCCAAGAATTAAAAGTACTCAATATTCAGGGTCTTTGATATATACTGGCAAAATACCTAGGGAAGTTGTACCAACTTACAATTCCACTCTGTGTTTAGAAGTACCTATTTTCTCACTGTCATAATAACACAAGGTGTTCTAACTATTTTAAACTGGGAAATGATCCATTGCTGTTTTAATTTATATATTGTTTATTACTACCAAATGTGAATATTTAAGTGATGGTCATCTTTTCTATAGTGAATGATCTATGTCTAAAATTTAAACCATCTTTATAACTTTGTTTTATTATTGATTTCTAAAATATTTTAGGTAACTTTGTGTGCTATTTCTCCTTAAAATTTACCAATTATTTCCCTTCTGGTTTCTGCTTTGTTTTCTTGTTAACATGAAGATTATATAAATATTTACCCATATACATTTCTTGCATTTTATGATACCATTTTAAATATTAAATCATTAATCCATCAGGACTTTATTTAGAATTAAGGTAGCTCAGAGGGTAAAGCATCTGCCTACAATGCGGGAGACCAGGTTCGATCCCTGGGTCGGGAAGATCTCTTGGAGAAGGAAATGGCAACCCACTCCAGTACTCTTGCCTGGAAAATTCCATGGATGGAGGAGCCTGGTAGGCTATAGTCCATGGGGTCTCAAAGAGTCGGACACGACTGAGCGACTTCAATGTCAATATCAATGTTAAGGTAAGAAGTGGGCTTTAACTTATGGCTGTCCATTTTGAGGGGATGGTTTTGAGAAGCCTTTTTATTCCCCACTAGTGAAACTCCAATACTTTGGCCACCTCATGCAAAGAGTTGACTCATCGGAAAAGACTCTGATGCTGGGAGGGATTGGAGGCAGGAGGAGAAGGGGACGACAGAGGATGAAATGGTTGGATGGCATCACCAACTCGATGGACATGAATTTGGGTAAACTCTGGGAGTTGGTGATGGACAGGGAGGCCTGGAGTGCTGCGATTCATGGGGTCACAAAGAGTCGGACATGACTGAGCGACTGAACTGAAGTGAACTGAAATGTGAAATGATATCACTATTTTAGTCTTAATTGGAAATAACTTAAATGCCCCACAATAAAAGATAATTAAATTATCTACCCAATAGCATATTGAGAGATAATTAAATATTAAATTTATAATTTATTTGCAATATCATTTAAAATTCTTTTATCTTACAATGGGTATACAGGAGCAGGAGAAGCAAGAAACTGAATTCTCTAATTGGGAAGATTACAACTGTATTTTTTCAAATATTCAAAATTTTATATTTGGGAAAAGTTAAAAATACACACATATTAAAAAGTGATTATTTTCATGGATTAAAAATGTGGCAGAATCGTAATTTCCCTGCTTTGGGGCTTTACACTTTCTTTTTATGAATATGCACAGCTGGTACTACTGATAAAGAACCTACCTGCTAATGCAGGAGATTCAAGAGATGCAGGTTCAGTCCCTCCCTGAGTTGGGAAGATATTCTGGAGGAGGGCATGGCAACCCACTCCAATATTCCTGCCTGGAGAATCCGATGGACAGAAGAGCCTGGTGGGGTATGGTCCATAGTGTTGCAAATAGTTGGACACGACTGAAGCGACTTAGCACATACTCTTCTTGTAATGAAAAAAATACTTACATTTCCTTTACAAATATAATCAGAATATATTCTCTATGTTTAGGGGAAAATATCACAAAAATGTGAATTCAAGGATCTGGAATTTTCACCAAAGGATGGAATTCAGACATTTTGCTATCTCTTTCACCACTATGAGTTCCCATGCTAACATACTATTGGAAAGGATAAATTAGTCAGAATTTTCCAATTCATGTCAGCACCTCTGAACTTTTTCCCCCAAACACAACCATTTATTCTAAGAGGCTCCCATTTCACTGTATTATGGGAAGCTTGGATGCCTGCTCAAGGTCCGAGGGGGTCAATTTGCTGTAGAAAATCGATTAGGTAACATCCCTACAGAGTACTTAAATTCTGAAGGAGCTTTAAATGAGCTTGTAAGGAATCGTTCACAGGTGGCTTTAAAGGAGTACACGTTTTGAGAAATCGTCAGTACTGGAAACGGTATTGATCTATGCTGAGCAACAATTCACCGAAATTGCGTAAGATACTTGCACAACTGCGAGTGTGGTGAAGAAAAAGAGAAACAAAAAAACCAGAAAGTACCTCTAAAACCAGATATAATGTTCTGCTGTACCCAGAAAAATACTGTGAGGAAAAACACAAATCTGTATTGCAGAAGTCTGCATTGACTGAGATGTTTCTTCTTCTTTCCCATTAACACATTTCAATGCTTGCCACTATTTATGGAAGGGCAATAAAATGGCCATATTACCTCATGGTCAAATTCACCCACTTCTTCACTCCATCTGGAGGAAAAGTGATCTCTATCTGCCCCCAATCAACAAAGATTCTCACTCTCAAGTCTCTGGTTGTAGAAGAAATGTTTCCTTTGCTTTCTACCTGAGTCATTCCATTCTAATAAAGTAGCAGGGTAGGAATCTGGCATTTAAAAAAATACAGAAGACAAAAAACTTATACCCATGGCATGATGTATGACACTGAAAAGAGGAAATAAACATGTATTTGGATGCTGAGACCCAAGCACTTTTCCCTGACAGGATTCCAGGGCTGACAGACATGCCTGTGCCTTTACCCTGCTAACAGGAAATAGCATCCTCCTAGGAATATGCCCTTATGATTAATTATACAGTGGAAGTCAGAAATAGATTTAAGGGACTAGATCTGTTGATAGAGTGCCTGATGAACTACGGATGGAGGTTCATGAGATTGTACAGGAGACAGGGAACAAGACCATCTGCATGGAAAAGAAATGAAAAAAAAAAAAAAGGCTATCTGGGGAGGTCTTACAAATAGCTATGAAAAGAAGAGAAGCAAAAAGCAAAGGAGAAGAGGAAAGATATAAGCATCTGAATGCAGAGTTCCAGAGAATAGCAAGGAGAGATAGGAAAGCCTTCCTTACGGATCAATGCAAAGAAATAGAAGAAAACAACAGAATGGGAAAGACTAGAGATCTCTTCAAGAAAATTAGAGATACCAAGGGAACATTTGATGCAAAGATGGGCTCCATAAAGGCCAGAAATGGTATGGACCTAACAGAAACAGAAGATATTAAGAAGAGGTGGCAAGAATACACAGAAGAACTGTACAAAAAAGATCTTCATGACCCAGATAATCACAATGGTGTGATAACTCACCAAGAGCCAGACATCCTGAAATGTGAAGTCAAGTGGACCTTAGAAAGCATCACTACAAACAAAGCTAGTGGAGGTGATGGAATTCCAGTTGAGCTATTTCAAATCCTCAAAGATGATGCTGTGAAAGTGCTGCACTCAATATGCCAGCAAATTTAGAAAACTTAGTAGTGGCCGCAGGACTGGAAATGGTCAGTTTTCATTTCAATCCCAAAGAAAGGCAATGCCAAGGAATGTTCAAACTACCACACAATTGCACTCATCTCACATGCTAGTAAAGTAATGTTCAAAATTCTCCAAGCCAGGCTTCAGCAGTATATGAACCGTGAACTTCCAGATGTTCAAGCTGGTTTTAGAAAAGGCAGAGGAACCAGAGATCAAATTGCCAACATCCTCTGGATCATGGAAAAAGCAAGAGAGTTCCAGAAAAACATCTATTTCTGCTTTATTGACTATGCCAAAGCCTTTGACTGTGTGGATCACAATAAACTGTGGAAAATTCTGAAAGAGATGGGAATACCAGACCAGCTGAC
>SJYX01012774.1:83517-160645 GCA_006410675.1 Oreotragus oreotragus | reverse complement strand
TCTGAAAGAGATGGGAATACCAGACCACCTGACCTGCCTCTTGAGAAACCTATATGAGGGTCAGGAAGCATCAGTTAGAACTGGATATGGAACAACAGACTGGTTCCAAATAGGAAAATGAGTATGTCAAGGCTGTATATTGTCTCCCTGTTTATTTAACTTATATGCAGAGTACATCATGATAAATGCTGGGTTTGAAAACACACAGCTGAAATCAAGATTGCCGGGAGAAATATCAATAACCTCAGATATGTAGATGACACCACCCTTATGGCAGACAGTGAAGAGGAACTAAAAAGCCTCTTGATGGAAGTGAAAGAAGAGAATGAAAAAGTTGGCTTAAAGCTCAACATTCAGAAAAAGAAGATCATGGTATCTGGTCCCATCACTTCATTGGAAATAGGGAATCAGTGGAAAGAGTGACAGACTTTATTTTGGGGGGCCCCAAAATCACTGCAGATGGTGACTGCAGCCATGAAATTAAAAAACGCTTACTCCTTGGAAGAAAAGTTATGACTAACCTAGATAGCATATTCAAAAGCAGAGACATTACTTCACTAACAAATGTCTGTCTAGTCAAGGCTATAGTTTTTCCAGTGGTCATGTGTGGATGTGAGAGTTGGACTGTGAAGAAAGCTGAGCACTGAAGAATCGATGCTTTTGAACTGTGGTGTTGGAGAAGACCCTTGAGAGTCCCTTGGACTGGAAGGAGATCCAACCAGTCCATTCTAAAGATCAGTCCTGGGTGTTCTTTGGAAAGAATCATGCTAAAACTGAAACTCCAATACTTTGGCCACCTCATGCGAAGAGCTGACTCATTGAAAAAGACTCTGATGTTGGGAGGGATTGGGGGCAGGAGGACAAGGGGATGACAGAGGATGAGATGGCTGGATGGCATCACCGACTCGATGGACATGAGTCTGAGTGAACTCCTGGAGTTGGTGAGGGACAGGGAGGCTTGGCGTGCTGTGATTCATGAGGTTGCAAAGAGTCAGACATGACTGAGACTAAACTGAACTGACTGACTGAGGAATATGCCCAGACTAAAAGGAAAAACAATGATATTAACATTGAAGCATCATCTACAGAGGACTTCCCTGGTGGCTCAGCAGTAAAGAATCTGCCTGCCAATGCAAGAGACGCAGGAGACACAGGATCGTTCCTTGGGTCAGAAGGATCCTCTGGAGAAGGAAATTACTATCCACTGCAGTATTCTTGCTGAGAAAATCCCATGGACAGAGGAACCTGGGGGCAGCAGTCCACAGGGTCAGAAAGAGTCGAGCATGACTGAGAAAACACACAGCACATCATCTACTGAAGGGCCCAGTCAGGACACTGAGTTTAGTGGAACTGAGTCATAATGCCTACCTGTGCACTTAGAGCCCCCACTTCAGTCAAGTTTTTAAATAATAAGTTATCATTTGAGAGTTCACATAGTAAAGTACTATTATATGAATTTCTAATTCCAAATGGTGTGTAAATATGTGTATCTGTGTCTATGTATGTTTGTGCATGTGCATGTGTGTGCTGTATAGTGAATTTTTATATAAAAACACTCTTTATTGAGAGCCAAAATCAAACAGTTTTGAAATCAATACTCTGAGTGATAATAATTAGAACAACAACAAAAAAAAAAACTGATAAAAAAAACTAGAAGAAGCAGAATCTATGCAGGTAGAAGAAAACTAAAATTATGAATAAAGACCCTTATTATAATCAAAGACATTATAATTGCTTTAGCAGAGTCATAAAAAAGTAAAATTGAAGTGAAAGTCACTCAGTCATGTCTGATTCAGTCCATGGAATTCCTCAGGCCAGAATACTGGAGTGGGTAGACTTTCCCTTCTCTAGGAGGATCTTCCCAACCCAGGGATCAAACCTGGGAGCAAACCCAGGTCTCCCACATTGCAGGTGGATTCTTTACCATCTAGCCACAAGGGAAGCCCAAGAACACTGGAGTGGGCAGCCTATCCCTTCTCCTGTGGATCTTCCCAAGCCAGAAATTGAACCAGGGTCTTCTGCATTGCAGGCGGATTCTTTACCAACCGAAAGGAACACATAAAAGGAAAAAAGAACACTTCAAAGTTAAACAGTACCATCAGGATACAATAGCAATCTAAAACTCCATAAAATAATGGGGAAAATATAGAAGAATCTTAGAAGCAAAGCAAAATAATATCCAAACTTTATTGACCAATTATTAACTTAACATGTATTACCTCATTTACTCCTTACAAGAATCCATGAAGCAGATACTATTATTATGTCATTTTACAGATGAGGAAACTTAAATAACTTATAAATGTTCCCACAGGTGATAAGTAGTGGGATCATAACTTGAACTAACTTACTGAATTCTCCTCTGTAGGGTAAAATTATTTTACTCTTTCTGCTCTGGTCCTGATTTCCATTCTATCCTGATTTTCCATTCTATTCATACACTTATTAAACATTTTGTAACTATCTCAAATCCCTTTAAAATACAAGTGGATTATCAATACCTTTAGTGAAAAAATACACTATAAATGAAGCATCTTACTCGCCTACAAAGATAAGATGCATAAGCTATATTTCAGTTAAATTATTTGCATGTCTGTTTCTCTCACTATATTTAATTCTATTATTGAGGTATAGTTGACATATAACATTATGTAAGTTTAAGGTATACAATGTGATGATTTGATACATGTAAAATATTTACCACAATAACATTAATTTAATAAATGTTTAATCTCACATAGTTATCATTTTGTTGTTATCGTTACGGTGAGAACAAAAAACGGTATTGTTATCCGTAGTCATCACATTACAACTTGGACCATCAGAACTTATCCTCCTTATAACTGATGCTGTGTACCCTTTGACCCACATCTTCCTATTTCCCTTACCTCTCAGCTCCGGGAAGCCACCGTTCTATTCTCTGTTTCTATGACTTCAATGTTTTTAGAGTCCTTATACATAAGGGAGATCATACAGTATTTGTCTTTCTTCGTCTAACTTACCACACAGCATAATGCCTCAAAGCTCATCCATGTTGTCACAAATGGCAAGATTTCCTTCATTTTTATGGATGAAGAATATTCCAATGTGTGTGTGTTTGTTAGTGTGTGTATGTAGATATAAATAGTTTTCTTTATCCATTTATTTGTTAATGGACACAAGACATGTTTCCACATATTGGCTTCTGTGAATAATGCTGCAATGAACTTGGGAGGGCAGATATCTCTTCAAGAGAATGATTTTACTTCCTTTGCAAAGGTATTTCCTGAGGGAAGTAACGTATTTTGATCACCCAAAGTTTATCACACAAATATTTGGACACAGTAAGGGCTCAGAAAATGTTCATGAAAATAATTCTGAATCAGTTGAATATTCCACTGGGGTAAAGTTAAAACTGAGTTAAAATGTAAGAGACCATTGATTTCATTTTCCTCTTCCTAAAACGAGCACATATCCTCCCCAATCCTCCCTAATTGCTTTTGACATCTCCTGGCCACAACAGAGCCCAGCCTTCTCTGTCTTCATTTCCTATACATCCTTACATGGTCTTTGGAAAGCACAGCAATGGCCTCTTCATCTGAGCACCAGAGATGAATGTGTGTGTGTTATGTCCTGGCTTCCAGACATGAATTTTAGCCCCAATGGAACTTTGTGCTGAATCTCCACATGGGAGATTTCTGTTTCTTGGTGCCCTCAAGGAATCAACTCTGGCCAACTACCACTCCTATTTAATCAAATTTGATAGGTGGCTCATCAGTCTCCCAAATGAAAAGCTTTGTATATTTTCTCATGAGACAGTCAACCTCCTGGGACTTTGCTTGGAGCTGAAAAGGTTGGAGTAACATTCCAAACTTTACTTTGATGAAACATTGTATGTAAAAACAAAGTGGAAAGATGGTGATTTGCTTAAAATGCAGGCTTTACAATGCCCCTCCCACAAAAGCTTTGGAGGAGAAATCAAGAAAACGGTTCCACTCTACATTAGGACCTACAGCAAGCTACTTACCCTCAACTTGTGACTTAGTCTGCCCTTCAATAAATGAGGCAGTTGGACTAGAGCTATGATTAAAAACTGTCTTCTACAGAGCCTTAGAGTTTCATAGTGGCACCTCAGGGACCAACTGAAGTATGGGGCTAGGACAGATTGAGAAAGCAGGGCTCAGGGTCTCCTAACCCTGCATCAATCTGAGAAACAGTTAACCTTGTTAACAACTCTGTTATTTGTATAAGATTTCATTTGTGGGAGGAAAATTCTGATCCAAAAATAAATAAATAAATAAAATGGAAAATGTCATATTCCATTACATCTAAAATACTTACCACCAGCCCTTTCAGTGATTCTATAGTATATTGATAGTCATAGCATTTCTTTACCAGCTGAGCCACCCGGGAAACCTTTTATTTCTTAGTTGTCTTTATTTTGAAAAAAATTAGAAATTATTTAGCCTGTCTTGTTACACACACATCTCCCTTAATCCCACTCTCTTTCTGTTTTTCTCTTTCTCTCCCCCTCTTCCTTCTCATTTCTTTCTCTTTTGAGTTATTTCCTTGTATGTAGGTGACTCATCTTAGGAAGAGAATCTGCTCAATTGATGCTCTCAAATGAGTGCTCCCTACACAGGTATCAGTATAGCTGTTTTAACTTATGGTTACATCCCTTAAGATCCGCCTGAATGTCCTATCTCTAAGGGTCACCACTTCAAAAAGTTTTCCTAACACCTTCACACAGAATTGATATATTATGTCCAGCATCTTGCACATACTGAGTTCAAAAAAAAGGTACAGTAGGAGTTTGTGCATGTATTAATCATATCCACTGGATTATGAGACTATCAAAAAAATATAGCTCTTGGTGTTCTCAGCATCAAACAGCACTTTGGTATGGGAGTAAAATCTAAATACTGTCCAAAAATAGCATAAGATATTTTAAGAAAGAAAAAGTCAGCATTTATTGAGTACTTCCTGGATATTAAGCATTATTCTAGGTGCTTTACATGGAATATTTCACTTAATTCTCATAGCAAACCTATGAGCTAGGATTTTAGCCCTTTTAGACCTTCCCTGGTGGCTCAGACAGTAAAGAATCTTTCTGCAGTGCAGGAGATCCAAGTTCAAGCCCTGGCTTGGGAAGATCCCCTGGAGAAGGAAATGGCAACCCATTTCAGTATTCTTGCCTGGAAAATCCCATGGATAGAAGAGCCTGGCAGACTACAGTCCATGGAGTCACAAAGAGTTGGACATGACTGAGCAACCTCAAAAATGACAGAATGATCTCTGTTCATTTCCAAGGCAAACCATTCAATATCATGGTAATCCAAGACTATGCCCCAATCAGTAACGTTGAAGAAGCTGAAGTTGAATGGTTCTATGAAGACCTATAAGACCTTCTGGAACTAACACCCCCAAAAGATGTCCTTTTCATTATAAGGGACTGGAATGCAAAAGTAGGAAGTCAAGAAACATCTGGAGTAAGAGGCAAATTTGGCCTTGGCATACAGAATGAAGCAGGGCAAAGGCTATTAGAGTTTTGCCAAGAGAAGGGACTGGTCATAGCAAACACCTTCTTCCAGCAACAAAAGAGAAGACACTACACATGGACATCACCAGATGGCCAGCACTGAAATCAGATTGATCATATTCTTTGCAGCCAAAGATGGAGAAGATCTATACAGTCAGCAAAAACAAGACCAGGAGCTGACTGTAGCTCAGATCATGAACACCTTACTGCCAAATTCAGACTTAAAATTGAAGAAAGTGGGGAAAATCACTAGGCTATTCAGGTATGACCTAAATCAAATCCTTTATGACTGTACAGTGGAAGTGAGAAATAGATTTAAAGGACTAGATCTGATAGACTGCCTAATGAACTATGGAAGGAGTTTCATGACATTGTACAGGAAACAGGGATCATCCCCATGGAAAAGAAATACAAAAAAGCAGAAGGGCTGTCCAAGGAGGCCTTACAAATAGCTGTGAAGAGAAGCAAAAAGCAAAGGAGAAAAGGAAAATTATACCCATTTGAATGCAGAGTTCCAAAGAGTAGCAAGAAGAGATAAGAAAGTCTTCCTCAGCGATCAGTGCAAAGAAATAGAGGAAAACAATAGAGTGGGAAAGACTAGAGATCTCTTCAAGAAAATTAGAGATACCAAGGGAAAATTTAATGCAAAGATGGGCTCAATTAAGGACAGAAATAGTATAGGCCTAACAGAAGCAGAAGATATTAAGAAGAAGTGGCAAGAATACAAAGAAGAACTGTACAAAAAAGATCTTCATGACCCAGATAATCACGATGGTGTGATAACTCACATTCACCTAGAGCCAGATATCCTGAAATGTGAAGTCAAGTGGGCCTTAGGAAACACTACTATGAACAAAGCTAGTGGAGGTGATGGAATTCCAGTTGAGCTTTTTCAAATCTTCAAAGATGATGCTGTGAAAGTGCTGCACTCAATATGTGAGCAAATTTGGAAAATTCAGCAGTGACCATGGGACTGGAAAAGGTCAGTTTTCATTCCAATCCCAAAGAAAGGCAATGCCAAAGAATGCTCAGACTACCGCACAATTGTACTCATCTCACACGTTAGTAAAGTAATGCTCAAAATTCTCCAAGCCAGGCTTCAGCAATACATAAACTGTGAACTTCCAGATGTTCAAGCTGGTTTTAAAAAAAGCAAAGGAACCAGAGATCAAATTGCCAACATCCGCTGGATCATCAAAAAAACAAGAGAGTTTCAGAAAAATATCTGTTTCTGTTTTATTGGCTATGCCAAATCCTTTGACTGTGTGGATCACAATAAACTGTGGAAAATTCTGAAGGAGATGGGAATACCATACCACCCGAACTGTCTCTTGAGAAACCTATACGCAGGTCAGGAAGCAACAGTTAGAACTGGACATGGAACAACAGACTGGTTCCAAATAGGAAAAGGAGTATGTCAAGGCTGTATATTTTCACCCCGCTTATTTAACTTATATGTAGAGCTGTCTCTTATACACATCTAGATGTGTATAAGAGACAGAAAATAATTCTGAATCAGTTGAATATTCCACTGGGGTAAAGTTAAAACTGAGTTAAAATGTAAGAGACCATTGATTTCATTTTCCTCTTCCTAAAACGAGCACATATCCTCCCCAATCCTCCCTAATTGCTTTTGACATCTCCTGGCCACAACAGAGCCCAGCCTTCTCTGTCTTCATTTCCTATACATCCTTACATGGTCTTTGGAAAGCACAGCAATGGCCTCTTCATCTGAGCACCAGAGATGAATGTGTGTGTGTTATGTCCTGGCTTCCAGACATGAATTTTAGCCCCAATGGAACTTTGTGCTGAATCTCCACATGGGAGATTTCTGTTTCTTGGTGCCCTCAAGGAATCAACTCTGGCCAACTACCACTCCTATTTAATCAAATTTGATAGGTGGCTCATCAGTCTCCCAAATGAAAAGCTTTGTATATTTTCTCATGAGACAGTCAACCTCCTGGGACTTTGCTTGGAGCTGAAAAGGTTGGAGTAACATTCCAAACTTTACTTTGATGAAACATTGTATGTAAAAACAAAGTGGAAAGATGGTGATTTGCTTAAAATGCAGGCTTTACAATGCCCCTCCCACAAAAGCTTTGGAGGAGAAATCAAGAAAACGGTTCCACTCTACATTAGGACCTACAGCAAGCTACTTACCCTCAACTTGTGACTTAGTCTGCCCTTCAATAAATGAGGCAGTTGGACTAGAGCTATGATTAAAAACTGTCTTCTACAGAGCCTTAGAGTTTCATAGTGGCACCTCAGGGACCAACTGAAGTATGGGGCTAGGACAGATTGAGAAAGCAGGGCTCAGGGTCTCCTAACCCTGCATCAATCTGAGAAACAGTTAACCTTGTTAACAACTCTGTTATTTGTATAAGATTTCATTTGTGGGAGGAAAATTCTGATCCAAAAATAAATAAATAAATAAAATGGAAAATGTCATATTCCATTACATCTAAAATACTTACCACCAGCCCTTTCAGTGATTCTATAGTATATTGATAGTCATAGCATTTCTTTACCAGCTGAGCCACCCGGGAAACCTTTTATTTCTTAGTTGTCTTTATTTTGAAAAAAATTAGAAATTATTTAGCCTGTCTTGTTACACACACATCTCCCTTAATCCCACTCTCTTTCTGTTTTTCTCTTTCTCTCCCCCTCTTCCTTCTCATTTCTTTCTCTTTTGAGTTATTTCCTTGTATGTAGGTGACTCATCTTAGGAAGAGAATCTGCTCAATTGATGCTCTCAAATGAGTGCTCCCTACACAGGTATCAGTATAGCTGTTTTAACTTATGGTTACATCCCTTAAGATCCGCCTGAATGTCCTATCTCTAAGGGTCACCACTTCAAAAAGTTTTCCTAACACCTTCACACAGAATTGATATATTATGTCCAGCATCTTGCACATACTGAGTTCAAAAAAAAGGTACAGTAGGAGTTTGTGCATGTATTAATCATATCCACTGGATTATGAGACTATCAAAAAAATATAGCTCTTGGTGTTCTCAGCATCAAACAGCACTTTGGTATGGGAGTAAAATCTAAATACTGTCCAAAAATAGCATAAGATATTTTAAGAAAGAAAAAGTCAGCATTTATTGAGTACTTCCTGGATATTAAGCATTATTCTAGGTGCTTTACATGGAATATTTCACTTAATTCTCATAGCAAACCTATGAGCTAGGATTTTAGCCCTTTTAGACCTTCCCTGGTGGCTCAGACAGTAAAGAATCTTTCTGCAGTGCAGGAGATCCAAGTTCAAGCCCTGGCTTGGGAAGATCCCCTGGAGAAGGAAATGGCAACCCATTTCAGTATTCTTGCCTGGAAAATCCCATGGATAGAAGAGCCTGGCAGACTACAGTCCATGGAGTCACAAAGAGTTGGACATGACTGAGCAACCTCAAAAATGACAGAATGATCTCTGTTCATTTCCAAGGCAAACCATTCAATATCATGGTAATCCAAGACTATGCCCCAATCAGTAACGTTGAAGAAGCTGAAGTTGAATGGTTCTATGAAGACCTATAAGACCTTCTGGAACTAACACCCCCAAAAGATGTCCTTTTCATTATAAGGGACTGGAATGCAAAAGTAGGAAGTCAAGAAACATCTGGAGTAAGAGGCAAATTTGGCCTTGGCATACAGAATGAAGCAGGGCAAAGGCTATTAGAGTTTTGCCAAGAGAAGGGACTGGTCATAGCAAACACCTTCTTCCAGCAACAAAAGAGAAGACACTACACATGGACATCACCAGATGGCCAGCACTGAAATCAGATTGATCATATTCTTTGCAGCCAAAGATGGAGAAGATCTATACAGTCAGCAAAAACAAGACCAGGAGCTGACTGTAGCTCAGATCATGAACACCTTACTGCCAAATTCAGACTTAAAATTGAAGAAAGTGGGGAAAATCACTAGGCTATTCAGGTATGACCTAAATCAAATCCTTTATGACTGTACAGTGGAAGTGAGAAATAGATTTAAAGGACTAGATCTGATAGACTGCCTAATGAACTATGGAAGGAGTTTCATGACATTGTACAGGAAACAGGGATCATCCCCATGGAAAAGAAATACAAAAAAGCAGAAGGGCTGTCCAAGGAGGCCTTACAAATAGCTGTGAAGAGAAGCAAAAAGCAAAGGAGAAAAGGAAAATTATACCCATTTGAATGCAGAGTTCCAAAGAGTAGCAAGAAGAGATAAGAAAGTCTTCCTCAGCGATCAGTGCAAAGAAATAGAGGAAAACAATAGAGTGGGAAAGACTAGAGATCTCTTCAAGAAAATTAGAGATAACATAAGGGAACATTTTATGCAAAGATGGGCTCGATAAATGACAGAAATGCTATGGACCTAACAGAAACAGAAGATATTAAGAAGAGGTGGCAAGAATACACAGATGAACTGTATAAAAATGATCCTCATGACCCAGATAATCAGAATGGTGTGATCACTCACCTAGAGCCAGACATCCTGGAATGTGAAGTCAAGTGGGTCTTAGGAAGCATCGTTATGAAAAAGCTAGTGGAGGTGATGGAATTTCCGTTGAGCTTTTTCAAATCCTGAAAGATGATGCTGTGAAAGTGCTACACTCAATATGCCAGCAAATTTGGAAAACTCAGCAGTGGCCACGGGACTGAAAAAGGTCAGTTTTCATTCCAATCCCAAAGAAAGGCAATGCCAAAGAATAATCAAACTACCACACAATTGCACTCATCTCACATGCTAGTAAAATAATGCTCAAAATTCTCCAAGCCAGGCTTCAACAATATGTGAACCATGAACTTCCAGATGTTCAAGCTGGTTTTAAAAAAAAGCAAAGGAACCAGAAATCAAATTGCCAACGTCCGCTGGATCATCGAAAAAGCAAGAAGAGTTCCCCAAATCATCTATTTCTGCCTTATTGACTATGTGAAAGTCTTTGTAGATCACAATAAACTGTGGAAAATTCTTCAAGAGAAAGGAAGACCAGAACACCTGACCTGCCTCTTGAGAAATCTGTATGCAGGTCAGGAAGCAAGTTAGAACTGGACATGGAACAACAGACTGGTTCCAAATAGGAAAAGGAATATGTCAAGGATGTATATTGTCACCCTGCTTCTTTAACTTATATGCAGAGTACATCATGAGAAACGCTGGGTTCGAAGATGCACAGCTGAAATCAAGAGTGCCAGGAGAAATATCAATAACCTCAGATATGCAGATGACGCCACTGTTATGGCAGAAAGTGAAGAACTAAAGAACCTTTTGATGAAAGTGAAAGAGAAGAGTGAAAAAGGTGACTTAAAGCTCAACATTCAGAAAACTAAGATCATTCCATCCAGTCCCATCACTTCATGGGAAATAGATGGAGAAACAGTGGAAACAGTAACAGACTTTATTTTGGGGGGCTCCAAAATCACTGCAGATGGTGACTGCAGCCATAAAATTAAAAGACACTTACTCCTTGGAAGAAAAGTTATGGCCAACCTAGATAGCATATTTAAAAGCAGAGACATTATTTTGCCAAAAAAGTTCCGTCTAGTAAAAACTGCAGTTTTTCAAGTAATCATGTGTGGATGTGAGAGTGGGCTATAAAGAAAGCTGAGCACTGAAGAATTGATGCTTTTGAACTGTGGCATTGGAGAAGACTCTTGAGAGTCACTTGGACTGCAAGGTGATCCAATCAATCCATCCTAAAGGAAATCAGTCCTGAATATTCATTCGAAGGACTGATGTTGATGCTGAAACTCCAATACTTTGGCCACCTCATGTGAAGAACTGACTTATTTGCAGAGACCCTGCTTTGGGGAAAGATTGAAGGCAAGAGGAGAAGAGGACAACAAAGGATGAGATGGTTGGATGGTATCACCAACTCAATGGACACGAATTCGAGTAGGCTCTGGGAGTTTTTAATATACAGGGAGGCCTGGCATGCTGCAGTCCATGGGGTCCCAAAGAGTTGGACACGACTGAGTGACTGAACTGAACTGAGAACAATTGGCAAACCGTACACCATAGTTAAACTTATTCTGTGTGACATGAAGATGCTGGAAGCTTTGAAAAGAGAAGTCATATCATCCAATAGGTTTAGAAAGAACCACTAAGGTTTTTGTGTAGAAACAGACTATAAGGGAGGATTATAGTAGGAAAAGGTGATGAAGTAGGAGGGTAGAGAAATTTTCCAGCTGAGAGATATTTGCTAAAGGAATAATGGTACAGGTGTTGAGAAGTAAATGAATTCTAGATGTACTTCCAAAGTGAAACCAACAGAATTGTTGTTGGAAAGGAAGAAGGATGTGAGAAAAATAACTGAGTTAAATATAACTCCAAAATGTTGAACCTAAGCAACTGAGTGAATTGGCATGTCATTTACTAGGATGGGGAAGGTGCATAAGGAGCAGGTTTGAGGTAGGATTTAGACCAGGAATTTAATTCTGAATGAGGTAACTAGGTAGTGAGGTTCATGACTTAGAAGAATGAGTGTCAGGGAAAAATCTCAGCTTGTAATTATGTTTGAGAGGCATTAGCATATAGAGATGGAGAAGGCGATGGCACCCCACCCCAGTGCTCTTGCCTGGAAAATCCCATGGATGGAGGAGCCTGGTGGGCTGCAGTCCATGGGGTCGCGAAGAGTCGGACTCGACTGAGTGACTTCACTTTCACTTTTCACCTTCATGCATTGGAGAAGGGAATGGAAACCCACTCCAGTGTTCTTGCCTGGAGAATCCCAGGGATGGGGGAGCCTAGTGGGCTGCCGTCTATGGGGTCACACAGATTCGGACACGACTGAAGTGACTTAGCAGGAGTAGCAGCAGCAGCAGCAGCTATAGAGATAGCTTTTATCTCTGGGACAGGATGAGTTCACCAAAAGTGTAGATGGGGCTTTCCCAGGTGACGGAGTGTTAAAGAATCCACCTGCCAATGCAGGAGACATAAGAGATGTGGGTTTGATCATTGGGTTGGGAAGATCCGCTGAAGAAGGTAATGGCTACACATTCTGGTATTCTTTCCTAGAGAATCCCAAGAACAGAGGCACTTGGTGGGCTACAGTCCATGGGGTTGCAGAGTTAGACACGATTAAGCAACTGAATGTGCACAGGCACACGATTGTAGACAGAATTGATTAAAGTTTCCTAGGACACCTAAGACTTGGAAATTACAAAGATGGAGGATTCAAGTAAGGAGATCCAAAAGGACCAACCAAGAAAAACATCATAAAGGGTAGGAGGGCATGATACCCAGAAAGTAAAGTTTAAAAAGTCAAATTAAAAAAAAAATGTCAAATAAGATGGTATTCTAAAAAACTGATGTTGTGGGCTGAATTGTGAGACTACAATTTGTATGTCAAAGTCTTAATCCTCAGTACCTCAGAGGATTGGAGATAGGGTGTCTAAGAGGTAATTAAGTTAAAATGAGTTCATTAGATAAATACTTAACTGACTAGAACTGGTGTCTTTAGTAGAGGGGGAAATTAGGACACAGACATTTGCCAAGGGAAAAACCACCTGAAGACACAGGAAAAATATGACCATCTACAAGCCAAGGAGAGAAGCCTCAGGAGAAATCAATCTGGCAAATACTCTAACCTCAAGCTTCTAGCTTTCAGAACTATGAGAAAATAATTTATGTTATTTAAGCCTCTAGTGTGTGGAACTTTGTTGTGACAGCCCAAGCCAACTAACAAAATTGGCCACTGTACTTGAGATATGGAGGTCACTGGTGATGTTGAAAGAAACAGTGTCAATAGATAATTGGGCACCAAGGCCTATCTATCCATTAGGTGGACTCGAAAGAAGTTTTTAAGGAGATAGATTGAATTGTAGCATTTGATGCTACTTCCAACAGCCCAATTGTTGAATAAGCTACTTAGAGAGGAGGTAAATTTCTGATTAAGGAAAGAGTTGCACAATTAATTATGTCTTTAGTTCATTATTTTATTTTAAAATTCTTATTTCATTGTTAGCACAGTTATGGAAAAAAAGCTTTAAAATATTCAGGAAATGTTCTTATTATATTTGTCTCTTTTTTTTCTACAAAAAATGAAAACTGTGAGGAAGTATATAAGATATTCCATTTACTCAAATGTTCAGGTTGGTTGGTTTCTCATTAATTCATTAGCTTTATTGAGGTATAACTGGCAAATAAAATTATAAGAGATTTAAGCATGGAATATGATGATTTGATATAGGTATACAGTCTGAAAAAATTCCCCTCACCAAATTAATGAACACATTCCTCACCAAATTAATGAACACATTCATCATCTTATATATTTACCCTACCTTCCTTCCCTTTTTGTAAGAACATTTAAGTTTTACTCTCTTAATAAATTTAAGTATACAATACAGTGTTATCAACTATAGTCACCACGTTATACATTAGATACTCAGAATATATTCATGTTGCAACTGAAAAATGTTACCCTTTTAATTCTATTTAACCAGCCCTCAGGCCCTGGCAACCAGAGAAAGACAAATATTGCATGGTATCACATGTGAAAATCTTTAAAAAAAAAATCAAACTCACTGATTATTTTATCTTACATGGAAAACAGGAGAAGTTACAAAATCATCTTATGAACCAGTGGTGTAACTTCATGCTGGCTTTTTTTCAGGTTTGATAAGGCTGGCTGGTTCCTGATTCACCTTATGCTCTCCAGAATTCAAGGGTTCAAAAGAGAATTTCACTGATGTAATCCTTTTTTAAAACATGAGCTCAAAACACAGTCTATCTTGATGTGTCGAATAACAAATTAGAATCAGAACAACTTTCAGTTGATTTGTTCATTCTAATAAGCCACATTTATTGATGCCAAATTCTTTAGTAACAGGAGAGGAGATCTGAGTTCCCTTTTTGGTTTGGTTTCCTGGGGTTCATCTCTGTGAAATGCAAGGAAGGTCTCTGGAGATGTGGAATAATGACACTATTCACTACCATGATTAATCCTTTAAAGAGGACTTCTGGAATCAATCTCTTTCTCAATGTTGTCCAACTCTATTACCATATCCCTCTACTCCTAGCCAAAGTTATGATTATAAAAATAACAACTCCAAAATTTCAAACAGTACTTGAGCTTCTCTAGTGGCTCAGAGGTTAAAGCATCTGCCTGCAATGAAGGAGCGGGGAAGGCAGTGGCACCCCACCCCAGTGTTCTTGCCTGGAAAATCCAATGGACGGAGTAGCCTGGTGGGCTGCAGTCCATGGGGTCGCTAACAGTCGGACAGACTGAGCGACTTCACTTTCACTTTTCTCTTTCATGCATTGGAGTAGGAAATGGCAACCCACTCCAGTATTCTTGCCTGGAGAATCCCAGGGATGGGGGAGCCTGGTGGGCTGCCGTCTATGGGGTCACACAAAGTCGGGCACAACTGAAGTGACTTAGCAGCAGCAGTAGCAATGAAGGAGACCTGGGTTTGATCCCTGGGTCAGGAAGATCTCCTGGAGAAGGAAATGGCAACCCACTCCAGTATTCTTGATACCATGGATGGAGGTGCCTGGTGGGCTACAGTCCACAGGGTCACAAAGAGTCAGACATGACTGAGTGATTTCATTTTCACCTACATTTTAAATAGTACTTTACACATTCACAAATATTATACAGAGAACATTTTGAAAAGACAGAATAAGTATGGACTTTACTGGGTATTTGGAATAAGGAACTGAAGTCTGAAATCAGGAGGTATTTCAAATGTGCTTACCCCTGAATTTTATTCCTTTGAAACCTGTGAGAGTGCTTTTCTAGCTCTCTAGTATGCTGTGTTTCTATACTTAGAAATAGTGCTCTTTGGTGTCATCTCAAATTTGCTTTTGTGTTAGGACATTTTATACTCTTTTCAGGATTGAAATATTATTATGGTCTTATTGGTTGTGTTCCACCCACTAATTCACATGTTGAGACCTATCCTCTAAGGTGAAAGGTATTTGGAGATAAGGTCATTGGGAGGTAATTAGTTCATGAGGTGGAGCCCTCATGAATCAAATCAGTGTCCCTATAGAAGTGCCCCTAGGAAGCTCCCTTACGCTTTTACCATATGAAGTTATAATGACAAGACAGTTATCTAGAAATGGGGTCTCACCAGACACAGAATCTTACAGACCCATGATCTTGGACTTCTCAGGAACAAGAACTGCAAGAAATAAATTTCTGTTGTTTATAAGCCTTCTATTTTATTATATTTTTGTACAGCAGCCCAAAACAGGTATAAGATGAGTATAGTTAGAAAATTTGAGCTGGGACTCACAGGATTGTTATACGCTTGACAGTGGCAGTTTGTTGGGGAGGGTATCTATAGATATAAGCAATATCTCAGTTGCTGCTGCTGCTAAGTCACTTCAGTCGTGTCCGACTCTGGTGCTATGAATTAAATGTTTATGACTCCCAAATTCATATGTTGAAGCCTAGATTCCTAATGTATTGATATTTGGAAATGGAGATTTGGGGAGGTCATTAGGTAATAAAGGTGGAACTCTAATGAGTAGGATTAGTGACCTTATAAGAAGACACAAGAGAGATGGTCTCTCTGTCATGTGAGGACACAGCGTGAAAGAAGCCATCTACAAATCTACAAACCACAAAGAGCGTCTTTACCAGAATCCTACCATAGTGGCACCCAGATCTCAGACTTTCAAGTTACACAACTGTGAGAAGTAAATGTTTGTTGTTTATATCACCCAGGCTATGACATATTTTTATAGCAGCTGGGACTGACTGAGACAGTAGATGTCTGTGGTACCCAGTACCATTTGAGGATGTCTGACTTGCTGACTGGCCCATGATTTAAAGACCTATTATGTCACCCAAAAAGACTTTGGCCCTCTGAACTGGGAATGCAAGTTGAACACACAGGCAAGTTCTTCTATTTTTGCTACTAAACCTAGCCCCCAATATTTTGTTCTAGAATATGAATTATTATGGTATAGATAAAGGTTGAACCAACAGGGTTCAACCACAAACACTGCTGTAATTCAGAGTGTTCAAGAGGATCCATAACTTATGTCAATGTTATCATATTTGACTCCTTGGAGTTGGACTTGAGATATTACACCACCTATTTGAATGATTCATGGCCTCCATAAAATAGTGTTTAAAATGTCTAAACCTGACTCACCTCTGGAATCCCATGGAGATCATAGCTATAAGATGTATGGGAGTAGGAATGTTCACATGTCATTAAAATCTTTCATTTTTAGAAGAGGTTATTGCTCAAAACAAGATCCATTATCACTACCTTTGGTAATCCTTCTGTGAGTAATTACATTCTTTCCCTTCTTTCCCAGACAGAGGTGACATTAACACTGAGGGAAATGAATTAAAAGCATACTTTTTGTTCAGTGTCATCTTTATGGTAGAAACAGAAGGACTTACAAACACATAGCTTTGACATCAAAAATTTAAAATTAAACTTGGCTAATCAGCAATTGAATATCTATTTATAAATTATGCATTTAAACTAAGCCTTAGTTTTCTCAGCTACAAAGTGAGGACAATATTGAGTTCACAGACTTTCTGAGTATGAAATTTTGTTATAACATTTTGCTTTTTTGCTCCCTCACTCCTCTTGTAGTCTATAGCTATTCTTTCTCTTATTAGATTTCCTCAAAAAGTTATCTCAGTCTAACCACAAGCATTACAAGGATGCCAATTTGAATTTATGCTTGCAACCAGAGCCAGTCTCAAAATCAGTCACAGAGGTAGGATACTGAGAAAAAATTACCCAGTGAAAATTAGGTTTATTCTAGAACCACCCTGCTCTAAGCTCATTCTTCACATTGCCTATCTACTATGTGCTTGACATGAGATGATGAAATTGGCTTCTAATGCTATATAATAGTTTACAAAGTTTTTTTTTTTTTTACTTGTGTTTCTCAGAGTCACAAAATATGCTTAAGTCTCTGAATTAAGGCAAATATTATTACTATCTCCACTTTACATAACTAAACTCTCAGGCTCAGAGGGTCAAAGTATCTGGCCAAGTGCTGGAAACAAACTCCAAATTCAGGTCTACCTGATAGGCTTAATTTTCTTCCTTTTTGCTGAGTTGCCTTAGAGGCAGTTAAATCCCCTAAGGCTTCGTTTTTCAGCATAAATTGCCCTTTCTCTCATGCAGATTTTGTGCAGGAAAATGTTGAGCCTAAGTAGAAAATTTCATGTGTATCCTTCCTTTCACTGACTCATGGACATAAGTTTGGGTAAACTCCAGGAGTTGGTGATGGACAGGAAAGTCTCATGTGCTGCGGTTCATGGGGTCGCAAAGAGTCAGACACGACTGAGTGACTGAACTGAACTGAACTGAACTGATCCTTCCTAAATTTTATCTTGATTATTTTGAACACCATTGTAGTCTTGGATGCCTTTGATTATTGTGTCCAAAATTTTTTCTATCCATCCCAGCATTTTGTCATCTACAGATTTGACAAGTTTGTCCACCATGTCTTCAACCAGTCACAGAAAGCGTTATCCAAAAGTACTAATACATGAGCAAGATCCTGTAACATGTCATTTAGCTATGCTATCTTACAACATGTATTTCGTCTCCAGCTCTATCAAACCTTCTGTGCTATGGGGTGAATGAAGTTAGAAGTGGACTGTCCCTGGGTCAAGCCTTGAGATGACTGCAACTAGGGCCAACAACTTGACTTCAGCCTCATTGGAAACCTTGACCTAAAGGTACCCAGGGAAGTCATCCTGGGATTCCTGATCCATAGAAACTTTGAGATAATATATGTTTAGTGCTTTTAATCATAAGTTAGGGATAATATGCTGTACTGCAATAAATAACTAATGGATTATCTCTCTTCTCTTACCCTTGCTACTGTAATCGCTTCCTAACAAGTCTCCCCATGCACAGGCTCCCCCTATATACCCTTCATACACTGTCAGAATTATTTTGGCACAGGTTAAATTATGTTATTTTCTAACTTAAAAACATTTCAATAATTCCCAATTGTATCTTGGTTAAAGTCCAGATTTTTTATTAATAAATGGTATGCAGGTCAGGAAGCAACAGTTAGAACTGGACATAACAACAGACTGGTTGGAGTATGTCAAGGCTGTATATTGTCACCCTGCTAATTTAACTTATATGCAGAGTACATCATGAGAAACACTAGACTGGAAGAAACACAAACTGGAATCAAGATTGCTGGGAGAAATATCAATAACCTCAGATATGCAGATGACACCACCCTTATGGCAGAAAGTGAAGAGGAACTAAAAAGCCTCTTGATGAAAGTGAAAGAGGAGAGTGAAAAAGTTGGCCTAATGCTCAACATTCAGAAAACGAAGATTATGGCATCCGGTCCCATCACTTCATGGGAAATAGATGGGGAAACAGTGTCAGACTTTATTTTTGGGGGCTCCAAAATCACTGCAGATGGTGACCGCAGCCATGAAATTAGAAGACACTTACTCCTTGGAAGAAAAGTTATGACCAACCCAGATAGTATATTCAAAAGCAGAGACATTACTTTGCCAACTAAGGTCCATCTAGTCAAGGCTATGTTTTTTCCAGTGGTCATGTATGGATGTGAGAGTTGGACCGTGAAGAAGGCTGAGTGCCGAAGAATTGATGCTTTTGAACTGTGGTGTTGGAGAAGACTCTTGAGAGTCCCTTGGGCTGCAAGGAGATCCAACCAGTCCATTCTGAAAGAGATCAACCCTGGGATTTCTTTGGAAGGAATGATGCTAAAGCTGAAACTCCAGTACTTTGGCCACCTTATGTAAGTGGTCATGTATGGATGTGAGAGTTGGACCGTGAAGAAGGCTGAGTGCCGAAGAATTGATGCTTTTGAACTGTGGTGTTGGAGAAGACTCTTGAGAGTCCCTTGGGCTGCAAGGAGATCCAACCAGTCCATTCTGAAAGAGATCAACCCTGGGATTTCTTTGGAAGGAATGATGCTAAAGCTGAAACTCCAGTACTTTGGCCACCTTATGTGAAGAGTTGACTCACTGGAAAAGACTCTGATGCTGGGAGGGATTGAGGGCAGAAGGAGAAGGGGACGACCGAGGATGAGATGGATGGATGGCATCACAGACTCAATGGACATGAGTCTGAGTGAACTCCGGGAGTTGGTGATGGACAGGGAGGCCTGGCGTGCTGCGATTCATGGGGTCGCAAAGAGTCAGACATGACTGAGTGACTGAACTGAACTTCAGAACCCACTATCAGTTCACTTTTCTGGTATTATCTTCTACTGTGCCACCCTACTCTGATCCAGCCAAACCAAAACAGCTTCTCATATTTCCTACTGCACAGTATATTCTTAGTTGGAGGTGTTAATATCCATCTTTACCTCCTATCAAATTCTTGATCTTTCAAGGAAAATTTTAAACACTAGCTTTTTTTGACAAATGGGCCACAATTAACTCTGATGAAAATGATTTTTCTTTGTCCTCTGTTTCTTCACCCATTAATTATATCTCAACTACAGCATCCATTTTAGTTCATTTTTATTACAGACTAGTATATCCATATGTGTTTGCCTATTTGAATAAACTCCCTGTAGAGACAAACTCTGTATTACTCATCTTTTTATCTCTGTATTCTTAATAGGGTATTTTGTGCATGGTAGGTGCTCACCAGTAGGTTGACTCAATTAATTCAAAACTTATCTGGGGAATAGATTTTTCCACCCATGGTCTATTCTTTGCTCTCAGAAATAAAATAACACTCCATTGCTCTTTCACTTTATACCTAAATTTGAGCTCCTTAACATACTACTAATCATAAGGTTTACGTTTCCATGCCACTCAGCCTAGACATTAAGAAAGGTCAAATGAAAAGAAGAGAGGAATGTAGATCAAAAAACTGGAAGAAAAATCACAAGAAAGAATGAATTTTTTTTTTTTTCATTCAGTTCCTTCTCAACATGTAGTATGGGAAGTCAAAGGGAAAGACTTAATGTAAAATAGACCTGGATACAAATATTGGGCTCAAGGCCAAGTCCCTTGGCCTCAATTTCTTTTAGTGGTAAAAGGAAAGCAATAAGAATACCTGGCATGTACGTTTGTAAAGGGACATGAGATAACCTGGTTAAGACATTCCACAATCATGGGTATTCTTTCACTTTACTTCACCTGCATGGTCCTAGAACTGCATTTCCAATTGATTCAGATTTTGTTCAACAAAAACCAGAAAAATAGGCAAAAGGTAAATGAAGAAGAAAGACAATCTGTCACGGAAAATGAGGAAGGGAAGAGGCAAGGGCCAGAGAAAAAGAAAGAAAGATCACAAATTTGTAGGGTTATTTATCTTAAGGTCCCCAGCTGAGACGGAGACTCTCATAATATGGAGAGTCATTCCAGATACAATTACATGCAGAGAAGTTGAGCTGGTAGAGAACATAAACCAGCAGGAAGCCTTTGCATTACCTGTTTTAGTTTCACAAAACCCACTACTGCTATTTTTTAGGAACCTGGAGTAGTGGGTTTAATATGCCAGGTAATTTCCTTGATCTCATGGAGACTTTAAATCAATGCAGGCCATATCATACAGCTGCTTTATAATTTTCAAGAAAATATCCCAAACTTTATATTTGCAGGGGGTCCCAGAGGAATATCACAAATTACTTTCCCCTTACAAAGACTGAGCTCAGTGCCCTGAGGCTGCACAGTTCTAAAAAAGTGAACTGGCAGTGTTTGGTGCCAAGTTTGAGGCATATAAAGTAAGAACTGACTATAGCTATTGCTGGAGGTTCTCCAAAATGTCCTGTTCCATCCTCTATGGTGCACATCATGGTGTGGTACTGAATTATTGCTCTTTTTCACTATAACATCAGATCTTTTTTTCACTTTAAAATGAACTATTCTGTCTAAATGACACACTATCTAAAAATGGAAACTTAGAGAAATATGTTATTTGAAGAATCATAAAATTGACATTTTTTTAAAAACTCATTTCTCCTGCTATAAGCACAAAATCTTCAAAATGATCATGGGAAAAATATTATATCCCATAAATGAAATAGCATGCTTACCTCTTTGGGGGATGACAAGATTAAACAACTTATAAACCAGAAGTGGATATTTCATAGAGACTTTCATAAAAGAGCTATAACTTTCAATGCAAAACCCATTATATTTCATTAAGAGACACTATAAAAATCAGTGCTATCTTCTTTCTAAAAACTCAAGAGCAGTCCAGCAGTTTCCCAAGCATCTGTGTCTCACTGACACCTCCCAAACTCTTACTAGCAAGAGGAGATAGTCTGAGGTGAACCAGTCAGAGGAAAACCAAGGAGTTCTCAGATCCAAAGAGAAGCTCTTTTAATGAATGACTGAGGGACTATTCTAAGACAGACAGCAGAAGAACACTGGCAGAACAGGAGAAGCAAATAGCTTTTTCAGAATAAGCAAATATTCCTTTTGATTTTCTATATACTAGCCTTACTCACAAGGAAACTAGTCAAGTTTTCTGAACTTAGGTTCTCAATAATTCCTATTTCTAATTCATATCCTTTTCTTCTAGGATTGAAATGAAGATCTTATAATAGGACTGATACTCAGAATTACATTTATATACCACAGAGGCATGAGTGTCATTAAAATGTTAAGATGCTTTTTTAGTGTTTGATACAGACTCCTACACTGAGCCCCTAGACTTCTCTCATCACCATAGCCACTGCAGCCCCATGCCCAGGAACCCCTGAATCTTCCCACAAAACAACCTAAAGGTTACTATCTGGCATCACAATGATATGTGCCCCAGAAAACTGTTTCTGCACCCAATAACTAGTATTCTTTCTGATTGACTGGCTCTAGTAGCTAAACATATTCAACATTTGTTGCCGTTCTTGTTTAGTCATCAAGTTGTGTCTGACTCTTTTGCAACCCTATGGACTGTAGCCCTTCAGGTTCCTCTGTCCATGGGATTTCCCGGGCAAGAATACTAGCATGTGTTGTCATTTCCTACTCCAAAAGATCTTTCCAACAGGGATCAAACATGCATCTCCTGCATTGGCAGGCAGATTCTTTACCATTGAGCCACCAGGGAAGTCCAAGTTCAATATTAGCCCTGTTTAAAAAATCAAAAAGACAATGGAGATAAGTGGGTGGGTATAATACAATAGGAGGTGATAGGAAATGTGGAAAACTGGAAAGTGAAAGTGAAGTCGCTCAGTTGTGTCCGACTCTTTGTGACCCCAGTTCATGGGGTCACAAAGAGTCGTGAAGTCCAAGTTCAATATTAGCCCTGTTTAAAAAATCAAAAAGATAATGGAGATAAGTTAAGTGGGTGGATATAATACAATAGGAGGTGATAGGAAATGTGGAAAACTGGAAAGTATATACCCATTAAAAAAAAAAAAGTAGCTGCTCTGTCATGTCAGGAAATAGGCTAAGAAAGCTTAATATTCTGAAATTTCAAAAGAAGCCAGAAATCTTGATTCTAATGAGGAACCTCATGACTTCCGAATACTTGCAAAGAAGAGTGCCATTTGCAAAATAATATGTGTGTCAAATCAAATCCATGGACCACAAGTTTGTGACCTCTGCTTTAGGGATCATGGAGTTTTTGTGACCTTGTCAGAGCTCCTTCATCTGTCATACTTGAAGCAAGTCTGGGGGAAAATCTGGCACTCTCAATTATATAACTAGAAGTAATTTCAAATTGAAACTCTGAAATAACTAAGTAAAACTGATAATTATGTCAAAACTTCTCTTTTTTTGTTGTATTTTAAGTCTTGCCAAATGCATTCAAGTACATTGTCTTAGATTTTTCCATAAATCAGGTAACTATTATTACGTACTTTTTACAGCTGAGGAAAATGGATCCAGAAGGACTAAGGAAACTGCTTTAACATCACCAAAATGTATGGTAGCACTGGGTTTTGAGCACCAGTGGATCTGTGTCTCCAACACCTTCTTTAAATAGTCTATGCTGCTCTCAACTTCACTGATATCCCAGGCATGATCTCAGGCCATCACCCCAGAATAATCACTTTTTGGTTTGTATGTTTCACATTTATTTAAAATTATCTTTGATACATCTAAATAACTTCTTAAAGGCAAACCATGTTTTGGGGATGGACTAAACTAGTGTTCCCAATTCTTTAATAAAATTATACATCAAATTCTTGATCATGTGACTTTGCAAGGCCTCTTTGTCATCTTTCCCTAACAGATTGATATCAAATTTAGTCAAAAGAATTTCTTTGGCAAATGGATGAGGGCAGAAGGCACACTGTACCAATTGAGGGCTTAAGAAGCATCATGTGTTTCTACTTTTTCTCCTGACCCCTGTGATCAGCTCATTTCCCAGTTCTCTTCTGCTTCTGATTTAGCCACAGAAGGAAATATATGAAGCAGACCCAGATTTGACCTGCCGCCTAGGCTGCTGCTGCTGCTGCTAAGTCGCTTTAGTCATGTCCAACCCTGTGTGACCACATAGAAGGCAGCCCACCAGGCTCAGCTGTCCCTGGGATTCTCCAGGCAAGAACACTGGAGTGGGTTGCCATTTCCTTCTCCAATGAATGAAAGCGAAAAGTGAAAGTGAAGTTGCTCAGTCATGTCCGACTCTTAGCAACCCCATGGACTGCAGCCTACCAGGCTCCTCCGTCCATGGGATTTTCTAGGCAAGAGTGCTGCTGCTGCTAAGTCACTTCAGTCGTGTCCGACTCTGTGTGACCCCATAGACGGCAGCCCACCAGGCTCCCCCATTCCTGGGATTCTCCAGGCAAGAATACTGGAGTGGGTTGCCATTTCCTTCTCCAATGCATGAGAGAAAAGTGAAAGTGAAGTCGCTCAGTCTGTCTGACTGTTAGCGACCCCATGGACTGCAGCCCACCAGGCTACTCTGTCCATTGGATTTTCCAGGCAAGAGTACTGGGGTGGGGTGCCATTGCCTTCTCCGCCGCCTAGGGCTAAGCCCAGCCTAACTCAGCCAAGATCAGCAGAACTGTACATGATTCATAGGTCCATGAGTGAGAAAAATACAAATTTGTTGATATAAGCTAATGAGATTTTGGGAGCAGCAATATCTGACTGCTTTACCGTTGTAACCATCCTTAGGAAAATAATCATTTTCATGCTTATGCCTTTTAAATCTATCTGAACAATAAAGAGAATTCTACAAATAGCTCAATAATAATAAAAGGAGAATATAAGCTTTTGGAGAATGGTGTTCTTATATCTTCTAAACTAGTATTCCTACAGAAAATTAAGGAAGGTTCTAAGCAAAGAAAATAGAAAAGAAAATTCCATGTATCAATAGGGATATAATAAATTTGAGATATCAATGTTATCAATAACAATGTTATATCAATGTTATAAAACATTGTTATTGGTCCTTGTTCAGATCAACCGTTATTAAAGAAACACTTTTGTTAACTGTTTTATTTGGAAAAAGCAAACAGAAAAACAAAACAAGGAAATAAAATCAACAACAACAAAATCCTTTGTTTTCTTTATTGGTTGAATTATTTCCACCTGCAATTGATTGAAACCATTTTTTTCCCCTCTTTTACTTCTTTCAGATTCTTTGAACTGAGATGAAAATCATGACTCTGAAGATCTGGAAAAAAAAATCATCATAGTTGTTTTTAACCCAAGTTATGCTTTTGAATCACCTGGGAAGCTTTTTATAAAACACAAACACCCAGAACTTTCTCCTAGAAATTCTAATTGGCCTAAGTAGGGCTGAGACAAAGGTACATTGTGACACCTCTCCCCAGGTGATTCTAACAGGAAACCAGGGTTGAAAACTATTGTCTTTACAGGAGATAGATTGCCAAATTTTTTAAAAAGTTAATAAAAATATCTTTACAATAAAAGACAACATATTAAAGAATGCTTTGAACTTTAAAAAAAAAAAAGTCCTAGGATAGCATCTTGGCCAATAAAATGAAAAGTTGAGTATGTCACCTTTTTCAATTAACACCTTCTTTGAAGTAAACTACCGAGTAATGAAAACATCTCACCCATTCCAGCTAGGAGAGAGCTGATCCTGGTAGCTGGAAGGGCAACATCATTCATATTTCTCATTCTTAATCATTGACTCAAGATAGGAAGTGGATTTTCTTTAATTGAAATGTCTTGATAATAACTGAGTCCCTAATTATCAGTAAACTACAAAAAACAATGGGATTTTAAGTCTTGTTTTGCATACATAGTATATTTTCTGGCTTTTGGAATATGGCCAGGTCATTACTCTTTGTGTTCAAAATATGTCTTCTATCTATTAAAAGCTCAGAGTCATAACAGCATTCTTGATCCACCCATTTTANAGCGACCCCATGGACTGCAGCCCACCAGGCTACTCTGTCCATTGGATTTTCCAGGCAAGAGTACTGGGGTGGGGTGCCATTGCCTTCTCCGCCGCCTAGGGCTAAGCCCAGCCTAACTCAGCCAAGATCAGCAGAACTGTACATGATTCATAGGTCCATGAGTGAGAAAAATACAAATTTGTTGATATAAGCTAATGAGATTTTGGGAGCAGCAATATCTGACTGCTTTACCGTTGTAACCATCCTTAGGAAAATAATCATTTTCATGCTTATGCCTTTTAAATCTATCTGAACAATAAAGAGAATTCTACAAATAGCTCAATAATAATAAAAGGAGAATATAAGCTTTTGGAGAATGGTGTTCTTATATCTTCTAAACTAGTATTCCTACAGAAAATTAAGGAAGGTTCTAAGCAAAGAAAATAGAAAAGAAAATTCCATGTATCAATAGGGATATAATAAATTTGAGATATCAATGTTATCAATAACAATGTTATATCAATGTTATAAAACATTGTTATTGGTCCTTGTTCAGATCAACCGTTATTAAAGAAACACTTTTGTTAACTGTTTTATTTGGAAAAAGCAAACAGAAAAACAAAACAAGGAAATAAAATCAACAACAACAAAATCCTTTGTTTTCTTTATTGGTTGAATTATTTCCACCTGCAATTGATTGAAACCATTTTTTTCCCCTCTTTTACTTCTTTCAGATTCTTTGAACTGAGATGAAAATCATGACTCTGAAGATCTGGAAAAAAAAATCATCATAGTTGTTTTTAACCCAAGTTATGCTTTTGAATCACCTGGGAAGCTTTTTATAAAACACAAACACCCAGAACTTTCTCCTAGAAATTCTAATTGGCCTAAGTAGGGCTGAGACAAAGGTACATTGTGACACCTCTCCCCAGGTGATTCTAACAGGAAACCAGGGTTGAAAACTATTGTCTTTACAGGAGATAGATTGCCAAATTTTTTAAAAAGTTAATAAAAATATCTTTACAATAAAAGACAACATATTAAAGAATGCTTTGAACTTTAAAAAAAAAAAAGTCCTAGGATAGCATCTTGGCCAATAAAATGAAAAGTTGAGTATGTCACCTTTTTCAATTAACACCTTCTTTGAAGTAAACTACCGAGTAATGAAAACATCTCACCCATTCCAGCTAGGAGAGAGCTGATCCTGGTAGCTGGAAGGGCAACATCATTCATATTTCTCATTCTTAATCATTGACTCAAGATAGGAAGTGGATTTTCTTTAATTGAAATGTCTTGATAATAACTGAGTCCCTAATTATCAGTAAACTACAAAAAACAATGGGATTTTAAGTCTTGTTTTGCATACATAGTATATTTTCTGGCTTTTGGAATATGGCCAGGTCATTACTCTTTGTGTTCAAAATATGTCTTCTATCTATTAAAAGCTCAGAGTCATAACAGCATTCTTGATCCACCCATTTTAAAAGGTTCCACTGAACTCAGTTAAAACATACGTGTAGCGGATAGGTGGTTGTCAATAAATGAGATCTGCTATAAAATAAAAGCACTTGTCACCAACTTTTTGCAGATTTTCAAAGGAGAGAAATACATATAATGCTGCACATTTACTGATTATAATTTAGGAAAGTTGGAGATGAAAGATGTGATTTGCAGGCTGAAAGTTAAGAGCTAAGCTTACTCCAGAAATCAGTTTTGTTCACATGCTTCTCCCCCTCTCTTATTTCCTAAATTCAGTAACTAAATTTTAAGGATTCTTTCTCTCTCTCAGAATTGTTATTCGTCCTTCATTTCACAGTCTTCCCACAACTGGCAGTATTAAACCCCCAACATCTCTGCCACCATCCCAGTCCATTTTGTACACTGCCTCTAGGGTTAGCTTTGTAAACACAAATCTGACATAGTACTGCTATCATACAAATGTTTTGGTTCCTTATATCAAACAATATCAATTCTAAAATCACAGCTTTTGCATATATGGTAATATGCCATATAATCTGGGCCCAAATGGACTTCCAATATAACTTTTTCTATTCCATGCAACCTACAGTTATCCTCAGAAAGACTTCTTTGGTTAATGCTCTGTTGTTGCTTTCTTGAAATTCCTAATAATCCTCCTTTTGAACATCTGTTTTATAAGTGAAGTCTAATGGAACAATGGAACATGTACATGAGCAGAGGAGGTTATACACACTGCATGTCTGCAGTTCCTTAATGCTGTCTCCACAAATAGCATCTGTGATGCCCCAATGAACACAGAATTCCAGAGAACCCACAATGTGTGGCATTTCTGCAGGATTAAAGCAAACACGAAGTATGTGCGTTACAACTTAAACTAAGTAAGTAGGTTTATGATAGCCTTGAGAGTCCACACTTTGCTTGAACAAGAACTCACTTTAAATGCCAAAAAGAAGGCAATGGCATTTTTAAAAGCACAAAGAGCCAAGAAATCCTATCATATCCTTTCTTATTCTTGTTACTTCCCTATACTAACCAGCTAACTACTAAATATAAACATGTAGAAAGAACATAGCAAAACCTATAGTTTTTAGTCTTTTTAATTGCTCAGTAAGTATAAGGTTGAGAGTAGTGATAAAATGTGCATAGATCAAAATGTAAAATAGCTGATTTAGTTTTCTGTGTCATTTCCATTGTCATGATAAGAACAAAATATATATGCATGTATTTTCTTTAAAAGAATTGTGTCATTTTGGTGATTCCACATGTGAGTTAAATATTTGCATTTAAAACCAATATAAAACTATTATTGTGCAATAAGGGCATCCCTGGTGGCTCAATGGTAAAGAATCTGCCTGCCAATACAGGAAATGTGGGTTCAATCCCTGGGTTGAGAAGATCTCCTAGAGAAGGAAATGGCAACCCACTCCAGTATTCTTGCCTGGGAAATTCCATGGACAGAGAAGCCTGGCAGGCTACAGTCCATGAGGTCACAAAAAAGTCAGACATGACTTACCAACTAAATAACAACAACAATTGTGCAATATAAAGGTGAATGGAAAAATTCATGATAATAGTTAAAATTTAATTTTTTTTTTTGCAAGTCAAGAGAAAGACAAGTCAAGAGAAAGACTGGAAGAAACCTTTAATAGCATTTTTTACTGCTTTTCTTTAAATCAAACAATCCCACATTTTTCATTTTGCAACTGAGCTTTGAAAAGTACGTAGCCAGCTTTGCATCACTTAACTTCTGCTCTTTCTTCAAATACTTTCATAGAACCATGCATTCTTCTGCCTACAGTGTTCTTCTCCTTCTAAACCTGAGAATTCCTACTCATCCTTCATAGCCCAACATGAATGTCACCTTCTCTGTGACAATTTTCCTGAAGTCTCTAGGATAAAGTTGGGTACTGCTTTCATACTACTGGCTGTGATGTCTTTAAGGCAGGGCCTGGGCATTATTGCAATAACTAGCATATATATAGGCATTCAGTAAAAAATTCACTAAATGAAATGACAGTCAAGGAATTAAGTAGTAAAGGGCTTTTTATTCTATGATTTGTCCTAGACTCTTACACTCTTCTAGAGATGACACTGCTTTTGTCACAGGCTCACACTGGTTGTCTAATGAAAGTACTTGTAATTTAAAGCAGTTTTCTGCTTACTGAGTCAAGACCCCTTTATCTTTTCCTTTCAAGATGAGAGCATAACTGGTACAGCCAAAGGTGATCTTATTTCCAGCCATTAAACAATGTTAATTTCATGGGCTAAAGAGAGAAGAAGCTTATGCAAATGAAAATGATTTTTGCTGGCACACGGTTTATTAATATGAATAGGTTAGCAATTCATGATCCATAGCCTTCCCCAATAGGTATGATTCAGAAGGTCAAGGTTATTTTTTTTTTTCTGAAAAGACCCATATTTAATATGCAGATGACTTCTCAGAGGTAGGCTCAGAACCACTCACATTCCAAATAGCTTCTTCTGCTGTACAAAAATCAATGAACTGCAGAGCAAATGTGAAAAGGAAAACTGAATTTCTCTGTGAAATCCCACAGAATTCAGAACAGGCACAAAGATATGACTTACTGAACTTGATCCAACACTTTAACCCATTCAAGTATATGTCAAATATATCTATTATAAAGTAGAACACTTCTGGAATGGAAATGTAATTTTTCATGGTGAAGGTTGCTGATAGTATTTCTTGTGCTCATGAAAAGCTTTAATAGTTTCCATGCATCATTAGTACACATAGGTTATGGATCTTTCATGTTAATATCTGGGCAGAAAATAATATGAAATATATTCATGAAGAACAAAATGAAAGATCACTTAGCTAAAGCAGGTATTTATCATGTCTAGATATACTCATCCTTCTTTGTTTTAAAGCCATTTTTCTTAGAATACTTTTAATCAAGTGCCCCTGAAATGCCAGTTTTGTATTGTTTCAGTTAACAACTGGGTGGAGCAGATTGTCTTTGTTCTAACCTGATACTCCTTGAAATTAAACTGTAAATGTATAAAATACTGGTTAAGGTACATTTTGAAAACTGCAAAGATTTTTTTAAATGATAAATGCCTGTAAGTGTGTATGGTACATATGGAGATATACCTTCCTTTTGAACTCAGCCTATCAGAGAGATATTTTCATAAATCAAGATTACCAGTCTAGAACCCAAATATGAGAGTAGGAAGAGAAAAAAAGGCATAAATGATTTATTTATTTATTTTAGCTCTGCTGGAAATCTTTGTCTACCAGTGATAAAAAGATAACAGGTCAAGTAAGGAAATGTAAATTTGGGAAACTCAGCAGTAGCCAGAGACTGGAAAAGATTAGTTTTCATTCCAATCCCAAAGAAGGGCAATGCCAAAGGATGTTCAAAACACTGTACAATTGAACTCGTTTCACATACTAGCAAGGTTATGCTCAAAATCTTTAAAGCTAGGTTTTAGCAGTAGGTGAATCAAGAACTTCCAGATATACAACATGGGTTTTGAAGAGGCAGAGGAACCAGAGATCAAATTGCCAACAACTGTTGGATCATAGGAAGGGAATTCTGGGAAAATATCTACATCTGTGTCGTTGACTACACTAAAGCCTTTGACTGTGTAGATCACAACAAACTGGAAAATTCTTAGAGAGATGGGAATATCGGACCACCTTACCTTTCTCCTGAGAAACCTGTATGTGGGTCAAGAAGCAACAGCTAGAACAGGACATGGAACAATGGACTGTTTCAAAATTGGGAAAGGAGTATGTCACAGTTGTATAGTGTCACACTACTTATTTCCCTTATATGCAGAGTACATCATATGAAATGCCAGGCTGGATGACTCACAAAGTGGAATCAAGACTTCTGGGAGAACTATCAACAACCTCAAATATGCAGATGATACCACCCTAATGGTAGAAAGTGAAGAGGAACTAAAGACTTTGCCTCTTGATGAGAGTGAAAGAAGAGAGTGAAAAAGCTGGTTTGACACTCAACACTATAAAAACTAACATCATCACATCCTATACCATCACGTAATAGCAAATAGAAAGGGGGAAAAGCGGAAGCCATGACAGATTTATTTTCTTGGCCTTCAAAATCACTGTGGATGGTGATCATGAAATTAAAAGATGCTTGCTCCCTGGAAGGAAAGCTATGACAAAGCTAGACAGCATATTAGAAAGCAGAGACATCACTTTGCCAACAAAGGTCCATATAGCCAAGTGTCAATCACTCAGTCATGTCCAACTCTTTGCAACCCCATGGACTTTAGCCCCTCAGGCTCCTCTGTCCATGGGTTTCTCCAGGCAAGAATACTGGAGTGAGTTGCCATTTCCTTCTCCAGGGTAACTTCCCAACCCAGGAATCAAACTTGGGCCTCCCACATTATAGGCAGTTTCTTTACTGTCTAAGCCATAGGGAATCCCCCATCTAGCCAAAGCTATGGCTTTCCAGTAGTCATGAATGGATATGAAAGTTGAACAATAAATACATTTGAGTACTGAAGAATTGCTTTTGAACAGTAGTACTGGAAAAGACTTTTGAGAGTCCCTAGGACTGCAAGAGATCAAATAAGTCAATCCTAAAGGAAATCAATCCTGAATATTCATTGGAAGGACTGATGCTGAAGGTGAAGCTCCAATACCTCAGTCACCTGATGTGAAGAGCCAACTCATTGGAAAAGACCTTGATGCTGGGAAAGATTCAAGGGAAAAGGAGAAAGGAGAGGCAAAGGATGAAACTGACGATGGAATAGGATCACTGACTTAATAAATATGAACTTGAGCAAACTCCAGGAGACAGTGGAGGCGAGAGGATGCTAATGGGCTGAGGTTCATGGGGTCACAAAGAGTCAGACACAACTTAGAGACTGAACAAGAAAATGTAAATGACCAAAATACAAACAAGAAGCACACCTGATCAATTACAGAATCCTACCAATTCTCCTTTCAAGATAGATTTTTTTAATCTGTTAAACATCTTATCATCTCTATTTCCGAAAACATAATGAAGGACAACAAAGAATTGGATTCCTTAAAAATCTCCTTAAAAAAGAAGTTACAACTGAGTCCACAGAAATATCAAGGATTATAAGAGACTACTATGAACAACTGTATGCCAATAAAATGGACAACCTGGAAGAAATAGACAAATTCTTATAAAAGTAGTCTCCCAAGACTGAGCCAGGAAGAAATAGAACATATGAACAGATCAATCACAATCACTGAAATTGAAACTGTTATTAAAAAAAAAAACTCCCAACAAAGTCCAGGATGTGATGGATTCACAGGCAAATTCTATCAAACATTAAGAGAAGAGTTAGAAGTTATTCTTCTGAAACTGTCCCAGAAAATCATAGGGGAACGAAAACATCCAAACTCATTCTATGAGGCCACCATCATCCTGATACCCAAATAAACAAAGATACTACAAAAAAAGGAAAGAAAAGTACAGGCCAATATCACTGACAAACATAGATTTTTTTTTAAAAAATCCTCAACAAAATACTAGTAACCGAAATCCAACAATACACTTAAAAGATCATACACAATGATCAAGTGGAATTCATCCCAGGGATGCAAGAATTTTTCAGTATCTGCGAGTCAATCAATGTGATACACCTCATCAACAAACTGAAAAATAAAAACCGTATTATCAATTCAATAGATGCAGAAAAAGCTTTTGACAAAATTCACACCCGTTTATGATAAAAACTCTTCAAAAAGTGAGCATAGAGGGAACACAATTAAACATAATAAAGGCTATTTATGACAGACCTACAGCTAACATCACACTCAACAGTGAAAACCCAAAAACATTTCCTCTAAGATCAGGAACAAAACAAGAATGTCCACCTTCACCACTTTTATTCAACATTATTTTAGAAGTCCTATATACAGCAATCAGAGAAGAAAAACAGGTAAAGGGAAATCAAATTGTAAAAGAAGAAATTAAACTGTCACTATTTGCAGATGACATGATACTATAAATAGAAGATCCTAAAGATGTTACCAGAAAACTATTAGATCACATCAATAAATTTGGTAAAGTTGCAGGTTACAAAATTAATACACAGAAATCTGTTGCTTTTCTATACACTAACAATGAAAGATCAGAAAGAGAAATTCATGAAACAATTACATTTAACATTGCATCAAAAAGAATAAAACATCAGGATTAAGCCTACCTAACAAAAGACCTATACTCCAAAAACTATAAGATGCTGATGAAAGAAATCAAAGAGGAAACAAGCAACAGGAAAGATACACCATGTTTGTGGACTGGAATAATCAATATTTCAAAATGACTACACTACCCAAGGCAATCTAAAGATTCAATGCAATCCCTATCAAATCACAATGGTATTTTTCACAGATCTGGAACAAAAAAAAAGTCTTAAAATTTATATGGAGACAGAAAAGATCCTGAATAGCTAAAACAATCTTGATGAAGAAAAATAAAACTGGAGGAATCAGGCTCTCTGACTTCAGACTATACTATAAAGCTACAGTCACCAAAAGAGTATAGTACTGACACAAAAATAGAAAAATAGATCAATGGAACAGGATAGAAAACCCAGAAATAAACCCATGCATCTATGGTCAATTAATTTATGACAAAGAAGGCAAGACTATACAATGTTGGAAAGGGGGTCTCTAAAATGAAAAGTGCAGGAGAAACTGGACATGTAAAAAATAAAATAAAGTTAGATCATTCTTTAACACCATATACAAAAATGAACTCAAAATGGATTACAAACCTAAATGTGAGACTGGACACTATTAAAAAAAAAAAAAAACTCCAAGAGGAGATCATGTCACTGTGACATAAATCACAGCAACATACTTTTCAATCCATCTCCCAGAATAATGAAAATAAAAGCAAACATAAACAAATGGAGCCTACTTAAATTCCAAAGCTTTTGCATAGCAAAGGAATCAATAAACAAAATGAAAAGACAACACAGAGATTTGGAGAAAATATTTGCAAATGATGAGACTGACAAGAGACTAGTTTACAAAATTTACAAACCAGCTCATAGTGCTCAGCAGCATCAAAACAAACAGCCCAATCAACAAATGGGAGACCCAAACAGACATTTCTCTAAAGAAGACATACAGATGGCCAAAAGGTGCATGAAAAGATGTAAAACATTGCTGATAGAGAAATGCAAATCAAAACTACAATGAGATATCACCTCACACCAGTCAGAATGGCCATCATCAAAAATCCATAAACAATGCTGGAGGGAGTGTGGAGAGAAGGGAACCCTCCTACACTGTGGGGATGTAAATTGGTACAGCCACTAAGGAGAACAGTATGGAGGTTCCTTAAAAACAGAGCTACCGTATGACCCTGTAATCCCATTTCTGGGCATATATCTGGAGAAAAACATTATACAAAAGGAAGCTTGCACCCCAGGTTTCATTATAGCACTGTTAACAAATAGCCAAGATATGGAAGCTATCTAAATGCCCACCAAGAGACGAATGTATAAAGAAGACGTTGTACATATGTATAGTGGAATATTACTCAGCCATTATAAAGAATGAAATAATGCCATTTGTAGCAACACGGGTGGACTTAGGTTGTCACACTGAGTGAAGTAAGCCAGGCAGAGAAGGAGAAATATCATATGACAACCCTTATATGTGGAATCTAAAAAGAAATGATACAAATGAACTTATTTACAAAACAGAAAGACTCACAGACTTAGAGAATGAACTTATGGTTGCCAGCAGGGAGAAGAATGGGAGGAAGGAATAATTAGGGAGTTTCAGATGGACATGCACATATTGCTATATTTAAAATGGATAACTACAAGGACGTACTGCATAGCACAGGAAAGTCTGCTCAATGTTATGTGGCAGCCTGGATGTGAGGGGAGTTTGGGACAGAATAAATACATGAATATGAATGGCTGAATCCCTTTCCTGTTAACCTGAAACTATCACAATAATGTTAATCAACCACACCCCAGTAAAAAATTAAAACTTTAAAAAAATTCTCCTTAACAATCATACCTCAAGATAGCCTTCTTCTGGCTTTCCACATTACAAATTGTCACATTTAGAAGTAATTTTGACCAACTGCCTGCAAAGCTTAAATCTCTGCAGTGACTTTCCATTGCTCTAAAATCCCAAACTCTAATCCTGATTTAGGAGTCCTCTGGGCTCATAGAACTGCTTCCATATCAAGGTTGAACTTCTTCAACTTCTCAGTCTCAACTTTGCTATCTAAAATTTAATCACCTGAACTTTGACTCCAAACCATCATTCTCTCCATTGTGGTCTGGCTAACTCCTACTGAAGAGACAACTAGCCCTAAAAAATGATGAAAGTACAGAGAACTTCCTGCCCTCCAGGAATAGATCCTCAGGTTATGTATGCTTTATCACCTTATATTTCCTCTTTCCTAATTCTTATCCCAATTAGGATGAATTTATTTCATCCTAATTGTTATAAGGACATATCACAATGTTTGTTCAGCATCAATATTTTCTACTTATTTAAGATCTGTGAGAGTAGGAATGTAACTGCCTTATATAGCTCTCTATGGCTACTATCAATAGTTTAATAGTATTAGATAAAAAATAGGTGCTTAGTTTCTGCTAAGTCAATTGGAACACAGTTTACAAATGCTGGTTGGGCTCTTCTAAAGAGGCTATGAAAGCCAAGACAGAGATTTTGGACTTGATTCTGTAGGGAATGGAAAGCAAGTGAATGTATTTGAGCAAGGAAATAGCAGAATAAAAACAATTGTTTAGAAACAGTGATCTAATAGCTTTATGGAGAACGGTCCAGATAAAAGGCTACTACAGAACTCTCAGGTATGACCTAAATCAAATCCCTTATGATTATACAGTGGAAGGGAGAAATAGATTTAAGGGCCTACATCTGATAGATAGAGTGCCTGATGAACTATGGAATGAGGTTCTTGACATTTTACAGGAGACAGGGATCAAGACCATCCCCATGGAACAGAAATGCTAAATAGCAAAATGGGTGTCTGGAGAGGCCTTATAAATAGCTGTGAAGAGAAGAGAGGTGAAAAGCAAAGGAGAAGAGGAAAGATATAAGCATCTGAATGCAGAGTTCCAGAGAATAGCAAGAAGAGATAAGAAAGCCTTCTTCAGTGATCAATGCAAAGAAATAGAGGAAAACAACAGAATGGGAGAGACTAGAGATCTCTTCAAGAAAATTAGAGATACCAAGGGAACATTTCATGCAAAGATGGGCTCGATAAAGGATAGAAATGGTCTGGACCTAACAGAAGCAGAAGATATTAAGAAGAGGTGGCAAGAATACACAGAAGAACTGTACAAAAAAGATCTTCACGACCCAGATAATCATGAGGATGTGATCACTAATCTAGAGCCAGACATCTTGGAATGTGAAGTCAAGTGGGCCTTAGAAAGCATCACTAAGAGATCAGCCCTGGGATTTCTTTGGAAGGAATGATGCTAAAGCTGAAACTCCAGTACTTTGGCCACCTCATGTGAAGAGTTGACTCATTGGAAAAGACTCTGATGCTGGGAGGGATTGGGGGCAGGAGGAGAAGGGGATGACTGAGGATGAGATGACTGGATGGCGTTACTGACTCGATGAACGTGAGTCTGAGTGAACTCTGGGAGATGGTGATGAACAGGGAGGCCTGGCATGCTGCGATTCATGGGGCCGCAAAGAGTCGGACTTGACTGAGCGACTGAACTGAACTGACAGAACTCTAGTTAAGACTAAGTAACTTATAACCTAAACATATTGTAGAGAAGATGGACAGTGAGAATAAAAAGAAATGGAAGGATGTCATTCCCTTTTTTTTTCCCCATAAATTACTTGGGTATAGTCATTTTATTTCATTAGGCAACCTCTTTTTATTCTGTGACTATAACATGAGGATTGTAATAGGGTACACAGATTGCAATAGGGAAGAACAAATCTGACTCCATACTAGATCTGCTCTGTTCACTCGCTTAGTCATGCTGGTTCTGTAAGTTTTGTAAAAGAATGTTGCCTATAGCCTGAAATACACAAGATAGCCTATTCTCAGGACTCTGTGAACTTTAAAGAGTCCACTCATATAGAGATAACAATGTTGTAGCACAGAGAATAGTATTTGTTTTGTTGGAGATTTATAGGAACATCGTGATCCAGCCTATGTGGACAAGAACATGGGATTTCAACACCAAGAAGTTTGTAACAACTAACCAGGTACCTCCCTCACAAATTGCTTTGCTGAAACCCTCAAGGAGTTTGGGGTTTTTAGGGCAAGAGCCACTAGTCTCCTTGCATGACCCTGCAATAAACCTTCTTCTGCTTCAGTCTCCAATGTTTTGGCCTGTTTGGTCTCACTGTGTGTTGGGCACATGAATTTATGCCAATAATAGGATTGTGTCACTGCCACCAGAGCTCAGGTATCTAAGTGGTGGCCAAAGCTAAGGTTTTTAATGAGATCAGTCCGGAAATGTACATGGCAGAGGTCTGAAAGCAACACATTTCATCATCTTCTTTGAGTGACATTCTTTTCTTATTTTTTCCTCTATTTTTTATGTCTAACATATAGATATACATGCATATCACTATATCTAGACTTATGTCTATATCTATCTGTTACATCATAGTCGTATTCTTCCATATGCTCGACATTCTCAGTCAGTAATCGGACCAGCCACACAGATAGCTTCTGCTCCTCATAAACCAATGATCCTCAAATATTTTCCTATATTCTCCTGATTCTCAGACCTAAATATTCAACATCATACTAAACATCCCTGTTCAGATGTCTCACCCATCACCCGTAACTCAGTATGTCCTGAGCTGTATTCATTAGCTTTATTGGATGTGAGAAAAGTAGAGACAGTGAAATATTATTATTTGTGGTTAATAGCTGTATACATGAAAATTCTTTCTATATAATATTTAGCAGTGAGTATTCTTTTAGCTATATACTGATGAGAAAACAAGAAGGCATAAAGATAGGATAACACACTCCATATCAAACTCTACCCATGAGCAGAGACAAGCACTTTGCCCTAAAGGAGAGAAGTCAGTGAAAAGTAAAAAATCATAACATTTGTTTTAAAATACTAATTGAAAAAAGTGCCAACATTCCTGCTGAACTAAATTTATAAAAGGCTATAGTTAAAAAGCCTAAAAGCATTCCCTAAAATGAATCCATTTTTAATGTAATTTTAAAAGCCTGTGTTATTCTTAAATAGTGTGTGCAAATGGAAACCTCAATTTTCTTTATTTATTAATGAATTCAGAATATTCCAAGTGGCTGCTCTTGCTGTTGAAAGGTGCTAGGTGGCCAGGTGCTGATCCATGGTTAATTAAATAAAAAGAAACTGTTTTTCAAAAAGTCGTATGGAACTCTGTGAGAATAGCTCTGCCTTTCAAGCATTCCATCTGTCAACCTCAAAAATAAAATATCCAGCTATTTTACCAGCAAACCTCAGGAATAGCAAGAGAGTTGCAAATCTGGACAGCCAAGCTATGGTTAATCATAGCAGGGTAAATTGGGGAGGGTTGTTTTGGATAAAAGTTTATTGGAGAAGAACCAGAGTTTGCGGTTGTGGCAGCTTCCTGTTGGCTGCAAGTGGTGGTTACTGCACTGTTGTCGAGGAAGAGCAGAGGGGTGTGGATTAAGCTCAGGATATGAAATTCCCATAAGAAAACCACTCTCCCCACTAGAAATAGCATTCTAATCATCAAGGATAGGAAATTAAGAAGAGAATTTTGTGCAAACAATTTTACACAAACAGATCTTGTTAAAATAAGTCTTGTCTTCCTTCTTCCTGCTAGCTACGCAGACTACAAAAAGTGGCATGTGCGTAAAAACCTCCCATCAGGGATTCCTGACTCTGTTTTAAACAGAGTTTTCCTTTATTTTCAGATATCTTCTCAGATATTTATATTTCTCTGACTGATTCAATCAAACGGTGCATCTGTGTGCATGGCAATTTGTTTGTCCATTTTGTTCCCTATTTTTAAAAGTCCAACCTTATGTACAACATCTGTATCTTTTTCATGCTATGTTACTTCTACAGGGCTCATACAATGTGATTAACACGCACAGCAGTGCAATCTGGCTTCTGCAAGGCATAAATTAGACACTCGATACACACTTGTCAAATGAGTAAAGCACTCCACTTTAACTGCTATCTCTAAGTGATCAGTTGACTCTATACAGAACAATCCATTGACCTCTTTTTATTCCTTAATATTTATCTTTATTTCTATTTGCCATCTTCCTAGCCACCTGGTCCAAATTTATCTGGACAGAAATCTCGCGTTTGCCTACATCTCTGGGTCTATTTATGGTATTTCTGCTGCCTGGAATGCCACTGAGCCACATCCCTGTCACTCTGCCTGGTGGAAAATTCATCCATCATCAAAGTGTCACTCTGAATACTTTCAACATTTAAATGAAGCCCTCCCTGTTCACTCTAGCTAATGATACTTTCCTGCCTTCTCCAAACATATGTTTCATTTGCATCACTCACATGGTACTGTTCTCTTTCTACCTGGCATTTTAACTTTCTAGAGCTTATCATTCCATCTAAAATACTAAAAATTTTAAAGACAGCATCCGTATCGGAGAAAATATTTTCAATTGTCCTTTAGGTCTCTTAAGTTATAGTTCATATACAATTTTAAGCTTGATATGAAGGAACAAGAAGTTAGAAAATACAAAAAGCAAATGCACGTCTCCCTAAACTATAGTTCCCTGGGACCATTTATATGAGAGCAAATAATTCTTGTGTCCTTGAGGACATTAGCATGATGCAGATCAGAAGAATAATTGATGTGTATAAAATACACCCTGAATCCTAAATAAATAACATGTCAATTACTTATTAATAATATCATTTATTATGCAGCTATAATGATTAAATAAATTTACCAGAATAGTTAAGTTTTAATAAATTATTAATAACTATATTAACAATATATTATTAAGTGATAATAGTTGAACAAATTTTCTGAGAGATTTAACATTTACAAACATTTTTATATCTACTATAAAATTTAATCTTTACAATAAGACCAAATGATAGAAAATGTTAAATCTACCAGATTTTACAGAAGGAATTGCTGAAAATCAATGGGTTCAGTAAGATATCCCAAGGTCACAAGATGTGTATAAGAGACAGACCCAAGGCAATCTANTATAAAATTTAATCTTTACAATAAGACCAAATGATAGAAAATGTTAAATCTACCAGATTTTACAGAAGGAATTGCTGAAAATCAATGGGTTCAGTAAGATATCCCAAGGTCACACAGTTAAAAAGTAGAAAAATCAGGGTCCAAATTTTAGTATTCTAATTTCAGTGAGTAAAACAGACATAGTCTGCACTTTCTGCTTGATGAGGCACTGAAAAGCTAGAAACAAAAATAAGTGAACAAGGAGTATTTTTTTGATGGAGACTAATGGTAGGCAGGGAGTAGAACATTTTGAGATAAAGTGAGATCAGGGAAGATATCATGGAAAGCATTATATTTAAGCTAAGGATTGAAGGATGAGCCAGACATTAAAGGAAGCAAACAGAAACAGTGGAAGAGCACTGAAGTATAGAAACAGGTTTGTGCAAAAGCCTCAAAATAAGAAATGCGTGACTTATCACAACAGAAATCATCCTTCATGAGTGGCTCCCAAGTATGAATTACGCGCCAACTGCTCTTCATGCCTCCCACCCTTCATACCGGAAGAAAACCCCAAATATTTCATGAACTACATATTCTTTCATACTTTTGCACATGTTTTCTCTTCTACCTAAAATATCTTTTCCTGGAATCTCTTCACAGAAGAAAAATATATTTAATCTGAAAATTTTTTCTCAGGTGGTAGTAATTCTCTCACAGTTTCTCTATCCCTACTCCAGTTTAGCTAAATGAGTCTCTCCCATATATTTTAACATTACTCTCATTTTTAGTCACAATTTCAAGAAAGAATGATTTATATAACATAACATCACCTGTTGAGTTATGCAAGCAACGTCACAATCTTATTTTAGAATATTTGCATCACTCAAGAAATAAAATGCTTCCCTATTCCTTTCTTCAGCTCTGGGAAACTACTAATAATCTACTTTCTAACTCTATATGATTTGTCTTTTCTGGACATTCTACATAAATGGAATCATAAAATATGTGTTCTTCCACATTTGATTTCTTTCACTTGGCATAACATCGTTTTTGAGATTCGTCTGAGATATAGCATGTTCATTATTTTTATTGATAACTTTACATTGAATGGAAACACCAAAACTTATACATTCACCAGCTGATAGACATTTAGCCTAACCTACTTTTTTCTATTGTGAATGATGCTGCTATGAACAAGCATTCACATAAGATTATTTGCAAGGACATATGTTTCCTCATTTTCCCTAGGTAGATATCCAGGAATAGTACTGCTGAATCACATAATATTCCACCTTCCCGTCACTTCCATGCCTTCCATGCATCCTTCTCTCAGCATGCACACCATTCTTTAATTGTTGATTTATTTGTCTTTGTTTTTACATATCTATCTCCCCCTATTGGGCTATGAGCATCATTACAGCAGGCAGCATGGCAACAATTTCTTTAGCAGTAATAGGTACACAGTAGGATTCATAAAGTTCCTAAAATCTGGTCCCAGATCCTCTTCTTAAAGATGGGAGCATTCATGTTCACAGCTGCAGAGGGTGCTTGCCTGCTGAGGCTTACAAATGAGCTTCTCCCCAAGAACTGCCCTTTGCCAAGAAGCTGGTTTGCACAAGGGTATTTTCCTTTCCTATAGGCCTCCCAGATACAAGTATTGATCTGTGTAAGGATACAAGGACTTGGTTTCTTCTTTTTGGGACATTTCTTAAAGGCATTCTAGCTCCACAGCATCTTATGGGACTGGCTGGGACCACTGTTGCTGCTCTGTCCAGGTCTCATCCTCTTTTTGCCCAATCCCGCTTTCCCTGTCTTCTCCCCATGTAAGTAAAGGAACACAAAATTTTGCTGGGAGCACTCCTCAATAAACCTTCTGTAAACAAGTGTCAGTCCTAGAATCTGGTTCCTGGGGAACCTGACTGGCCATTTATATAGGGAATTCAAACAAGGAAATCAGCTGTCAAGGAGATAATAATCTTCAATAACCCCTTTTTTTTTTTTTCCCCACAGGCACTTAGTGCAACAATTGTTTATGATATAGCTGTAACTGACATATAATTCAGGTCCCACCTGACCCTTGACAATGAGTTAAGATCAATGTAAGCCCATCCTCATTCCATGTCACTGGAAAATCAAAAGCCCTGATTTTTAAAAAAAAAAATAATTATTGAGGAAAAGGAATGGTTAGGTTCTTAGGATTGCACTAACTGTTTGATTTGTTTTACACTTTTTATTGTGCTACCTATCTTTATTTTGAACTATATTACTCCAGATAAAAGACTTCTATCAATTTTTATAAAAGCCCATTCACTGATGAGTTGAATATCCAAGGACATCAAGAAAGTGTTGATGATGATGTCCAAGGACATCAAGAAAGTGTTGACACTTTAGTGAAGGACATATTGTTAATTGCATATTAGATTTCCCTGGGGTTAAATTTTCCTTTGGCCTTCCCATCAGGGTACTTTTTTTTTTTTTTTTTTTTTTTTTTACCATGGCCACTTCACCCCCAGGACTATGTCACCGTCATGCCATTTTCCTGGAATTTGTTTTCCCACTCTTTCCACCCTCCGCCCCATCACTCACTTTTCTTTCTTTCTCCTTCTATTCCTCTCTCAGGAGCACATGCTTCCCATTTTCTTATGCAGTCAGTAAGGCTCTCTGCTGTATTTATACTCATACACTCAGTGTCTCTTTTGTATATGAAATGGCTTTCAAGACTTTCTCCTAAACAAAAAGTTATCTCCTAAAAAGAATTCAGGCTCCAGCCATTAAGATATTTTCCATCTTCACTACATAGAGATGCATTAGTTCATTCTGAGAGAACACTAATACATTTATTATTTAATATTTTGAGTAAGTAACTATGCAATCTTTCTGACTTCTATAATTTTGTCACCATACAGAACCAGGACACGTGATCTAAAAAGCTTTATTATATTTTGGATGAAAGCACTGTCTCAGGGTCTGCAGGACGATTTGCAGGTTCAAAGATTCACCATCACCATGAGGAGTCAAAGGACTCATGGTTATGGTACACTTACAGTTGTGGTACACTCACAGTTACGGTATACACTCATGGTTGCGGTACACTCACAGTTATGGTACACTCATGGTTATGGTTTATTACAGTGAAAAGATACAGATAAAATAAGAAAAGAGAAAAGGCACATGGAGTGGAGTCAGGGAGAAGCCAGAGACAAGCTTACGAGTGTTGCCTTCTAGTAGTCACATCAAGTTACACTTAATTCTCCCAGCAAGGATACATGGCAATACAACAGCGTTGCCAACCAAGGAAGCTCATCCTAGCCTTGAGTCCAGGGTTTTCATGGGGGGTTGGTTTAGTCAAGAACATAGCTAGCTAGCACATGCACCACTAGCTTGGCTACTCAGACTCCAGTACCCCGAATCAAAAACAGATGTTCATAGTAAACCACACTGTTAAACTCTAATCACACTGTTACAGCATGCCCCAAGCTCTGCTCACACATACAAAAACACTCACCAGGAAGACATTCCTAGGGTTCAGAGCTCTCAGCTCCCACAAGCCAGCCAAGGCTCAGTCCTAAAAACAAGCTTTTCTTGAGATTGTGTAGGATTTTAACCTTCTAAATTAATCCTTTCCTATACAATGGTGACTTAAGAATCTAATTTCAAGTTCTAGAATCTTATTCATTTCATTCAGTCATCCAGGCATTAAAACAGGAAAGTAACTCAGAAAGTCATCCAAAGCCACCCATATAGTATGTATCAGTATTAACTAAAGTCCACCAAGACCCCAAACTCAGAAATTCGCTGGTTAGATTTGCTCATCTGCAGACAATCATACATTCTACAGCCTTCCTGACGGGGGTACAGAACTAGGCCCTGTCCCCTCCTTGGAAGAGAGATTAGATGGAATCCCAGCTGATCCTACTGTGTATCTACTATAGCCTTTTCTACCTGGTCCTGTCCATTGTTTTGTTCCTTTGTGTTCATTGCAGATAATGCCAATAGCATCAGTGAAAATATTGAATCTTTAAAGGTTGGGGAAGAGTTAGGAGGTAAATCAACACACTCTTCAGAGACACTGCTGTTTGTCTAGAACACTGAGAAATAAGGTCAGTATCTCCTTCACAGTCCACAGAATTTGCTGGGACTGTAAACTGGGAGTCTGTCTATACTCACTGCTCTCTGTGCAAAGCAGATTAATAGAACTGAGCCACTGAAATATAGGGCAGAGAAAAAAGCAAGCAAAAAGTGCGTCTACTGATATAACTAATATATCTACCACTCTCCCAGGGCCTCGTCTGGTGACATTTATCCTCACCCTGGTCTTTTTCGCTTGCCTCTCTCCCTCCATCACTTTCCTCCTTCCCTTTGAATCACTGCACTTTCTCCTTGCATCTTTTGCTTACATTATTTAAATATTTACTAAACTCTACTCTGTTTCAAGAACTATGCTATACACTAAGAATCCAGGTATAAATGAGATCAACATAGTCACTCCCTTCATAAAACTCACTGCCTAGCAGAAATGAGCTTTCAAGTATAGAAGTTGCAGTGGCCAGCTACTCTCCACATTCAGAAACCTACTTTGCCTTCAGTCTTGTCTCGATCACCCACCATCACCTCCTTCTTTGTATTCAGCACCACAGCCATGCTAAGCAAGAATATTGACTTGAGACCTCACACATGTGCTTTCTTGCTCTGAGCTTTGCATTCTGCATTTTCTGTTGTAATATCCTTTTTACCTAGACCCTTGCACTAGATCTAGTTTCTTCTATTAATTCTTTAGGTTTCCTCTTAGCACTGACTCAGGGAAGCCTTCTCTGACTGTCTCCTGAGATTAATATTATTCAGTACTTTTGAAACGCATTCATGTTGACATGTGGAAGCCACAGGCTTTGCAGCTATCATTTCAGACTCCATGCCTGAGCCACACAGGGAAACCTTTCTTCTGACACATCAGATACACCCACAGGAAGTCATTCCTTCCAATTCTTCTAATTGTAGGATACATTTGAGTAATTCCTGCAGCAAACAACTGCTCTCTCAGGAATCAGGAAAATGTAAAACAAACAAAGAACCAACACTTCACTTCGCTACTCTAGGGGTTTCTCTTTTTATTAGTTGTTTGCCCCATTTTTCTTTCACTCGACACACAATCATTGTTTAACTCTAGTGCCCCCACATGCAAGTGTTCTCTTCTCAGTTCAGTTCAGTCGCTCGGTAGTGTCCGACTCTTTCAGACCCCATGAATCGCAGCACGCCAGGCCTCCCTGTCCATCACCATCTCCCGGAGTTCACTCAGACTCACATCCATTGAGTCCGTGATGCCATCCAGCCATCTCATCCTCTGTCGTCCCCTTCTCCTCCTGCCCTCAATCCCTCCCAGCATCAGAGTCTTTTCCAATGAGTCAACTCTTCACATGAGGTGGCAAAAATACTGGAGTCTCAGCTTCAGCATCATTCCTTCCAAAAAAATCCCAGGGTTGATCTCCTTTAGAATGGACTGGTTGGATCTCCTTGCAGTCCAAGGGACTCCCAAGAGTCTTCTCCAACACCACAGTTCAAAAGCATCAGTTCTTTGGCGCTCAGCCTTCTTCACAGTCCAACTCTCATCCATACATGACCACTGGATAAGCCATAGCCTTGACTAGATGGACCTTTGTTGGCAAAGTAATGTCTCTGCTTTTGGATATGCTATCTAGGTTGGTCATAACTTTTCTTCCAAGGAGTAAGCATCTTTTAATTTCATGACTGCAGTCACCATCTGCAGTGATTTTGGAGCCCCCAAAAATAAAGTCTGACACTGTTTCCACTGTTTCCCCATCTATTTCCCATGAAGTGATGGGACCAGATACCATGATCTTCGTTTTCTGAATGTTGAGCTTTAAGCCAACTTTTTCACTCTCCTCTTTCACTTTCATCAAAAGGCTTTTTAGCTCCTCTTCACTTTCTGCCATAAGAGTGGTATCATCTGCATCTCTGAGATGAACCGAGAACCCCATGAACAGTTCTCTTCTCAGGGAGTCTCAGAAAGTAAGTCTTTTTGTTGGCCACTGGATGGGTGTCCTGTGTTCCTGCAGTAACAAATTACTGTAAGCTTAGTAGCTTAAAACAACACAATCTGTTTTTTATGTTTATGGAGATCACAAGTCTGAAATAGGTCTCACTGGGTTAAAACCAAGGTGTTGGCACTCCTGTCTTCCTCTGAAGGGAAGAATTCACCTCTGTACTTCTGCCAGCTTCCAGAGAATACCTGAACTTCCTGGTTCACAGCCCCTCCCTCCATTTCCAAACCTGGCTCTTCAATGTCTCCTCCCTCTCCCTCTCTCCCCTCTGTTTCTTTCAGTTCTGCTTTCATTGATATATCACCTTCCCCCTTATTAAGGATCCTGTGATTATATTGGGCCCACCTGGATAGTTTAGAAAAATCCCCCTATCTTTACATTCTTAATCAGATCTGCCAATTCTCTTTTACTGTATAAATAACATACTCATACATTCTGGGCGGGGAAGGCAATGGCACCCCACTCCAGTACTCTTGCCTGGAAAATCCAATGGACAGAGTAGCCTGGTGGGCTGCAGTCCATGGGGTCGCTAACAGTCGGACAGACTGAGCGACTTCACTTTCACTTTTCTCTTTCATGCATTGGAGAAGGAAATGGCAACCCACTCCAGTCTTCTTGCCTGGAGAATCCCAGGGATGGGGGAGCCTGGTGGGCTGCCGTCTATGGGGTCACACAGAGTCGGACACGACTGAAGTGACTTAGCAGCAGCAGCAGCAGCATACATTCTGGGTGTTAGGACATGGATGTCTTTGAGGGACTGTTGTTCTGTCTAGCATAACCATAAATGGCTTCCTCTGTAGCCACTAGACACATTCACTATAAAGTGTTTTAAAATACTGTATTCTGTTCCCTTACTGTATTGAGTAATGATGGGAACTGGTCTTGTCATGACCATAATGTGTTAGTCTTGGAATTTTTTGTTTCCCATTGTTCTTTTTTCTCTACTTCCTTGGCCATTCTACCAATATAGCACTACTGTATATAACCCACTGCTGGGAGGTTGGCTCTGGGTTTCCATATATACTGCTCATGCTGATGTGGGAGGTGAGGGGAACTTCTCTACCAGTCTTGAAACAAATGTATTATGCTAGAAAGTAGGGCTGCCTCATTCTTTCGGTTTCCTTGAGCACTAGTAATATTATAACATGTCTATATTGAAAAGCAGAGACATTACTTTGCCAACAAAGGTTGTCTAGTCAAGGCTATGGTTTTTCCCGTGGTCATGTATGGATGTGAGAGTTGGACTGTGAAGAAAGCTGAGTGCTAAAGAATTGATGCTTTTGAACTGTGATGTTGGAGAAGACTCTTGAGAGTCCCTTGGACTGTAAGGAGATCCAACCAGTCCATTCTGAAGGAGATCAGCCCTGGGATTTCTTTGGAGCGAATGATGCTGAAGCTGAAACTCCAGTACTTTGGCCACTTCATGTGAAGAGCTGACTCATTGGAAAAGACTTTGATGCTGGAAGAGATTGGGGGAAGGAGGAGAAGGGGACGACAGATGAGATGGCTTGATGGCATCACTGACTTGATGGACGTGAATCTGAGTGAACTCTGGGAGTTGGTGATGGACAGGGAGGCCTGGTATGCTGAGATTCATGGAGTCGCAAAGAGTCGGACATGACTGAGCGACTGAACTGAACTGAACTGACTTATTCTACATTTGTAATCCAGGGATTCAGGCTTAATTTTTAATCCTGGCTATGCCACAGACATACTGTGTGACTTTCATTCAGTGAATTATTCTTCCTATGATTTACTTTTCCTCATTCGGATAATAACAGATTTAGATAATAATATCCACATTGTTGAAGGCAAAAGGAGAAGGGGGCAGCAGAAGATGAGATGGTTAGATAGCATCATTGATTCAATGAACATGAATTTGAGAAAATTCCAGGAGATAGTGATGGAAAGGGGAGCCTGGCATGCTGCAGTCCATACAGTCACAAAGATTTGGGTACAACTTAGCAACTGGACAATAGCAATCCACATTGTTGATTTCTTATAGAAATTGATTGAGGTAATACTTGGAATGCCCACGTGCAGGCTACATATAATAGAGACTGTAGGATTTCTATATATTGTTGTCATATGATATCCACATGAAAGAAAACATGGAAAGTGAGATGAAGTAAGGTTATAGAAAGACTTGAATAACCAGATAAAGAGGTAATGTGGTCCCTGGAATCAAACTTTAAGCCTTTCCTCAGGTAGCACTTATCCGCAGATCCTTGGAACACTACTCTTAAAGAGTATTTCCCCCTCTTTCCCTAAACTTTTTCCTAAACCTCATTTCAAACTAGAAGTTCTTATGAACAGTTGGAAGATTGATTGGTTGTCTCAAACAACCCCTTCTGAAACCACTATTCATGGACATATGCTTTCTACAATCTACAGGAAGTCCTGATAATTTCCTCCTCTTGAATAATGTCAATCATTTTGACCTAAATAGATTCTTAGTTTTCCAGATAACTAACAGCTCCTAGCCCTATAGTAGCCCCTTATCCTGATCAATGAAACAATTCAATGTACACTCAGGTGCTAACACTATTTATTTATTTATTTAGTCATTCATTCAAATATTAGGGCTTCCCCTGTGACTCAGCTGGTAAAGAATCTGCCTCCAATGAGGGAGACCTGGGTTCGATCCCTGTGTTTGGAAGGTCCCCTGGAGAAGGGAAAGGCTACCTACTCCAGCATTCTGGCCTGGAGAATTCCATGGACTGTATAGACATGGGGTTACAAAAGGCCATGACATGACTGAGTGACTTTCACTTTCAAATAGTAAACTAATATAAAAATAATTTTGCAAGGATACCTCCCAATCCTAACATAAACACCACTTCCAAAGGTTTAAAAGCTACAGCAATAAATCAAGGAATTTCCACAGGACATTGGTGTCTCCTTTTTGTGGATTCTTCATAGCTTTAAAGTCTAATACAATTGATTTGTAAGTGAAAACAAGATTTTAGCAACTGCCAACTCATCTTGGCATTTGAAAAATCAAGTTGTGTTCCGATGTTTGCTTCATAAATTAGAACAAACAATAAAGATTCTGGAATCGGGCCTTAAGTGGCAATTTTGTTGATGATGCATGATGCAGAACAGAATGCATTTTGCTCGGCCACACAGTGCTCTCTTTGCAGGGCTGGCAGCAGTAGAACGTTTTCTGTGTAGGATTTTAGCTGAGGTTTGTGAAAGGCCACCAATTACATACCTTCTAAGCCAAAGAGATGCTTTTCATAGCTATTTATACACTTCAATCCTAAATGGCCAGAATTCCAGGGGTTATCAAGGACAACGTGATCTTAAACAAAAGTAATAAACCCTTCTTTCCTTCCAATTTACACAGAAAACTTGTATGAGAGCAGATCAGATGCAATTATTTTGGTGAATTTTGGGGAAGGAGTTAATTTATCATTGTCAAACAAACAATCTAAAGCAGAGAGACACCCAACAAATTGCCCAGGTTCACGCAGGTAACCATGGAATTGAGACCAGGACTCGTGATTTCTGATCCAGTCCTTCTTTTCTAGCTGTGTAACCTCTGACTTCAGATGTAATTGTTCATTTTTCATTTGTAAGGATCTTAACCTGAGCTTTCATCTCTACATGTTAAGACCCTATTTTGCTCCTTTACACTGACCCACTTCCCTAAAGGTAATCATACTCTTTTTTTTTTTTCTTCATTCCATTGTTGAATACTGTAATCTGACTGCCATAGTTTCCCATCCCAGTGAAAATTAGCTTCTAAGGACCTCCAAATAGTTCCTGCAGTAGGAATAGTTTTAATCACTCTCAGTTGTTTCCAACTCTTTGCAGCCCCATGGACTGTAGCCCACCAGGCTCCACTGTCCATGGGTTCTCCAGGCAAGAATACTGGAGTGTGTTACTTTCCCTTCTCCAGGGGATCTTCCTGACCCAGGTATCCAACCCAGGTCTCCAGCATTGCAGGCAGATTCTTTACCATCTGAACCACCAGGGAAGCCCATCATCATTGTAACTGAGAACTAAAAACTAGAAAACTTGGATTTACTGGAAATTTTCTTCTCCTCAAAAAACAGGTATCATTGATTAGAGATGAGAAACTTCTGTTTTGTTTTACATTGGTGACCCCTACCCCTTCCCCCCCCCCAAAAAAAAATGTCAGTAGAAATCCATAAACAAAACAAGAACTATATTTAGGATTAAAATTTGATACTGGAAGTAACAGGAGATTTACAGGGGCACCTCACCTTGGCTAACCTGAGTATCATAACAACTAAATATACAACTGGTGCTGATTCTTACATAGCCAAATTATATAGATCTGAGAATCAATCACTTTAAATTTTGTTTCCTATCTCAATAATTCTGAACTCTGGTGGCCTGCAGCTTTTTTGTTCCCAAGAGAATGACACATTCAATTAGGTACAATGTAATTCTTACTGCAGTTCAGATTGCCATGTGGATTTTTCTAGTTTCTTGGGCCACAGATGAAACTATAGGGAAATAGGACCAGTATTGGCCAAATTGTTAATGCTAAGTCTAAAGAGGTCATTGGCTTCTACTATATTCAGTGCCTGCAGAGAGTATGGATAGACCCCTAGAACTTGGAGGCTACCTGAGTAATTCTTTGTATCATCACATCCAAGAGAGAGGTTAATGGAAAATTACCTCAATTTCACATTGGCAAGACTACCAAGGACTCAAACCCTACAAGAGTGAAGATCACATTTCCTAAAGTAGAATCCCTGTCTAGCTGAGGTGCTGTTCTGAAGATTAAAGGAATGCATCATGTGTGGAAATGAAATACCCTGGTCTCCTATAGCTTCTTTGTTTTAAACACAAGAATAATTAAGGCAATCAATACTAGTTTAATCTTCTTATCTTTTTCCATTATTATATATTTGGTCTATTACTGGTATTGATAGCTACCATTTAGTTTATAGGTTGTAAAATGGTGAGGAGTTTAGTTGGAAGTATGATAGTACACACTAAAGCTTAATGCATGAATGTTGGATCATGTGAAATGACAGTGTCTGCAAAACTACTAGGAAGAAAGACGGTTCAAAATATTTTTTAGCCACCTTAATTTTCAAAGTTAGTATTATATTGATATTCCTATTTAACCAGATAAAAAAACCAGATAGTACTACAGAGACTGTAATACAGATGGCAAAGTGATGTGTTGGTACAGTTCTGGCCATAACTAAAGACTGCATCTGTTTGAAGGGAATTGGGAAATTGGAAGTGGGTGGAGAGGAATGGAGCACCATGACTATCTAGTTTCTCCTCTTGAAATGTCTTATCTGTATTTATTTGCATGTAATTTACTCATAAATCCCTTTAAGTCAGGTCTTGTATCCTGAACTTCTTATGTATTCATAGTCTAAGTAAGTTGTCACTAAACTGAATTATAATTCAGAATAGACAGAAGGCTTATCCTGGTAAGGATCCTCTACTGTCTTTATTTGAGGCAAAAGTCTAGTATCCTAGGTTGGTACCTGGAGTTCTTATTGACTTAATTGTAAATTTAATTGTTTTAGGAGAAATATGGCAATCGAGATATTTTGACATGTATGTTTGGTGTCTGCTTCTTGATTCATGAGTCTCAAAGAGGGGAAGGAGTAAATTAAACTTGGATTTGAAAGCTAATGAACAACAAAGGAATTAAGAAACTCTCCAATCAATATAACCTACAACCTAGATATCTGTTTATTTATTAATCCCACAGGTTGAATTAATATATATCATCCAGGCATATTGATGAATGTCCTGTTTCCAAAAACATGAGTACTTTAGGACTTCATGTATTTAATTGTCTTCCTCTATTCATCCTATGGAGAAGGCACTGGCACCCCACTCCAGTACTCTTGCCTGGAAAATCCAATGGATGGAGGAGCCAAATAGGCTGCAATCCACGGGGTCACTAGGAGTTGGACACGACTGAGCGACTTCACTTTTACTTTTCACTTTCATGCATTGGAGAAGGAAATGGCGACCCACTCCAGTGTTCTTGCCTGGAGAATCCCAGGGACGGGGGAGCCTGGTGGGCTGCCGTCTCTGGGGTCGCATGGAGTCAGACACGACTGAGGTGACTTAGCAGTAGCAGCATTCATCCTATAGTTTAAAAAAACTTTGTCTACAAAATTTCATTTATTAAGTAACACGTTTATGTTTTCATTACAAATCAATCCTATATAGCACTTTCAAATGATACTTCTGATTGACATAAAATACACAGAGAGATTAACTCAGCTGATAAAATTTAAACCAATTTTAAACCAAAGACTAAGCAATTTGACATTTTAGCCTCAGCAGTCCTTAAGTTTGAGATATTGTGATTTTATTTAAGTTTCTTGAAATATGTAAAACAGCTCATAGATTTCTAATTTGCTTCTCCTTAGCAGTTTCATGTTCAGTTCAGTTCAGTTCAGTTCAATTCAGTTGCTCAGTCGTGTCTGACTCTTTGCGACCCTATGAATCACAGCACACCAGGCCTCCCTGTCCATCACCAACTCCCGGAGTTCACTCAGACTCACGTCCATCGAGTCCGTGATGCCATCCGGCCATCTCATCCTCTGTCGTCCCCTTCTCCACCTGCCCCCAATCCCTCCCAGCATCAGAGTCTTTTCCAATCAATCAACTCTTCGCATGAGGTGGCCAGAGTACTGGAGTTTCAGCTTTAGCATCATTCCTTCTGAAGAAATCCCAGGGTTGATCTCCTTCAGAATGGACTGGTTGGATCTCCTTGCAGTCCAAGGGACTCTCAAGAGTCTTCTCTAACACCACAGTTCAAAAGCATCAATTATTTGGCGCTCAGCCTTCTTCACAGTCCAACTCTCACATCCATACATGACTACTGGAAAAACCATAGCCTTGACTAGACAGACCTTAGTCAGCAAGGTAATGTCTCTGCTTTTAATATACTATCTAGGTTGGTCATAACTTTTCTTCCAAGGAGTAAGCATCTTTTAATTTCATGGCTGCAGTCACCATCTGCAGGTTCAAAGGAGGTTTAAAAGGAGAGCCAGACAGCACACAGTGTTTCATCCTGCTCTGCCTTTGAACATGCACTCCTTCTGTCTGGAAAGTCTTCCTTTTCCTCCTTCTTCATTTGGCAGGGACAAATTCTGCTTCAGAATTCGCTTTCTGAATGGGATCCTCTGGGAAGAATATCCTAAAACTCACTTCCTTTCCTAGGTCTAGGGTAGATTTCATTCCTATAGACTCCCACTGTTAACAGTTATATAAAATAGAAAATCAACAAGTATCTACTCTATAGCACAGGGAACTCTAATCAATAGCTGTAATGACCTATAATAGGAAAAAAAAATCTGAAAAATAATGAATATATGTATATACATAACTGAATCACTATGCTGTACACCTGAAAGTAACACAACATTGTAAGTCAATTATACTCCAATTAAACTTAAAAAAAAAAAAAACTTGCAAGAACACATACAAATCTAAGGGTACACACGAAGTATTTTTTAAAAACTGTGACAACCCAGAAGGCTGGGATGAAGTGGGAGGTGGGAGGGGGGTTAAGGAGGGAAGGGATATTTGTATGTGTGTTCAGTTGCTCAATCGTGTACAACTCTTTCAGCCCTATAGACTGTAGCCTGCCAGGCTTCTCTGTCCATGGGATTCTCCAGGCAAGAATACCGGAATGGGTTGCCACTTCCTCCTCTAGGGGACCTGTCTCTTATACACATCTAGATGTGTATAAGAGACAGACCCATTCCACCAATGCTTGCAAATAATTACTTATTGGATTACAGTGATAATTCTCTAATCTCAGATTCAATTTTCTTCTTTATTATAATGCAGAACTTTAATTCACCAGTTGTGAAGCTAGTTTATACACATAACATAGAATCATGACATGAAGTATTATTTTCTGGCAAAAAGTCCTGTTCATGGAGTGACCATGAGTAATATACAAGCAATGACATTCACTTACTCTTGTGTTAAGTGCTCAGAAAATCTCACCTTTTTTGCTTCTTGGAGAAGGAAATGGCAATCCACTCCAGTGTTCTTGCCTGGAGGATCCCAGGGACATGGGAGCCTGGTGGGTTGCCGTCTATGGGGTCGCATAGAGTTGGACACGACTGAAGCGACTTAGCAGTAGCAGGGCTAGATTCTAGCTTGGATTGTATGTTAGTTAGAGCTATCTAGCCACTATAACTAGTAATAGTCACTGTAACTAGGACTAGCTACTGTAACTAGGATTAGCCACTGGAACTACAACCCTCAAATCTCAGAGGCTCACAACAAAAAATTTGTGTTGATGGGGTTGAGTTTGCTACTGTGCAGCTCCTCTCCAGGTGGTGACTCACACCTGAAAGTAACACAACATTGTAAGTCAATTATACTCCAATTAAACTTAAAAAAAAAAAAAACTTGCAAGAACACATACAAATCTAAGGGTACACACGAAGTATTTTTTAAAAACTGTGACAACCCAGAAGGCTGGGATGAAGTGGGAGGTGGGAGGGGGGTTAAGGAGGGAAGGGATATTTGTATGTGTGTTCAGTTGCTCAATCGTGTACAACTCTTTCAGCCCTATAGACTGTAGCCTGCCAGGCTTCTCTGTCCATGGGATTCTCCAGGCAAGAATACCGGAATGGGTTGCCACTTCCTCCTCTAGGGGACATTCCTGACCCAGGGATCTAATGCATATCTCCTGCATCTCCTGCATTGGCAGGACCACTAGGGCCACCTGGGAAGTCCATATGTATACTTGTGACTGATTCATGTTGATGTATGGCCGAGGCCAGCACAATATTGTAAACCAATTGTCCTCCAATAAAAAAAAAAGGAGGAGAAAAAAAACACCAAAAAACTGCAAAATATTAAAATTTTTTAAAAGGAAATTTTAAAAAGTTGTCAGAACAAAAAGGAAAAAAAGGTTAAAGAATAAGAATAAATTTATGAAATAAGAGGAACTTGCACAAACCAATGACAACCAAAGCTGTAACTGGAAACATTATTGTTCAGACCTCTGCGCCTGACGTTCATCATGCAATTTAAAACGTATATTTTTATGATAATTTGAACCACACTGCTGCTTAGACCTCCTGAACACTTTAGCTCTGGGATAGCCTTCCCCGTAACTTGGCCCTCTAGCAGTCTCTTTAGAACACTGTCTCTAAGTGTCCCCAACAGGAGAGGTCAGCCTAGAACTTAGAGGACACAGAATCTCTAGGACAGTCAGGAAATTCAATGGAGTAAAGATGCACCTTGAAGTGAGGAAGACAACATTGATGATCTGGAAAACCATTCTTCTGACCATCTAAGTACCCAACCAGAAACCAGGGCACTGGTATCAACTTCCTTCTGGGCTTCCACTCTCCCTTCACTCAGCATTCTCCTTCCCAGCTAAGTACAAACAGATCTCGGCTTGTCCTGCTCCTCTCCTATACATGGCTCCATCTCCTATCTCCTAGATCACAGTCCAGACTCCTCTTACGTCCCCTTCTCTGCCCCAGTCCACTCTTGCTTCCAGAGAGAATTTTCTAAGAGAAACATGGAGTATTCAGTCATCAGACCCAGAGTTCAAATATTAGTTCTCACTGTGTGTCTTTGAGAAAGAACTTTCCAGCTCTGAGCCTTCTCCCTCAAAAACAGGAATATTCAGAGAACTGACTTCAGTGAGTCCATGAGGATTCACATAAAAGCCTCCGAGTTTACCTCTGGGTAAGTAAATAAATAAATAGTTTTTTACAAAAATGATGCCAGAACTTACTGTGATATATGGCAAAATGTTTTCTCATCTCTCTCTCTCTCTCTTTTTCTCTTTCATTAGAATGTGAGATAGGTTCTTAAAGTTAAAAAAGGTTTCTTTTATCTGTTTTTTCACACCAGGGAAATTCCTGGTACCTAGGAAATACTAAATAATTGCCTATTATGTCAGTTTTATTCCCAAAGAAGGTCAATGCCAAAGAATGCTCAAACTACCACACAATTGCACTCATCTCACATGCTAGTAAAGTAACGCTCAAAATTCTCCAAGCCAGGCTGCAGCAATACATGAACTGTGAACTTCCTGATGTCCAAGCTGGTTTTAGAAAAGGCAGAGGAACCAGAGATCAAATTGCCAACATTTTCTGGATCATCAAAAAAGCAAGAGAGTTCCAGAAAAACATCTATTTCTGCTTTATTGACTATGCCAAAGCCTTTGACTGTGTGGATCACAATAAACTTGGAAAATTCTGAAAGAGATGGGAATACCAGACCACCTAACCTGCCTCTTGAGAAAGCTATATGGAGGTCAGGAAGCAACAGTTAGAACTGGACATGGAACAACAGACTGTTTCCAAGTAGGAAAAGGAGTACGTCATGGCTGTATATTGTCACCCTGCTTATTTAACTTATTTGTATAGTACATCATGAGAAACGCTGGACTAGAAGAAACACAAGCTGGACTCAATATTGCCAGGAGAAATATCAGTCACCTCAGATATGCAGATGACACCACCCTTATGACAGAAAGTGAAGAGGAACTAAAAAGCCTCTTGATGAAAGTGAAAAAGTTGGCTTAAAGCTCAACATTCAGAAAATGAAGATCATGGCATCTGGTCCCATCACTTCATGTCAAATAGATGGGGAAACAGTGGAAACAGTGTCAGATTTTATTTTGGGGGGCTCCAAAATCACTGCAGATGGTGATTGCAGCCATGAAATTAAAAGATGCTTACTTCCTGGAAGAAAAGTTATGACCAACCTAGATAGCATATTCAAAAGCAGAGACATTACTTTGCCAACTAAAGTCCGTCTAGTCAAGGCTATGGTTTTTCCTGTGGTCACGTATGGATGTGAGTTGGACTGTGAAGAAGGCTGAGCACCAAAGAATTGATGCTTTTGAACTGTGGTGTTGGAGAAGACTCTTGAGAGTCCCTTGGACTGCAAGGAGATCAAACCGGTCCATTCTAAAGGAGATCAGCCCTGGGTGTTCTTTGGAAGGAATGATGCTAACGCTGAAACTCCAGTACTTTGGCCACCTCATAAGAAGAGTTGACTCAATGGAAAAAACTCTGATGCTGAGAGGGATTAGGGGCAGGAGGAAAAGGGGACAACAGAGGATGAGATGGCTGGATAGCATCACTGACTAGGTGGACGTGAGTCTGAGTGAACTCCGGGAGTTGGTGATGGACAGGGAGGCCTGGCGTGCTAAGATTCATGGGGTCACAAAGAGTCGGACACGACTGAGCGTCTGAACTGAACTGAAATAAATGAGAGAGGATAAGTGACTTGTCAAAGGCCACACAGTTATTTAGAGTTAGAGTTGAATGTGAACCATTTTCCATGAATGGAATACTGTGATGTATTTTCAAGATACAGTAAAATACTCTCATTGGATTCTCTATCATCCTACAGGAAGGATCTGTCTGATAGGTATATCTAAAAATCTTGTGTTACAAAGGTATTTTTATATTCTATTTTTAGCAAACAACAACAACAACAACAACTGAACAACAATATAAATTAGCAGTTTGACAGGCAAAGTGATTTCAGCAGTACTTCCTAACCTTATCTTAAGTGAGGAATCATTTTTTCATGCAAAATCTATAAAAAAGTTTAGTACATGACAATAATTGTACTTTTAGCATGTATCGGGAAACACATATACGTAAAACTCCTTGTACTTGAGACAACTGCATGGTTCTTAGAGAACTGCACTCCATAGTCTGGGAGTCATAGGTTTAACTGAAAGATCACTAAAGTGAAAGTACAGAAATTTGGCTTCTTATTGAGTTCTGCAACTGCTTACATGACCTTGGCCCAAGACTTGCCCTTTCTGAGTCTCACAGCTCTTTTACTTACAAACGAGGTGCTGGACTTAATGTCTATATCAGGCTTTGCACTGCACAACTGCACAACCCCAGGGATAAATTTCACATAGATTACAATGCAAATGATGCTCCTTTAGATGACCAAAGCAACAGCTCTGCTTAGGAAACTTCCAGCTGACTCTAAATAGGCTCTATTCTAAGTGGACAATGCGCGAAGACTTAGGTCATTTTTTCCCAAAAGTGCCAGTCATTCTCATTATCTTCTCATAGTCCTTCATAACCAACTTGACAACTTGAGAATGTCAGAAAGCACTCTGACACTATAGTTTTATAAGAAGCACTCTGACACTACTTAAACGTTCCCTTTCCTACTCCCTCCAATCTCCTTTCCTCTTCCAAAACACTCTTCATGGGCAAAATGACCCAGAGCAGGTCTTTTGGATTCCCCTGGGTTTCTTTCTAAGGTTAAATCAAACGTTCTTGTTGTTAAAAGCTTTGAGGCTTTCCAAAGCCAAGTGCACACTTTCTCTCTGAACCACATCTGGCCCTTGTATCACTTCCAGAAGCAATGATCACGGAGATTAGAGGTGACACATTACATCAGCTCACCTCTTCCATCCTCTGGCACTGCCCTGGAGAAACAATGACAGTGGACAGGAATTCCTACACTCCTACATCTCCTTGTAGTTCTCACCATTAGACTTTTTGGAACATAGTTCTCATTTATCTTTAAAAAGTATTCCTGAAATATAAGCCCTGAACTTTCATATAAAGCACACTTGGAAGGAAGAAGTATGAGAAGGAGGAAAGGAAAAAAGTGCATTGTGAGGGGAAAGGGTCAAGGGAAGAAGGAAAGAAATGCAACATTTCAGTCATTTTAATCAACAGCTTACTTACATTATTTTATTTAATCCTTTCAACTGTCTTGTAACTTATGCACTGTTACTTTTCCTTTGAAAAAATGACAATCAATGCTGAGAAAGGTTAAAGTATTAAAAGTGTTAGTAGTTCAGTCGTGTCTGACTCTTTGCAACCCCATGGACTTAGCCCACCAGGCTCCTCTGTCCATGGGATTCTCCAAGCAACAACACTGGAGTTGGTTGCCATTTTCTCCCCGAGGCAATCTTTCCAACCCAGGGAACCCACATCTCTTACATCTCCTACATTGACAAGTGGGTTCTTTACCACTAACGCCGCCACCAAATATGTGCATAAAGTCACAATTTTAACATCATATTTCATGTGGTACCCATATCCTACTTGCTAAAATAGCAAGATCTAGTACAGAGAGAGAAAGGAAGTACCAAGTATTACAAAAATGTCTACAGAATTTTAAAATATATAAATATATTTTATTTCTGATCAAATCCCATACTTTTACACATGATAAAAATGAGGCCCAAAGAATTTTACACAAATTCCCCAAATCACACAGTGACTTGTTGGCAAGGACATAACAGGAACTCTAGTAATGTAAGTACCAACAATGTGATTTGTGATTTTGTGCAGAGTATGAAATAGTCCTTGGAATAAGTGTCTTGGCCCCAAATTCTGGCTCCAGAACATACTGACTGCTAATTTTTGTAAAAATTTCTTGACTTCTGTTTACAGGTTCTTGTTAGCTAGAAAACAAACAAACAAACAAACAAACAAAAAAAAACCTCATCATAATACTGAGTTAGAAGGGCTTTAGGAAGACTAGAGACATTGAATGCACAATGCCTGGCAAACAGGATGTGTTTCAGCTGGAATTTTTTGGCTGTGGAAACAGAGATCGACTTATATTTATGGATTGTAAAGATGTCATAAACATTTTCATGAGTACCAGAGGGCAGAAAACAAAATGGCCCCATAGACTCAGCGTCTGAAGATGCAGCTACCAAATCTCTTCTCTCCATCTCTCAGGAGATTCCTCTTTGTTCCTCTGTTTGTGAGTAACCCTATTCTTCATTCTCCTTTAAATAAAAATCATCCATTTGTTCATTTTACACATTTTCCATTCTGGCCACTCCTGGTAGCTATATCACAGCTTTCAGTTCCAGTGCTAACCATTAATCCATCAAGTTATCTATGTTTATGTCTATATCTATATCTATATATCTAGATATATATATCATACATCTATACCTATGTTGGTAGCATTCACAAGATAGATAATCTGACTGCATCCCACTGTCAGTAAATCGGTGGTCTTGTATCACAATTCTATCCCATGTCCAACCAAAGATGGGTAGTTTGGGAGACATGAGACCCAATATACCCCATGGGGAAAAAAAAAAAAACTAAGGTTCTGTGAGTAAATCAACCTGTGTTTGAATCTAGATTCCTTTACTCATTTATATGCTGTATGACTTGAGTAAACAACTTAATCTCTTTGAGATTTTATTTTATATTTCAAATGGGAATAAAAATAGTACCTTCTTAAGAAAGTTGTTATAGGAAATAAAAAAGATACATGTATATCAGGGATCACTTATTAAATGTTCAAAACTGCTAACTAGTAAAAGTTGAATATCTAGGCTATGTGAGAGAAGATTCCCTCCAATTTTTTTTCCTTCACCTAACTAACTCCTATTCATCTTTTAGTTCTCACCTTGGCTCTCCTCTGGAATCTACCACCCAGTAGCTTTAAACTATTTTATCTATTTCTTCCTTCCACTAAAGTTCCCTAACTTTATCAAATGCATATCTCACTGTACTAAAATCACCTGGGTTTTTTTTTTTCATTTTTTCTCATTTTTTTCATTTTTCTAAGGTAGAATTAACACATAAAATTGTATACATACACACACACATATACATATACATATATATATATATCTCCAATACTCTTGCCTGGAAAAGCCCATGGACAGAGGAGCCTGGTGGGCTGCCTCTATGGGGTCACACAGAGGCAGACACAACTGAATGACTTCACTTTCACTTTTCACTTTCATGCATTGGAGAAGGAAATGGCAACCCACTCCGGTGTTCTTGCCTGGAGAATCCCAGGGATGGGGGAGCCTGGTGGGCTGCCGTCTCTAGGGTCACACAGAGGCGGACATGACTGAAGTGACTTAGTGGCAGCATATATATATATTTATTTATTTATTTATAGTGTTGTTGTTTGGTCATAGTCATGTCCAGCTGTTTGTGACCCCATAGACTGTAGCCCACCAGGCTCTTCTGTCCATGGGATTCTTCAGGAAAGAATACTGGAGTGGGTTGCCATTTCGTTCTCCAGGGGATCTTCCCAACCCAGGGATCAAATCTGTATCATCTTCTGTTTGGCAGGCAAATTCTTTACCACTGAGCCACCAGAGAAACCATGCATATAGTATGTGTGTGTGTATATATACACACATAAACAATGTAAAAAGATTGCCATGAACTAATACCCATCACCTTACATATTTACCCTTTTTGGTGAAAACATTTAAATTTTATCCTTAACAAATTTCAACTATGCAATACAGTTAAAATCATCTGTTTACTGTCTAAATTTACAACTAGTATATCAGATGCCCTAGGGCAGGCAACCTGCCCTGTCAGCACTGTGTCACCAGAAGATAGAAAAACACTGCATGGAATAGTGTCAAAAAGTACTTATTGAATAAATGAACTAATGAACAAACACCATAAATTAACACCTCACTTCAAAACAGAGTACATTTGCAAATGTAGTATTGTAAGAAGACATAGCAAGTTCCATTTAAATCTCACTAATTAATACATCCTGGTTAAAATTAAAAGCATTTTTTCCTATTGAAAAGTGTTTCTGATTGATTCCAGCCAAGAGTCCCCAAAACAACGAATTTTTGGAAACTCATCCAAGGGATAATTCAATGATTTGCTTCTGCTGTGCCCTTTTGTCCAAGGATGGCTAAGATTCCCACTGAGGAAGAGAACTCAGAAGTTTATCTTCACCTTTGTCAGCAACCTCCAATCACTTCCCTCCTTCAAGGCTCGGGGGGTTGACAATGTCCCTTTTCTCTTGCAGAAAGTCACTCGCCTATTACTGCTGCAGTCTTTGTTAGGTTCAGTTAATCAAGTCACAGCCTGTGTGCCCCAAAACAACACACTTACTGCCCTGTGAGCATTTCTCCATTTGTAGAAACCTCTGTAGAGACCAAGGAAAGAGGTTCACAGCTTTCGAGTGGTGTTTGTTTTTTAAATATTCAATCCCATATTTGTTCAATTGAGAGGGAAGAATGTGGGAGATTTTCTGGAGATAAATGAATAGAATGAATCACTAACATACACTAAAAATTACCATATTGCCTCAAAGGGTCACACAGAGGCGGACATGACTGAAGTGACTTAGTGGCAGCATATATATATATTTATTTATTTATTTATAGTGTTGTTGTTTGGTCATAGTCATGTCCAGCTGTTTGTGACCCCATAGACTGTAGCCCACCAGGCTCTTCTGTCCATGGGATTCTTCAGGAAAGAATACTGGAGTGGGTTGCCATTTCGTTCTCCAGGGGATCTTCCCAACCCAGGGATCAAATCTGTATCATCTTCTGTTTGGCAGGCAAATTCTTTACCACTGAGCCACCAGAGAAACCATGCATATAGTATGTGTGTGTGTATATATACACACATAAACAATGTAAAAAGATTGCCATGAACTAATACCCATCACCTTACATATTTACCCTTTTTGGTGAAAACATTTAAATTTTATCCTTAACAAATTTCAACTATGCAATACAGTTAAAATCATCTGTTTACTGTCTAAATTTACAACTAGTATATCAGATGCCCTAGGGCAGGCAACCTGCCCTGTCAGCACTGTGTCACCAGAAGATAGAAAAACACTGCATGGAATAGTGTCAAAAAGTACTTATTGAATAAATGAACTAATGAACAAACACCATAAATTAACACCTCACTTCAAAACAGAGTACATTTGCAAATGTAGTATTGTAAGAAGACATAGCAAGTTCCATTTAAATCTCACTAATTAATACATCCTGGTTAAAATTAAAAGCATTTTTTCCTATTGAAAAGTGTTTCTGATTGATTCCAGCCAAGAGTCCCCAAAACAACGAATTTTTGGAAACTCATCCAAGGGATAATTCAATGATTTGCTTCTGCTGTGCCCTTTTGTCCAAGGATGGCTAAGATTCCCACTGAGGAAGAGAACTCAGAAGTTTATCTTCACCTTTGTCAGCAACCTCCAATCACTTCCCTCCTTCAAGGCTCGGGGGGTTGACAATGTCCCTTTTCTCTTGCAGAAAGTCACTCGCCTATTACTGCTGCAGTCTTTGTTAGGTTCAGTTAATCAAGTCACAGCCTGTGTGCCCCAAAACAACACACTTACTGCCCTGTGAGCATTTCTCCATTTGTAGAAACCTCTGTAGAGACCAAGGAAAGAGGTTCACAGCTTTCGAGTGGTGTTTGTTTTTTAAATATTCAATCCCATATTTGTTCAATTGAGAGGGAAGAATGTGGGAGATTTTCTGGAGATAAATGAATAGAATGAATCACTAACATACACTAAAAATTACCATATTGCCTCAGGTTGGTATAACTCTGGCAAAATGAAAGGATATGTGCCTGGTTGCTCGGTCATGTCTGACTCTTTTGGGACCCCATGGACTGTAGGCTGCCAGACTCCTCTGTCTGTGGGATTTCCCCAGGCAAGAATATTGGAGTGGGTTGCCATTTTCTCTTCCAAGGGATCTTCCTGACTCAGGGATCACAACTGTGTCTCCTGTTTGGCAGGTGGATTCTTTAAAACACTGAACCACCTGGGAAGCCCCAAAGGACAGAATATTGATCAAAAACAATGGATAATTTATGTATGTATTTTCCAGTCAGCCATGCAATAGAGATATGACATGCCATGGACATGACCCATAATGCCACTTTATTAAATGCATCCCCCACTGATTGTAACCAGTCTCCATCCTCAGGATTAGTGGGAAGTAACAGCCCTGTGACAAGGTCTGACTTTCTTAAACAGGTATAAAATTCACTGTGAACTGCTCTGACTTGTATTTTTATCTTTTCTCAGAAGGATTTAACAGACTTATTACACAATTACCTAAACATTGGATTAAAATACATGAAAGGCACTGTGAAGTCTTTGCTATAACAAACATTTATTGTTGGGTATTTTAGAAATCTTGTCTCTGCAGAATTCAGACCACACTGTAGGCATCACTTAATTCAATCAAACTGCCAGTGCTTGGAAGGATATCAGCAAAGTACCATTCCTTTTTGTTTTACTTCTAGAGAAACTGAGGCATAAAACCCTTTTGGAATATAGTTTAGACAATAAAACAATAAAAAATGAAGTCATAGAAATTTTGTCCCCCTTCCCATAGAATTAAACTAGAATGCTTCAAGTAAAAATTATTAGCAATGCTTTAACTACTACAATATTACAACACAGGGGCCATACTTGTCACAGCTGTTCAGTCACTAAGTTGTGTCTGACTCTGCGACCTCATGGTTTGCAGCAAGCCAGGTTCCTCTGTCCTCCAGTGTCTCCCAGAGTTTGCTCAAATTCACATCCATTGAGTCGGTGATGTTATCTAACCATTTCATCCCCTGCCACTCCCTTCTCCTTTTGCTTTCAATCTTTCCCAGCATCGGGGTCTTTTCCAATGAGTTGGGTCTTTGCATCAGGTGGCTAAAGTATTGTAGCTTCAGCAACAGTCTTTCTGATGAAGATTCATATTATCATACCATAAATACAGTGCCCTTATTTAATAAATAGGAAAGGCTTTTGAAGCTCTGCTAAGTAGGTTGAAAATTAGCTCTAGGGCTAAGGCATTGCCTTAAGGGACAGCAATGCGCAATGGTGTAATACAGGGTTTTTCAGAATGTATTCTAGCAAAACAGAAAGAAAGAAATCTCAATCCCAAATAATGATTCTTGAGAAAGGTCAAATAAATATAAAAATCATTAAATGTTTGTTGTTCCTCCTTTTGAAATGGACACTAGCATGCAAAGGACTTTGAGAAACCTTCCTTAGGCCACATCAATAGAGACCTTGGCTCCAGGCTTCCTTCTCACTCCATTCCTGGGTTTATATTCACTTTACCTGAACAGAGATCTGACTGGCTTAACTGGGAGTTAAAAACAAAATCTCTGCTTAGGACGTTGCACTGAATTTGTTTGACCTTAAGGAAAACACTTAATGAAGTGATTACCATGCATGATGAACAAAATTACTCCAGTGATTGTTTGTAGCTCTGAAATTATAATCTAAATAGAATTTTAGGCCATTTACACATTTCATGGTTGTCTTAAGAAGCCTCCTGAATGTTACTTTGGCTATTTTCCCAAATCTTTTTCTAAACTGTGCTGTATTGAGAGGCTTAAGACAGTTTAGTTTTATTTTCCTCTGAAATGGCTTTCTTTGTGAAATCTGAAAGGTGGTCAAAATAAAGTAAAGAGGGATCTGACCTCTAAAATGGAAAGTTTCTCTTACTATAAAAGCCAATAATAAAAGGCACGTGGGAAAAAGAAGATGGAATCTCATTTTGTTTGGATTTCAGCTCTCAAACTATATGTTTCTGCCAGGTGGTCATCTCCTGATACTTGTTTGCTGTCCCACATAGTAAAGGGGTTAGTCGCTCTTTGGGTCAGTTTAGACTTTCCTACAACATTTTAATGAAAAGAGAACAGCAGGCAAAAATCAGGGTAAGCTCTTCTCATTTTCTCTTTCCTCTTCTACCCAAAGAAAAAGGACATTAATCAGATTCCAAGTCACCAGTTGGGAGGCATTTACAATGAGAGGTCAGTCAGTTCAGTCGCTCAGTCATGTCTGTCTCTTTGCAATCCCATGAATTGCAGCATGCCAGGCCTCCCTGTCCATCACCAACTCCCGGAGTTCACTCAGACTCATGTCCATTGAGTCGGTGATGCCATCCAGCCATCTCATCCTTGGTCATCCCCTTCTCCTCCTACCCCCAATCCCTCCCAGCATCCGAGTCTTTTCCAGTGAGTCAACTCTTCAATGAGGTGGCCAAAGTACTGGAGTTTCAGCTTTAGCATCATTCCTTCCAAAGAACACTCAGGGCTGATCTCCTTTAAAATGGACTGGTTGGATCTCCTTGCAGTCCAAGGGACTCCCAAGAGTCTTCTCCAACACCACAGTTCAAAAGCATCAATTCTTCAGGGCTCAGCCTTCTTCACAGTCCAACTCTCATATCCATACATGACCACTGGAAAAACCATAGCCTTGACTAGAAGGACCTTTGTTGGCAAAGTAATGTCTCTGCTTTTGAATATGGTATCTAGATTGGTCATAACTTTCCTTCCAAGGAGTAAGTGTCTTTTAATTTCATGGCTGAAGTCACCATCTGCAGTGATTTTGGAGCCCAAAAAAATAAAATCTGACACTGTTTTCACTCTTTCCCCATCTATTTGCCATGAAGTGATGGGACCAGATGCCATGATCTTCGTTTTCTGAATGTTGAGCTTTAAGCCAACTTTTTCACTCTCCTCTTTCACTTTCATCAAGAGTCTTTTGAGTTCCTCTTCACTTTCTATTGGTCATAACTTTCCTTCCAAGGAGTAAGTGTCTTTTAATTTCATGGCTGAAGTCACCATCTGCAGTGATTTTGGAGCCCAAAAAAATAAAATCTGACACTGTTTTCACTCTTTCCCCATCTATTTGCCATGAAGTGATGGGACCAGATGCCATGATCTTCGTTTTCTGAATGTTGAGCTTTAAGCCAACTTTTTCACTCTCCTCTTTCACTTTCATCAAGAGTCTTTTGAGTTCCTCTTCACTTTCTGCCATGTCACTGTACATCAAAATATGAATCAACGAGTGTGATTCTTTTCCTCCTTCATTGATACACCCACTGAAGCAAAGTGATCTGTGACATTTTGTCACCTGCAAAGCTCAGCCCTGTCTCTGGTATTCTCTCTTCTGCACCCTTTTTCTGGACTGTAAGCTTATTTTCTGGCTGTCACACATGTTCTTATCTCTTTCTTCTCTCAATGTATCTAGAGACAAAAGATGACTGTGGCCTTTGCCTGTTCAGGGCAGGTCCAGGATGAGATAAGATACTAGGGGAGATGGTAGAGATAGGCAGATCCCAGGTCAGACTACCTACTTTAGCAGAGCTTATGAGATTTCTGCCTGGAAGACAGTCTAACTTATTAATACTTAAGTATGAGTTTGTTTCTCTTTGTTAAGATTCTTATTTGTATATTTATTTCTTCAATAATATCTATTAATAAAGATGTCTAACGTGGACTGAGAGATACAATGGTATATGAAAACCTGACGCTTGACCTTGGAGACTTTACAGTTCTGTGGAAGATACAAAAATCAATTGCATGTAGAAAGATAATATTTTGAAAAATAACCAAACATTTCTTCCCCAAATCACCCTTGTTGCCCTGGGAAAGTGTGAATCAGCTTGGAGAAAAGGTAAATTAAGTTTCTTAATGGGTTTTTAAACTTACTGCAAGGACAAATGTCTTAAAAGCTAATGAAATGAAGTTAAAAAACAAACAAACAAATTGGACCTCAAATATCAAGAGGAGGCAAAATCTTAAAGAGGTGGATGCCAAGTTTATCCATAGCTTTATACTGGAAAGGCAATCAGGGATGATCCAGCTTTCATCTGGATCATCTGGCTCTTTCATCCAGTTTTCACTGAAACCAAGAGAGAAAGCAAGAGAGTGAGTCTGTGGTTGGTGTGGATTGCTGATAAAGGACCCCTGGCTCAGACTCCTTCTCAGACAAAATCATAAATAAGCCAGACTACAGCAGGGCCTCACCTCCCCTACTGCATTCTGAGAAGAAGGCAAGGCTTATATGAAAACAAAATGCTATCATGACATCACAGCCCTGCTGTAGCTGTGGTTGAGTGAGGTGTCCTAGGTATTGAACCTGGAGGCAGCCTCATAGAGCACAGAAGATTCCAGCAGGATATAGAAAACCAGCAAAGTTTGAAAGCAACCTCAACTGGCTGCAACCAAGAGAAAATCAAGTCCTAAAAATATATCAGCAGGCCCCTGGGGTGAAAATGAGGACTAGACAAAGGTCATGAATGTGGCAGCTGGCAGAAGTCACAGCTGGATCAGGTATAGTCAGCAGGCCCTCGGGGTAAAAATGAGGAAGACACATAGGACATAAATGTAGCAATCAGAGCTGATGGCAGGATCAGGTGCAGCAGCAGGAAATGCCAGCATAGGAAGGAACAAAGAAGAGCGGGCAGATATCAACATAGGTCAAAGAGAGTAGAGAACCACTATGAAAAATGTATCCCACTCCTTCCCAGGTCCAGGAACTCATATCCTCCTAAGAGAAGGGAAGGAGCTGCAGGAGGGAAAGCTCATGAGCTGAAAGAATAGTATTTATCCCAAACAGACTAAGAAAAACATCTGAAAGGGACTTTTGACACTATGAATGGAAATAGAATCCCAGGAACTAAACCCTGTTGAATAAAATAAAGGAAATCCTATCTTTGTACATATTTGTACTTTGTAACTATTAAAGTTCATAAAAGCACAATTTATATTTACAAGTTGTGAAAAACACTGTAAAGAAAAAGGACAGGGTTTCACACAGGTATACACTTGGTCTAAGAAAAGGCTTCTCCATGGAGTTGACCTTTCAGATGAGACTTCAAGGATGTATAGGCATGAAAAACTTAACAGTTAAGCAGAAGAAGAGAATAGCACTTTAGACACATAGAACAGCAAGTGCAAAGGTGCCAAAGACAGGAGTGAGCATGAGATGTTCATAGAAAAGAAAGTCAGCCAAGAAGGCTGCATAATGGAGAGTGTAGAGATGTATGAGACTAGGGTGTGGACTTGAGAGTACAGGGAAAGTGAACAGAAACCAGACCCTGTAGGAACTTGTAAGCCATGTTGAGAATGATGAGACCCCTTTGAAGTAGTCCAAGTGGGAGAGTGACACCATCAGATCTGTCTTACAAATACTATTCTACCAAAATGTGGGAATGGATTACAGGTGAGCAAGAATAAAGATATGGAGATCATTTAGGGGGCAAGTACAGTGGGTAGGGATGAGGTTATAGAAAAGGGGAAGAATGGGAGGTGGAAAGATCTAGATAAATATGCCAAATAAATCAAATGTCAACAATCAAAAGAACTTGTAAAAATGGATTGCAAATGAAAGTGGGGAAAAGGCACAAAGGACTCAATAAGGAGAATGGTTGTAGCCATATTGGTTTTAGAAAAGGCAGAGGAACCAGAGATCCAATTGCCAACATCTGCTGGATCATGGAAAAAGCAAGAGAGTTCCAGAAAAATATCTATTTCTGCTTTATTGACTATGCCAAAGCCTTTGACTGTGTGGATCACAATAAACTGTGGAATATTCTGAGATGGCAATACCAGATCACCTGACCTGCCTCTTGAGAAATCTGTATGCAGGTCAGGAAGCAATAGTTAGAACTGGACATGGAATAACAGACTGTTTCCAAACAGGAAAAGGAGTACATCAAGGCTGTATATTGTCAACCTAGATAGCATATTGAAAAGCAGAGACATTACTTTGCCAACAAAGGTCTGTCTAGTCAAGGCTATGGTTTTTCCAGTGGTCATGTATGGATGTGAGAGTTGGACTCTGAAGAAGGCTGAGCCCCGAAGAATTGATGCTTTTGAAATGTGGAGTTGGAGAAGACTCTTGAGAGTCCCTTGGACTGCAAGGAGATCCAACCAGTCCATTTTAAAGGAGATCAGCCCAAGATGTTCTGTGGAAGGAATGATGCTAAAGCTGAAACTCCAGTACTTTGGCCACCTCATGCAAAGAGTTGACTCATTGGAAAAGACTCTACTGCTGGGAGGGATTGAGAGCAGGAGGAGAAGGGGACAACAGAGGGTGAGATGGCTGGATGGCATCACCGACTCGATGGACATGAGTTTGAGTGAACTTCGGGAGTTGGTGATGGACAAAAAGCAGAGACATTACTTTGCCAACAAAGGTCTGTCTAGTCAAGGCTATGGTTTTTCCAGTGGTCATGTATGGATGTGAGAGTTGGACTCTGAAGAAGGCTGAGCCCCGAAGAATTGATGCTTTTGAAATGTGGAGTTGGAGAAGACTCTTGAGAGTCCCTTGGACTGCAAGGAGATCCAACCAGTCCATTTTAAAGGAGATCAGCCCAAGATGTTCTGTGGAAGGAATGATGCTAAAGCTGAAACTCCAGTACTTTGGCCACCTCATGCAAAGAGTTGACTCATTGGAAAAGACTCTACTGCTGGGAGGGATTGAGAGCAGGAGGAGAAGGGGACAACAGAGGGTGAGATGGCTGGATGGCATCACCGACTCGATGGACATGAGTTTGAGTGAACTTCGGGAGTTGGTGATGGACAGGGAGGCCTGGCGTGTTGTGATTCATGGGGTCACAAAAAGACGGACATGACTGAGTGATTGAACTGAGCTGAACTGAAACCTTTGACTGTGTGGATCACAACAAACTGTGGAAAATTCTTCAAGAAATGGGAATACCAGACCACCTGACCTGCCTCCTGAGAAATGTGTATGCAGATCAAGAAAAAACAGAACTGGGAATGGAACAACAGACTGGGTCCACATCAGGAAAGGAGTACATCAAGGCTGTATATTGACACTCTGCTTATTTAACTTCTATGCAGAGTACATCAGGAGAAACGCTGGGCTGGATGAAGCACAAGCTGGAATCAAGATTGCCGGGAGAAATATCAATCACCTCAGATATGCAGATGACACCACCCTTATGGCAGAAAGCAAAGAACAGCTAAAGAGTCTCTTGATGAAAGTGAAAGAGGAGAGTGAAAAGGTTGGCTTAAAACTCAACATTCAGAAAACTAAGATCATGACATCCGGTCCCATCACTTCATGGGAAATAGATGGGGAAACAGTGGAAACAGTGGCTGACTTTATTTTTATGGGCCCAAAATCACTGCAGAGGGTGACTGCAGCCATGAAAATAAAAGATGTTTACTTCTTCAAAGAAAAGCTAGACAGCATATTTTAAAAGTATAGACATTACTTTTGTCAATAAAGGTCCATCTAGTCAAAGTTATGGTTTTTCCAGTAATCATGTATGGATGTGAGAGTTGGACTATAAAGAAAGCTGAACACCGAAGAGCTGATGCTTTTGAACTGTGGTATTGGAGAAGAAGACTCTTGAGAGTCCCTTGGACTGCAAGGAGATCCAACAAGTCCATCCTAAAGGAAATCAGTCCTGAACATTCATAGGAAGGACTGATGCTGAAGTTGAAGCTGTAATACTTTGGCCACCTGATGCGAAGAACTAACTTATTGGAACANTTGAGAGTCCCTTGGACTGCAAGGAGATCCAACAAGTCCATCCTAAAGGAAATCAGTCCTGAACATTCATAGGAAGGACTGATGCTGAAGTTGAAGCTGTAATACTTTGGCCACCTGATGCGAAGAACTAACTTATTGGAACAGACCCTGATGCTGGGCAAGATTGAAGGCAGTAGAAGAAGGGGACTACAGAGGATGAGAGGGTTGGATGGCATCACTGATTCGAGGGACATGAGTTTGAGTAAATTCCCGGGAAGCCTGGCATGCTACAGTCCATGAGGTCACAAAGACTTGTCAGACACAACTCAGTGACTGAACTAAACTGAGCTGAATCAATTTAGTAATATTACTATCAAAATCACTTAATTCTCTTTTAATACATAAATCTTTAACCTGAGGAGAATGGGAAACAATATCTTGAATTATACTTCACATGACTTCCTAAATGAAAACAGTTCATAGTTCAACGTTTTAAAAGCACTTTACCAGTGAAGCTAAAGCTAATCATTTGTCTTAGCTAAGCAAGCATTTAAAAGCTAGTTTTAAATTTACAGGTCTTTTTTTTTTTTAATTTCCATTTTATTTCTGTTCTATTACCTAAACCAAGAGTAGCCCACACGTACATACACGCAGAAACCCTAAAATATGTAGATTCATCATATATGGAGATAATCTCATTGCTCTTTTTTCCCCTTGGCCTTCCCCCTGGTTTCACTTGACCCATTTATTTGTTTACTCAAACTTTAAGAACATAAATATGCCCAAATGAAGCATAACGCTCTGTTTCTTGTCAATGTTCAGGAAATGGACTGCATGCTTTCATAGCTTTTCTCTTTGAAAAAGTTGGAAAATAGACACATCTGTGGGGTAACAAAGAAGCACACATTAAAAATTCTGTGCTTGTCTAGACATAATCAAACTCATTTCACAGTAGGTGTTAAATACTTCTAATTAAAGTAATTTAAGAAAATTTTTAAAAATTCAGGAATGGTAGCAAAATGTTAATTCAAAAATCAGAATTCTTATTTTCCCCAAGCTCCACTTTGGTCTCCATAGTAACCAGAACAGTTACTGGTCTGACTCTCTGTTAAATAATTATATATATTCAATAAGCATATACATATATATATCACAATATCAATAAACTAAACTTTTATATATTTTATATAGATACATGTAGGTATATATGAGAAATATTGACAGAGGTAACAGGTCTTTTTTTTAAGTAGCATGCTATCTAATCTATTCTTTCTTCTCCAAGTTTCCTCACAGCTCTTCTTTGTCAAAGTCTCCTAATCAACAAAGACTGATCTTTTCCCAGTGGCTTTGACACTTCCAAGAAACATTTCAGTAAAGAGGGTAGGCAACAGAATTTGACATGCTCTGATGTCACTTGCTAAAAGGGGGTAAATTGCATGACCTCCCTCCCATTAGACAGGATAGCCACCCTTCCTTTCATCTGAGCTAAAGAATTGCTAACTGAAAGCATTTTTCTGATGATAATACTCCATAGTAAAGCAAAGATAACTCCAAAGAATAGATCTGTCTGCCACCATTCCAGCTCCTCCCTTTGTTTCAGCTATGTATCACTGCAACTCCTCTTCATAGTTAAACAAAAACACATCCTTTCAGGTCCTCCTTAACTTTATCTTGTCTTGATCTCAAACCAGGAAAAAAAAAAAAATATTGACACAATCACGTTTCTAGTGTTCCATTTAGACCAAAATCAATGTAAAAAATGAAAAAAAATACTTAAGAGGATTGGGAATAAAGAGAGAGTGAAAGAGAAGGACAGAGATAGGAAAAAAAAAAAGGTGAAATGAAAAGTAAGCTTGAGGCAATATGGTACAGAATTTTAATTCACCTTGAGCATTACTCATTTCAAAGTTTTGGAGAATTTTCTCAGACAATCTTCTACAGTTTCCTTCTATTACAATATTAGAAAGTTAGATGCAGTTCTATCATAGAATCTGATGACTCAGAGGATTAGTTTGCTTTTGTAGACTATTGATCAGAGGAATCTTTTGGGGAAGCAAGACTAAGGTTTTATCTGCACTTCAGTTAACTTTTTCATCAGTGTTAATGGTATATACCTTCTGATAGTAATTCATAGGGTGTAAATGAGATGGTTACTTCACTCCTCAGTTTTGCACAAGTTTGTGCAAATACTTTGTTTTTCACTGTTTAGTCATTTTAACTCCCATAATTCAGTAACAGTGTAAACCTTTACTTCCTCTCAATTGTCTACTAGGTTAGGTAAAATTATAAGTGTTATAACAAACAATCCCACAATGTCAGTGGCTTTATGGTAACAGTTTTATTTCTTGCTCATGGAACATGTTAGTGTGGGTTGGTAGGTGAAGCTTTGTTCATGATAAATATTCAAGAATCCAAATTGGTGGAGATTTACCATATTAAAATGCTACCACTGCAACAAGAAGCCTTGAGGTTTGTACCAGCAGGGGAAATGAGAGAACTGAACCATTAAATCCTGGAAGTGAAACTGGACAATTTTGCTCACATTTATTGGCTTTAAAAGGGTAGAGAAATGAAAGCCCCCATGTTCCAGAAAGCAAAGGAGATTCCAAAATTGATGTATAAAGTCTACTGTATCCCTTCTTCCCCGGAATAGGCTATTTGGGGTTATAGCTTGCAGAGGGTAGATCCTAGGATGGCTCCCCTGATTTCTGCCCTCTAGTGTTCATGCCCTGTATGTACTTTGACCCCCACCCCACCTCCACCAGTGATCTTTCACTTTGGGTGGGATCTTTGTATTCATTTGAGATGCCACCCAGGGGAAAACAAATAAATAAATAAATAAATAAACTGGGTGGCTTAAACAAAATACTTTTTTTCAAAATTCCTGGAGATTATAAATCTGAGACCAAGGTTTTGATCAAAAATTGATTTCTTCTGAGTCTCCTCCTTGCATTGTAGATGGCCATCTTCTCTGTAAGTCTTTCCTCTACATGTTTGTGTTCTAATCTCCTCTTCTTCTAAGAACATTAATCACTGGATTAGCCCCCTGCCCCCTCCACCCAATGAGATTCTGGTGGCTCAGATGGTAAAGAGACTCCTGGCAATGTGGGAGACCTGGGTTCAATCCTGGGTTGGGAAGATCCCCTGGAGAATGAAATGGCAACCCACTCCAGTGCTCTTGCCTGGAAAATCCCATGGACAGAGGAGCCTGGCAGGCCACAGTCCATGGGGTCTCAGAGTCAGACATAATTGAGAACTTTAACTTTCACTTTCTTTCCTCCCAATGACCTCAATACTGTATAATATCCAACTCCTCTAGATATGGAGAAGGCAATGGCACCCTGCTCCAGTGCTCTTGCCTGGAGAATCCCAGGGACAGGGGAGCCTGTTGGGCTGCCGTCTATGGGGTCACACAGAGTTGGACATGATTGAAGTGACTTAGCAGCAGTAGCAGCAGCATTCCTAAGTGTATAAATCAGAGGGTTGATCAAANGCACCCTGCTCCAGTGCTCTTGCCTGGAGAATCCCAGGGACAGGGGAGCCTGTTGGGCTGCCGTCTATGGGGTCACACAGAGTTGGACATGATTGAAGTGACTTAGCAGCAGTAGCAGCAGCATTCCTAAGTGTATAAATCAGAGGGTTGATCAAAGGTGTTCCAATTGTATAAAACACAGCTATCATCTTATCCATGCGGAATGAAGTTGCAGGGTGTGTGTATATAAATATTCAAGGACCAAAGAACAATATGACCACGATGATGTGGGAGATGCAGGTGGAGAGGGCAACCCACTCCAGTACTCTTGCCTGGAAAATCCCTTGGATGGAGGAGCCTGGAAGGCTGTAGTCCATGTGGTCGCTGAGGGTCAGACATGACCAAGTGACTTCACTTTCCCTTTTCACTTTCATAAATTGGAGAAGGAAATGGCAACCCATTCCAGTGTCCTTGCCTGGAGAATCCCAGGGATGGGGGAGCTGGTGGGCTGCCATCTATGGGGTCACACAGAGTTGGACACAACTGAAGTGACTTAGCAGCAGCAGCAACCCTCTTTAAAGGTCCTTTCTCCAAATATAGTCACAATTTGAGGTACTGAAAGCTANGAGCTGGTGGGCTGCCATCTATGGGGTCACACAGAGTTGGACACAACTGAAGTGACTTAGCAGCAGCAGCAACCCTCTTTAAAGGTCCTTTCTCCAAATATAGTCACAATTTGAGGTACTGAAAGCTAAAGAATTCAACATATAAATTTTGGAGAAGAGAGTGAAGGGAGAGGGCATACAATTCAGCCCATGAGCACCCATGACTTGCTTCTAGTCGGTAAAATATGGCAAAAGAGAAGAGATTTTATGAATAAAATTCATTTCTCAATTCAGTTAATCAAAGGGAAAATTATCCTGAATGGGGCAGAGCTAGCCAGGCCTAAGACCTTGGAAAGGGGACTGGATCTTTGTAGGGAGAGAAACTCTCCCTAGGGACTACATGACACTGGAGAGGTCTATGTACCAGGAACTGTGGGTGGCCTCCAGGATCGGAGCACAGCCTCCATCCAACAGTCAGCAAAATGCTAGGGCCCTCAGTCAAAGAGATGCAAGGAAATGAATTCTGCCAACAACCTCAACAAGCTTGGAGGTGGTTTCCACTGCTATTAAGCTTCCAGATGATAATGCAGCCAGCCAGCAACTTTCTTACAGCATTCTAAGACTTGAGCAGAAAACCCAGATAAACCACATGCAGATTCCTGACCCTGGAAACTGAGATAATAAATATGTGTTGTTAAAGAAATATGTGTTATCACTAGATCTGTGATAAGTTGCTATGAAACACTAGAAATGAATATATAGCTAGACTGACTTCATTAACATTTGAGGTATGTGCTCAGTTGCTCAGTCATGTCCAACTCTTTGCGACCCCATAGATTGTAGCCTGCCAGGTTCCTATGTCCATGGAATTTTCCAGGCAAGAATACTGGAGTAGGTTACCATTTCCTCTTCCAGGGGATCTTCCCAAACCAGGAATCGAACACACATCTCTTGAATCTCCCGCATTGGCAAGTGGATTCTTTACCTCTAGCACCATCTGTGATATCAGACACTGATAAAAGAAATGTGACATCTTTGTCAGGTTTTGGTATTAGGGTGATGGTGGCCTCATAGAATGAGTTTGGAAGTTTACCTTCCTCTGCAATTTTCTGGAAGAGTTTGAGTAGGATAGGTGTTAGCTCTTCTCGAAATTTTTGGTAGAATTCAGCTGTGAAGCCGTCTGGACCTGGGCTTTTGTTTGCTGGAAGATTTCTGATTACAGTTTCAATTTCCGTGCTTGTGATGGGTCTGTTAAGATTTTCTATTTCTTCCTGGTTCAGTTTTGGAAAGGTGTACTTTTCTAAGAATTTGTCCATTTCTTCCACGTTGTCCAATTTATTGGCATATAATTGCTGATAGTAGTCTCTTATGATTCTTTGTATTTCTGTGTTGTCTGTTGTGATCTCTCCATTTTCATTTCTGATTTTATTGATTTGATTTTTCTCCCTTTGTTTCTTGATGAGTCTGGCTAATGGTTTGTCAATTTTATTTATCTTTTCAAAAAACCAGCTTTTGGCTTTGTTGATTTTTGCTATGGTCTCTTTTGTTTCTTTTGCATTTATTTCTGCCCTAATTTTTAAGATTTCTTTCCTTCTACTAACTCTGGGGTTCTCCATTTCTTCCTTTTCTAGTTGCTTTAGGTGTAGAGTTAGGTTATTTATTTGACTTTT
>SJYX01012774.1:63600-81016 GCA_006410675.1 Oreotragus oreotragus | reverse complement strand
TGCAGCACTGTTTATAATAGCCAGGACATGGAAACAACCTAGATGTCCATCAGCGGATGAATGGATAAGAAAGCTGTGGTATATATACACAATGGAGTATTACTCAGCCATTAAAAAGAATACATTTGAATCAGTTCTAATAAGATGGATGAAACTGGAACCAATTATACAGAGTGAAGTAAGCCAGAAAGAAAAACACCAATACAGTATACTAACACATATATATGGAATTTAGAAAGATGGTAATGAGGACCCTGTATGCAAGACAGCAAAAGAGATATAGATGTGTAGAGCAGACTTATGGGCTCTGAGGGAGAAGGAGAAGGAGAGGGAGAGGGAAGGATGATTTGGGAGAATAGCATTGAAATATGTATACTATCATGTAAGAAATGAATTGCCGGTCTATGTTCAATGCAGGATGCAGGATGCTTGGGGCTGGTGTATGGGGATGATCTGGAGGGAAGATGTGGGGTGGGAGGTGGGAGGGGGGTTCATGTTTGGGAGTTCGTGTAAAAAAATAAATACAAAAAAATAAAATTTAAAAAAAAAAAAAAAGAAATGTGAGTTTATGTGTTTTAAATAACCCCATTTCCAGTTATTGTGATGTCTTTATCATTGTTTTCTCTTTGTCTTATTTTTCTCTCATGGTAACTTGTTTGTGTGTACATGAATGTATGTGTGTGTGTGTGTATGTGTGTTAAAGGAGAAAATATTTTCTTAAACTCTACCACTAGCCTGTCATGTAGCATTCAGTAAGCAACTTTATTGCAATTAACTCTCCTTGTTTTTGTGTATATAGCTAGAAAAGAAGCTGCCAAACAAGGCTAGCAGGACTTTTGGAAAGGATTAGCTTTCAGAAATTGCATCTTGCTACCTAACTGTCATTTTCTAGATGTAACAAAATCCAGTATCCTTTGGGTTTATGAGAGAAGCACCAAGGAACTAGATCCTTGCAAAAAGTTTCAGTTCAGTTCAGTTCAGTTGCTCAGCTGTGTCCCACTCTTTATGACCCCATAGACTGCAGCATGCCAGGCCTCCCTGTCCATCACCAACTCATGTCCACTGAGTTAGTGATGCCATCTAACCATCTCATCTTCTGTTGTTCCCTTCTCCCACCTTCAATCTTTCTCGGCATGAGGGTCTTTTAGGCAAATAATAAAATTATATCACACTGGTGCTTTGGCAAAGTACAAATCTGGAAACTTTATATATATTCCTAGTTTTAACAAAAGCATTTTAGACTCTTGAAACACTGTCTGGCATAACACTTGGCTGTACATGTTTGTCAAAAAATAAATAGGTTTTATCTTTTTCATTTCTAATTGTAATGATTAGAGCCCTCAACCTTTTTTCATGATGAATCTGGGTAAAGGTTTGTCAATTTTGTTTTTCATTTCAAAGAACCAACTTTTAGTTTCATTGATATTTTCTATTGTTTTGTTTTTACTTCTTTTATTTCTGCTCGATTTTTATGACTTGCTACCTACTAACTTTGGGTTTTGTTTCTCCTACTTTCTCTAATTCCTTTATATGTAAGGTTAGGTTGTTCACTTGTGATTTTTCTTATTTCTTGAGGTAAGATTGTATGGCTATAAATTTCCCCCTTAGAACAGCTTTTGCTACATCCCATAGGTTTTGTTATAGTGTGTTTTGCTTTCATTTGCTCTAGGTATTTTTTATTTCCTCTTTGATTTCTTCAGTGACCCACCAGATGTCTAGTCATACTGTTTAACCTCCATATGTCTGTGTTTTTTACAGTTTTTTTCTTGTAGTTGATTTCTAATCTTAGAATGTTGTGGTCAGAAAGATGATTGATATGATTCCAATTTTCTTAAATTTGCTGAGGCTCACTTTATGGCCAAGCATGTAATCAATCCTGGAGAATGTTCCATGCACACTTGAGAAGAATGTGTATTCTACTGCTTTTGGATAAAATGCTCTATAAAAACCAATTAAAATGATCATAAGAGACTACTATAAGCAACTATATGTCAAAAAATGGGCAAACTAGAAGAAATGGACAAATTCTTAGAAAGGTACAATCTTCCAAGCCTGAACCAGAAATAAATAGAAAATATGAACATATTAATCCCTGGTACTGAAATTAAAACTGTGATTAAAAAGCTCATATTTCTGAAACTCTTTCAAAAAATTATAGAGGAAAGACTAGTCCTAAACTCATTCTATGAGGCCATCATCACCCTGACACCAAAACCAGATAAAGGTACCACAAGAAAAGAAAATCACAGGCCAGTATCACTGATAAACATAGATAAAAAATTCCTCAACAAAATACTAGCAAGCCTAATTCAACAATACATTAAAAAATTATACACACACACAATACACCATGATCAAGTGGGGTTTAACCCAAGGAAGTGAGGATTTTTCAATATCCATAGATCAATGTCATACCCCACATGGACAAATTGAAGAAAAAAAACCATATGATTATCTCGATACAGAAAATACTTTTGACAAAATTCAACATCCATTTATGATAAAAATTGCAAAAAAAGAGGAAAAAGAACTCAAAATAATAAAGGCCATATATGAAAAACCTACAGTAAAGATCATATTCAATGGTGAAAAGCTGAAAGTATTTCCTCTAAGATCAAGAACAATAGAAGGATGTCCACTCTCACCACTTTTATTCAACATAGTTTTGGAAGTCCTAGCTATGGAAATCAGAGAAGAAAAAGAAATGAAAGATCCAAACTGAAAAAGAAAAAGTAAAACTGTCACTGTTTGCTGATGACATGATAATACACATAGAAAATCCTAAAGATTTTAGCAAAAATCTACTAGAGCTCATGGATGAATTCAGTAATGTTTCAGGATACAGACTTAATAGACAAAAATCTGTGCATGTCTACACACTAACAGCAAAAGATCAGAAAGAAAAATTAAAGAAATAATCTTACTTACCATCACAGAAAAAGGAATAAAATACGTAGAAATAAACCCACCTAAGGAAACAAAACATATGGACTCCAAAAACTGAGATGCTGATGAAAGAAATAAAGTTGACACAAAGATGGAAAGATATACCAAGTTCTCGGTTTAGAAGAACAAACTTTCAAAATGATGATACTACTCAAGGCAATCTACAGATTCAGTGCAATCCCTATCAAGTTACCAATGGTATTTTTCACAGAATTAGAATAAAAACTCTTAAAATTTGTATGGAAACACAAAAGACCCTGAATAGCCAAAGCAATCATGAGAAAGGGTAACACAGCTGGAAGAACTGAGTCTCTGACTTCAGACTATATTACAAAGTTATAGTCATTAAGATAGTATTGTATTGTTATAAAAACAGAAATATAGATCAAAGAAACAGGATATAAATTCCAGAGATAAACCCACATATCTATAGTCACCTAATCTATGACAAAGGAGGAAAGACTATACAATGGAGAAAAAAAGATGAGAACATTCTTTAACACCATACACAAAAATAAACTCAAAATGGATTAAAGACCTAAGTGCAGGACCATATATAAAACACTTAGAGGAAAATATAGGCAGAATACTCTGACATATATCACAGCAATAGCTTTTTCAAGCCATCTCCTAAAGTAATGGAAATAAAAAAAAAATTAAACAAACATGACTTAATTAAACTCAAATGCCTATGAACAGCAAAGAAAACCATAAACAAAACAAAAAGACAATCCACAGGATGGGAGAAAACATTTGCAAATGATGCAACCAACAAAGGATTATTATCCAAAATTTACAAACAGCTCATGTAGCTCAATTTAAAAAAATTCAAAAAATGGGTGGACATTTCTCCAAAGAAGAAATAGATGGCCAAGAGGCACATGAAAAGCTGCTTAACCATCACTAATTATTATAGAAATGAAAATCAAACTACAATGTGATATCACCGCATGCCAGTCAGAATGGCCATCATCAAAATATTTACAAACAATAAATGCTACAGAGAGTGTGGAAAAAAGGGAACCTTCCTACATTGTGGCTGGGAATGTAAATTGGTACAGCCAGTATGGAGAATAATATGGAAATTCCTTAAAAAACTAAAAGCAGAGGTACCATAGACCATATGACCCAGCAATCCAAATCCTGCACATACATCTGGAGAAAAACATGGTTCAAAAGGACACGTGCACCCCAATATTCATTGCAATGCAGTTTACAATAGCCAAGACATGGAAGTAACTTAAATGTCCATCAACAGATGAATAGATAAAGAAGGTATGGGGTTTGTACAAACAGAAACAGACTCACAAACCTAGAGAATGAACTTATACTTACCATGGAGTAAGTCTGAAGAGTGAGGCATATATTGGGAGTTTAGGATTGACAAGTACAAAATGTTATATTTAAAATCATAATCAACAAGGACCTACTGTAGAGCACAGGGAACTCTCTTCAATATTTTGTAATAACCTAAAGGAGAAAAGAATTTAAAAATGAATAAATACATGTATATGTATAACTGAATCACTTTCCTGTACACCTGAAACTAACACAACATTGTTAATCAACTATAAGTCAACATAAAATTTAAGAATTATTTAAATAAATAAATAGGCTTTAAATAAAATTCTCTAGAATAGTAGTTCACATATTTAGTAAACAGTTTTGAATGCCTACTGTTAGGTGAGCTATGTGATGAGGGAAAAAATGGGGAAAAGCAGAATGGAAGAAAGGAAGAAACAAGACTAGAAAGGAAATCAAAAAAGCGTGACAAAAGACGACCCATGAATTTATCCAATGAATAGAAAATTGCTGGTCTCAGCTAAAGTGAGGAGATAAGGTAAAAGGAATTCAATGTAGATGACATCACAGGAGCACAAATTCTGAGGTGTATATGTGACTGATTTGCTCTGAGACTGGGTAGAGTTTAATATGCTGGCAGAATTGTCTGAAAGATGCCAGGAACTGGAATTTTCCAGGTCAGATTTTGTTCAGAGATGGGTTATGCTTTAGCTGCATAATGTTTATTAAAATTTTTAATTAGCTGACTATATTGAAAAGAACTTAAAATAATATAAAGCCCATAATACATGCTGCATTCATGTTTGCTATTAATACTGAAAAATCAAAATATTTCTGTAAAAACTCTAGATTTTCAGATTTTTCTGGAAGATGAGAAATAGGGAACCACTGAAGCAATCTACTGGAGATGCTCCTACAGAGAACATAGGTTGCCTCACAACCAGCACACCCCCATGTGAACCATTCCCATGACTCACTCTAAGAAATGTCGAACAATTACATTATCCATTGATCCCTGTAAGCATCTGAGTTTTCAAATCCTGGTCAGGTCATCAAGTTCGTTTGTTGTTAACAAAGCATGCTTCTAAATATTTCTCTGAGGAGTGTGAACATTTTCATAAATACAGTAGAGAACCATAAAAAAACTATAAATTAAGGAATGACACAATGTTATATTGTACCTATGTTATATTAGGTTGAACTATATGAAACTTCTTTTTTTTTTTTTTTTTTTTGCTAGTCAAAAATAGTGAAATAGCAATTTCCTTTGGTTCAACCTAAGAGAAGGATTATTCTAGTTACCTATGGTAAATAGAGTGGAGAGGGAACAAACTGAAAGCAGAGAAACTAGGTAGGAGAAAATTATAATCATCTCAGTAAGAAAAGATGAAAGCTCAAACTGGAATAATGGCAGTGAAAATGAAGTAAAAGAACTGAGACAATACATAGATACATGAATAAGTGAGACCTATGGTTTTTTACTATCAATAACCTCAGATAGGCATATGACAGAACCCTCAGAAAGACAAATCAGAATAAACTTGGATTTTTAAAAATATATTATACATGCTTAGCCTCTTCTCCATGAGGTACATGCTTTAAAAAGATTTGTTCCATTACACTTAATTGAGGATTACTTTTGTTAGAAGCCACTGTTACTTATGAAAATGAGTACGCCCTTCAAATACGTGGGCACAGACAAATGTTGCAAACTAAAGTAACTTCCAAAGTGAGAGTTTCAAAGAATACCAAGGAGAGATAAGAAAGGCTTCCTAAGTGATCAATGCAAAGAAATAGAGGAAAATAATAGAATGGGAAAAACTAGAGATCTCTTCAAAAAATTAGAGATACTAAAGGAACATTTCATGCAAATGGGCACAATAAAGGACAGAAATAGTATGGACCTAACAGAAGCAGAAGATATTAAGAGGTGGCAAGAATACACAGAAGAACTACACAAAAAATCTTCATCACCCATATAACCAAAATGGTGTGATCACTCACCTAGAGCCAGACATCTTGGAATGCAAAGTCAAGTGGGCCTTAGGAAGCATCATTACGAGCAAAGCTGGAGGAGGTGATGGAATTCCAGTTGAGCTATTTAAAATCCTAAAAGATGATACTGTGAAAGTGCTGCACCCAATATGCCAGCAAATTTGGAAAACTCAGCAGTGGCCACAGGACTGGAAAAGGTCAGTTTCCATTCCAATCCCAAAGAAAGGCAATGCCAAAGAATGTTTAAACTACCTCACAATTGCACTCATCTCACACACTAGCAAAGTAATGCTCAAAACTCTCCAAGGCAGGCTTCAGTAGTACATGAACCGTAAATTTCCAGGCATTCAAGCTGGATTTAGAAAAGGCAGAAAAACCAGAGATCAAATTCCCAATATCCATTGCATCATCAAAAAAAGTAAGAGATTTCCAGAAAAACATCTATTTTTGCTTTATTGACTACACCAAAGCCTTTGACTGTGTGGATCACAACAAGCTGTGGAAAATTCTTCAAGAGATGGGAATACCAGACCACCTGACCTGCCTCCTGAGAAACCTGTATGCAGGTCAGGAAGCAATGGTTACAATTGGACATGGAACAACAAACTGGTTCCAACATACTCCAAAAGAGTATGTAAAGGCTGTATATTTTCACCCTGCTTATTTAACTTATATGCAGAGTACATCATGAGAAACGCTGGACTGGAAGAAACACAAGCTGGAATCAAGATTGCAGGGAGAAATATCAATAACCTCAGATAGGCATATGACAGAACACTTATGGCAGAAAGTAAAGAACTAAAGAGCCTCTTGATGAAAGTGAAAGAGGAGAGTGAAGAAGCTGGCTTAAAGCTCAACATTCAGAAAGCTAAGATCATGGTATCTGGTCCCATCACTTCATGGCAAATAGATAGAGAAACAATGGAAACAGTGAGAGACTTTATTTTGGAGGTCTCAAAATCACTGCAGATGGTGACTGCAGCCATGAAGTTAAAAGATGCTTGCTCCTTGGAAGAAAATCTATGACCAACTTAGAAAACATATTAAAAAGCAGAGACATTAATTTGCCAAAAAAGGTCCCTTTAGTCAAAGCTTTGGTTTTTCCAGTGGTCATATATGGACGTGAGAGTTGGACTATAAAGAAAGCTGAGCGCTGAAGAATTGATGCTTTTGAACTGTGGTGTTGGAGAAGACTCTTGAGAGTCCCTTGGACTGCAAGGAGACCCAACTAGTCCATCCTAAAGGAAATCAGTCCTGAATATTCCCTGAAGGACTGATACTGAAGCTGAAACTGCAATACTTTGGTCACCTGATGTGAAGAACTGACAAATTTGAAAAGACCCTGATGCTGGGAAAGAATGAGGGCAGGAGGAGAAGGGGATGACAGAGGATGAGATGGTTGGATGGCATCACTGACTCAATGGACATGAGTTTGAGTAAGTTCTCGGAGTTACTGATGGATAGGGAAGCCTGGTGTACTGCAGTCCATGGGATGGCAAAGAGTTGGACATGACTGAGAAACTGAACTGAACTGTGTTTTGCTTTGCTTATAAGCAGAGAGAAAACCATGCTTACTCAAACCATACCACTGGCCTTTGCAGGCCTCCGTGTTGAACATTAATTGATATTATATATTTATTTCCATTTTTTAAGACTGAAAAAAATCTTTCCAGTCCTCTCCTCTCCCACTTACCTCACTATCAACACCATGTTCTTGCCTGGAGAATCCCAGTCACAGAGGAGCCTAGTGGGCTCTCGTCTATGAGGTCGCACAGAGTTGGACATGACTGAAGCGACTTAGCAGCAGCAGCAGCAGCAGTACCATGTTACATTGGACAGCTCCTTCTTTACCTAGAATATATAGCATATCCATTACATCTTATAATACCTGAGAGTAGTCAAGGTCTGGAAAGGAAGACAGGTTTTATATGCGTTCTTATAGTTACTGGAAGGTTAAATAATAACAAAAGAATTACTTTAAAAACTGCTTTAAAATGAGGTTTTCCCATAAAAAGCCATTCTTTACCTAGAATATATAGCATATCCATTACATCTTATAATACCTGAGAGTAGTCAAGGTCTGGAAAGGAAGACAGGTTTTATATGCGTTCTTATAGTTACTGGAAGGTTAAATAATAACAAAAGAATTACTTTAAAAACTGCTTTAAAATGAGGTTTTCCCATAAAAAGCCCACATATTTTGTAAGTCAGAAAACAGCTTTCCGATATTATGTAAGCTGTTTACCCACTCTCTGCCTCCATTTTCTCATGTGGAGAAGAAAACTAATAACAGTACCTACCTTAAAAGGTTGTTGTAAGGATTAGATGAGTTAATAAATAAACAGTATTTACAATATTGTTTAACATATGGTAAGCATGCAATAGAATTTGACCATATAAGAAATCTTTCTTAAGTGAACAGTGCAAAGAAATAGAGGAAAACAATACAATGGGAAAAACTAGAGATCTTTTCAAGAAAATTAAGGGAACATTTCATGCAAAGATGGGCATAATAAAGGACAGAAGCATCAAGGACCTAACAGAAGCAGAAGATACTAAGAAGAGGTAGCAAGAATACACAGAACTGTACAAAAAAAGCTTCTAATGACCTGGATAACCATGATGGTGTGATCACTCACCTAGAGCCAGACATATTGAACTGTGTGAAGTCAAGTGGGCCTTAAGAAGCATTACTACAGACAAATTTAATGGAGGTGACGGAATTAGAGCTGAGTTATCTCAAATTCTAAAGATGGGACTGTGAAAGTGTTGCACTCAAAATGCCAGCAAATTTGGAAAACTCAGAAGTGGCCACAGAACTGGGAAAGTTCAGTTTTCATTTCAATCTCAAAGAAACGCAATGCTAAAGAATGTTCAAACTACTGTACAGTTGTGCTCATTTCACATACTTGCAAGGTAATTCTCAAAATCCTTCAAGCTAGGCTTCAATACTACATGAACCAAGAACTTTCAGATGTACAAGCTGAATTTATAAAAGGCAGAGGAACCAGAAATCAAATTGCCAGCATCCGCTGGATCATAGAAAAAGCAAGGGAATTATGGAAAAATATCTACTTCTGCTTCACTGACTATGAAAGAGAGTGAGAAAGCTGGTTATTTTCTTGGGCTCCAAAACCATTGCAGATGGTGCCTGGAGCCATGAAATTATAAGATACTCCTTGGAAGAAAACCTATGACAAAACTAGATAGCATATTAAAAAGCAGAGACACCACTTTGTTGACAAAGGTCCATATAGTCAAAGCTATGAAGCTTCCTATAGCTCAAATGGTAAAGAATCTGCCTGTGAGGCAAGAGACCAGGGTTTGATCCCTGGGTTGGGAAGTTTTCCGGAGAAGGAAATGACAATCCACTCCAATGTTCTTGCCTGGAGAATTCTATGGACAGAGAAGCCTGGAGGGCTACAGTTCATGGGGTCGCAAAGATCAGACATGAGCGGCTAACACACACGTGCTTTTTCCAGTAGTCAGGTACAGATGTGAGAGTTGGATCTTAAAGAAAGCTGAGTGCTGAAGAATTGTGGTGCTGGAGAAGACTCCTTGGAGATCCCCTGGAGCAAGGTAATCAAACCAGTCAATCTTAAAAGAAGTCAACCTTGAATATTCATCAGAAGGACTGATGCTGAAATTGAAGCTCCATAAATTTGGCTCCCTGATGCAAAAAACAGATTCATTGGAAAATAACCTGATGCTGGGGAAGGTTGAGGGCTGGAGGAGAAGTGGGTGACAGAGGATGAGATGGTCAGATGGCATCACCGACACAATGAACAAAAGTTTGAGCAATCGCCAGGAGATAATGCAAGACAGGAAAGCCTGGTGTGCTGTAGTAGAAGGGCTCAGAAAGAGTCAGACATGAGTTAGAGACTGAATACAGCAACATTATTACCACTATTACCTCTAGGAACTTCTTTAATTTATAGACTAATAAATCTGATGCATAGAGAAATAAATTGATTAATACAAGGTGTTCCAGAAAGTCAATATCAGAGCCAGAATTAGGACCTAGTGGAGAAGCCCTGAGAGTGGTGAAGAGCAAAAATATAAGATTGAAATACTGAAAGTTCCAATGAGTATGAGTTCCAATGAGTATTATAATTCGGATTTACAAAAATCAGTCAGTCATCAAGATGGGAGGTGACAGTGCTTAGACGGTATATAAATTTACAGTTATATAGGGGTGTGGTTATTAAAAATAATAAGGTATAGAGTATAAGCATGGTAGTGTGCAAGATAAGATAAGATAAAATCATTGCAGGAAAAGATTCAATGGACTGAAATACTATAGTACTGCAACAATCATCACTATGTATATTGAATTCATTAACAGTTAAGACAGGATTAGTGCTAGAGAGGGACAATGAGCCAGATGCTAAAATCCTTGAAAAATAAGAAGTGACCCAGAGGGTGGTGGATGACTATAGCAAAGTAGAATGATGGGTGGTATAGCCATGAGAATCAAAGCTGGGTGCTTCTATGGAGGATAAAGGAAAAAGGATGTGAAGGTAGCACAGAGAAGTAAGGATATCATGTATCCTACCTTCTGAGTCTAAGGTAGGAAGGGTTTAAGCAGTGAAAGAGCCTGTGATTAAAGAAAGGTTGGGGAAACACCTGTGAAGAGACAAGTTTCTGTTACAGCAAGAGAGTGAGTAGGTAGCTCACAAACTGGTTGAGTTCAAAGGTTTGCTGATGATCAACGCTGAGGTCCAGGGAGCATGGGGAGAACTTTGGGAGGCAGAGAGGCTTAGGAAATGGGAAGGGTTCAATAAGGAGTCAGAAAAGTCATTGAGGATTAGAGTTCTGAGTATGAGAAATAGCTGTGGTTTGGGGGGATGAATAATTAATCTGGAATAAGGAGCATGAGGAACTAGCCTTGACAATCCCCGGCAGATAGTGATGGAGAAGTGATGAGGACATAGTGAAGAGAAGGACAAATAGGGAGGATACTTCTCAAAGCAAGAAGAGTTCTGGGCCTCTCCTTTATTACTGCTGGTAAGGTAAGATCTCCTGCAGAAAGGTGGTCTTATTTCAAATGCAGAAATTGTCTTCTCTCCATCATTCTGCAGAGCAGTAGTCCTATGCCAAGTAGGCTAGCATGGTTTTGACCTTTGGGACAGCTGCTTTGAAAATAAGAATCTATACCACAGTCTCATGAACATTCACAATAGTAGCCAATCCTCATCCTCTGATAATTTTAGAAATGTCCAAAAGTGTGCCAGAGTAGCTGAATACTTCATAATGATATAAAAATAACATCATTTGTTTGCATGTCTACCTCCATAACTGTAACGTATCAGCATTCAGATGTTATATCACAGTCATTGCTGTACCCCTTAAATGTTTAACAGAACTTTTTATTGAGGTGTTGATGCTGAACATTTTAATACTTAAAAAGCTTGGATCATGTCTACTTAATTTCATGCTCTATCTTAAGAAGTATTTATGTTTTAGTGCTTTCTAATAAGGATAGATTTTTCACAATTCAGGGAAATGAATATTTAATTAAATTCAACATATATTGAATATGTTATTTATACATGGAATAGCTCTATGCACTAAAGGGGACACAAATATGAATAAAACATTGTTTCTGTCCTTGAAAAGCTAACTGTCCAACAAAAGAGATGAAATTTGGAATCAAGTTAATTAATCTGATCAATGATCACTTTGGAAATATATAATGTATTCACTGACCACGAAAAGCACAGCATTTCTTACTTATATCCTTTGAAGAAGGACTTGATTTCTAGCGTCCAGTCATTTCAGCTGAAGGTGTCTAGCAAGGCATCGAAAATCATTTTAGATCCTAATTATTAGGAAAATGCATATCAAAATCACAGTGAAGCAGGGCACCAAAGCCAGTGCTCTGGGACAACCCAGAGAAATGGGGGGAAGGATGTGGGAGGGGGGTTCATAATGGGGGAACACATGTATACCTGTGACCAATTCATGTTGATGTATGGCAAAAACCATCACAATATTGTAAAGTAATTATTCTCCAATTAAAATAAATTAATTACTTTAAAATATCACAGTGAGATATCATCTCAGGCCTGTTAGCAAGGTTATTACCAAAAAAGACAAGAAAGAAGTGTTGATAAGGATATGGATAAAAGGNAATTCATGTTGATGTATGGCAAAAACCATCACAATATTGTAAAGTAATTATTCTCCAATTAAAATAAATTAATTACTTTAAAATATCACAGTGAGATATCATCTCAGGCCTGTTAGCAAGGTTATTACCAAAAAAGACAAGAAAGAAGTGTTGATAAGGATATGGATAAAAGGAACCCTCATGCACTGTTGGTGGAAATGTAAATTGGTGCAGCCACTGTGGAGAACAGTATGGAGATTCCTCAAAAAATTAAGAAGAGTACTATCATATGATCCAGCTATTCCACTTCTGGGTGTTTGTCCAAAGAATATGAAAACACTAACTTGAAAAGATATATGCACCACTATGTTCATTGTAGCATTATTTACAATAGCCAAGATATAGAAAGAACCTAAGTGACTACAAGTGTATGAAAGGAGAAGACTGGCATATATATAACAGACCATGGCCCATGAAAAAGGTGAAATCTTGCCTGACAATATGGATGGTCCTTGAGGGTATTAAGCCAAGTGAAATAAGTCAGAGAAAGAAAAACGCCATATTATTTCACTCATATGTGTGATATAAGAAACAAACAAACAAACAAAAAAACAAGTTAAAAAAAAAAACAACCAAGAACAAATGTGTAGATAAAGAGAACAGAGTAGTGGCTACCAGAAGTGAAGGGGCAAGGATGGAGGGCAAAATGGGTAAAAGAGATCAACTGTGGTGATGGATGGAGATTAGAACTGTGGTGGTGACATGCTGTAGTTTATATAGAAGTGTAAATATAATATATACATGAAACATATAATGGTATAAACCAATGTTACCTCATTGGCTTATACTATTACACAAGTTTATAAAAATTAAATTACAAACTAAACAATCAAACATACAAAAAGCAACCATCTGCATCTACAGCAGTATTCCAGTAGCGCAATTAGTGGATGCTGCGTCAGGAAGTTCTTGGTAGCTAAATTATAACACCAACAATGACAAAATACCCTCTAATAGTTAAATTTTTCAAACAGAAAAGGAAAAGGGAAGCTAGGTTTCTCCCGGCAATATATATGCTACTTATGAATTGTATTATACATAAAAATACATATGCTTTAACAACATCCTCAGTAATTTTCTGAGTCTTACTGAGATGAAAGTGCTTTGAGAACTTGACAAAGCAAGAAGGGAGTTTGGCAAGAAAAGTTAACAGAAGTCACATCTCGTCAGTGGGAGTCAAAATAATACAATTTACATGATTCTGGGAAACAGGGTTTCTAAGCAGCCACCAATAACACTACATACATTAGTCAGCTTGCCAGCCCCCTGGTGAACTATCAGTTTGTAGATGAAAGAAAACACTGCCTCAAAGTAACTTAAAATTGCTGTGTGGGCAGGGAGATGAATGATCGCCACAGATTTCTGCCCCCATGCCTTTTAATGGGGCTTTATAAAATGTAGGTCCATGTACAAACATGCCTTATTTAAAAATTTCCCAGCCACAGAGAAGTTTTATAATTATGGAATGAATATCTTATTTGCCTTCCCTGTCTCACCTATCTGTTGATCAAATTGATTAGTTCACCAAAAGGTTTAAGTGTATCAAGGAAGGGCACAGGGATGAGCAAGGATCTTAAGATCTCATTTTATGACGTTCAAGTGGAAGGAGCTGGGTATGATCTGAGAAGAGGGTCTGAGGGTCCACTGAAGCAGTTCTTTCTATCTAAGGGTGCTAGTCAGATTGCCCTTCATTCAGTCTGATTTCTTCAAGTATCTAATATGTGGCAGGCACTAACAGTGTGCCTAGGATAGAGTAGTGAATAAGGTGAACAGGGTCTCTTGTCTTGTGGATCTTCTGGTCTTATAGTAAGTCACAGAATGGGAATGTGATGCGCTGAGTGTTCCCACAGCAGAAACACAGGTTTTATAGCTGCTAACTTAGACGTAAGGGGCATAGAAGACTCCTGAAAAGGAAAAAGCTGAACTTGGAATCAGTAGGATAAGTAGGCAATAGGAGGGTGAGGGTATAGTAGAGGGGAGCACAGCGGAGAGAATATTTCAGGGAGACGAAACTGCTTGTGCAAAAGCCAAGAAGTGGTAAAGCATGGTGCATTCAAAGAAATGAAAGAATTTCAGTGTAATTGGAGGATGTATTGTCTGTGTTTCTAAGGAGGGGCAGGAGAGGAAGGAGATAGTATCTGGAAAAGTTGTCAAGATAAACAAGGTCCACATATAAAGAGCCTTATTTAGCTTATTAATAAAATTTGACACTTTTAATGAGATACACCACAGGATTTTAGCAGAGAAATGACATAATTCCTCAGAAGGTAGTATAGCTCAGTGATTGTGCCCACAAACCCTAGAACCTGACTTTTAGGTTTCAACTCCCACCTCTTACGCTTAATTGTATGCTCTGGTTATTTAACCTATGTCGAACAGCAATCACTATATAACTCTTAGGGAAAAAAAGGAACACTTTTTTTTTTATTATCTGGATCAAAACAGAGCTTAATTCCTTTCATACTTTTTAAGTTCTAACCACTGGATTTATTCTAAAACCTTGCTTCTATTCTTCTTTTGAAGCCAAGAGTTCTGTGCCATGACTCACAGTAATTTCCTGAGAAGTCAATAGACATGACCTTACAAGCATTTCCCAGTAGAGTTCTCTGAGTCAGGGATCTCTGACAAGGTACAGTCTTCATTTATATTAGGAGAAACAGGGTTTCCAAAGTTTGTGCAGTCAAAAGCTTCCAGTCTTAGACACTTAATAAATCCTCTCCTCCTTCAACTCACGGGTATTCAGCACTCTTTCAAATTTAAAAATGCCTTCTAATAGCAGCTATGAGGAATTCTTGTTCAAAAACAGAACCTGAAACATATCAAACCTCAAGGTCTAACTACCTAATAGCAAATTCAGAGGACAAAGTAATATTTTGTAAGACATCATGACAATCTAATCATCAAGTCTAGATTGCGGGAAAGTCTACAGAACTAATGATATCATCACTTCGCCAAATAAATTTTTAAGAACAAAAAACAGGGAGGGATCTATGGCATAAAATAACCTTAAAGGACACACAAACCAATTCAATGTGCGGCCCTTACTTGGACTCTTATTTAAACAAACCAACTGCTGAGGGAAAAAAAAAAAAAAGGACAATTTGGAAAATTTGAACCCTGAATACATATTTGATGATGTTAAGAAATTATCATCAAGGAGTGTGAGAATGAGATTGTTGCTGTATTTTTAAGACTTTTTATATTTTAGAGATAATGGATCACTTATAAATCAAATGATAGCACCCAAAAGCAATATCTTGCCTAGAGAACTTTGCAGACCGAGGAGGATTATTAAGCCTTTCAAAACAATAGTGATAGTGATAGAACTGCAGTAGTCTGAAGATGTGGGAATGAATTGCACATAGGCAACAGCTGAACCACCATAACATGGGAGTTTGTCCAAAATACAGAATGTCAAGTCCCATCCCAGATATGCTGCATCAAAATCTGCATTTTAATAACCTTCCAATGAGACAGATACACACATTAAACTTTGAGGCTCAGTGATGTAAAGGTCAGGGAGTTTTCTATAGCATGGTTGTAAACTAAACCCACACTGGGGAAAGAAAAGAGGGGGTAGAAAGAAGGTTCTAATGGGCTTCCCTGTGGCTCAGATGGTTAAGAATCAACATGAAATGCAGGAGACCAGGGTTCGATTCCTGGGTAGGGAAGATCCCCTGGAAACAGGAATGGCAACTTGCTCCAGTATTCTTGCCTGGAGAATCCCATGGACAGAGGATTCTGGTGGGCTACAGCCCATGGGGTTGCAAAGAGTCAGACACAACTGAGCAACTTCACACATGTATAAGTTCAGTTCAATCACTCAGTCGTGTCAGACTCTTTGCGACCCCATGAATCACAGCACGCCAGGCCTCCCTGTCCATCACCAACTCCCGGAGTTCACCCAGACTCATGTCCATCGAGTCGGTGATGCCATCCAGTTATCTGTCATCCCCTTCTCCTCCTGCCCCCAATCCCTCCCAGCATCAGGGTCTTTTCCAATGAGTCAACTCTTTGCATGAGGTGGCCAAAGTATTGGAGTTTCAGCCTCAGCATCAGTACTTCCAATGAATACCCAGGACTGGTCTCCTTTAGGATAGACTAGATGGATATCCTTGCAGTCCAAATGACTCTCAAGAGCCTTCTCCAGCACTACAGTTCAAAAGCACCAATTCTTTGGCACTCAGCTTTTTCACAGTCCAACCATAGCCTTGACTAGATGGACCTTTGTTGGCAAAGTAATATCTCTACTTTTGAACATGCTGTCTAGGTCGATCATAACTTTCCTTTCAAGGAGTAAGCGTCTTTTAATTTCATGGCTACAATCACCATCTGCAGTGATTTTGGAGATGTCTGACACTGTTTCCATTGTTTCCCCATCTATTTCCCATGAAGTGATGGGACCAGATACCATGATCTTCATTTTCTGAATGTTGAGTTTAAGCCAACTTTTCACTCTCTCCTTTCCCATGAAGTGATGGGACCAGATACCATGATCTTCATCTATTTCCCATGAAGTGATGGGACCAGATACCATGATCTTCATTTTCTGAATGTTGAATTTAAGCCAATTTTTCACTCTCTCCTTTGACTTTCATCAAGAGGCTTTTTAGTTCCTGTTCACTTTCTGCTAGAAGGGTGGTGTCATCTGCATATCTGAGGTTATTGATAATTTCTCCCGGCAATCTTGATTCCAGCTTGTGCTTCTTCCAGCCCAGTGTTTCTCATGATGTACTCTGAATAGAAGTTAAAAAAGCAGGGTGACAATATACAGCCTTGATGTACTCCTTTTCCTATTTGGAACCAGTCTGTTGTTCCATGTCCAGTTCTAACTGTTGCTTCCTGACCTGCATACAGCTTTCTCAAGAGGCAGGTTAGGTGGTCTGGTATTCCCATCTCTTTCAGAATTTTCCACAGTTCATTGTGGTCCACACAATCAAAGGCTTTGGCATAGTCAATAAAGCAGAAATAGATGTTTTTCTGGAACTCTCTTGCTTTTTC
>SJYX01012774.1:20652-44715 GCA_006410675.1 Oreotragus oreotragus | reverse complement strand
TGTTCATTGCAGCACTGTTTATAATAGCCAGGACATGGAAACAACCTAGATGTCCATCAGCGGATGAATGGATAAGAAAGCTGTGGTATATATACACAATGGAGTATTACTCAGCCATTAAAAAGAATACATTTGAATCAGTTCTAATATCTTTGGTTTTAGTATTAGCATTTTTAGTTTTAGTTATAATGTTGGCCTCAAACAATGAGCCTTTCCTTTTCTGTTTTTTCAGAGGGTTTATGAATAATTTATATTATTTTTCCTTAAATGTTTGACAGAATTCACCAACAAGCAATCTGGGTCTGCAGTTTTCTTTGCAAGTGAATTTTTAACTAAAAATTCAATATAAAAATATTAGATGATTATTTATTTCTTCTTCAGTGAGTTTTAATAGATTGTACATTTTAAGGAATTTGTCCATATCATATAAATTGGTGAACTTACTGGCATTCCTTTTCATAACATTCAGTCTCTTATTAACCTTTTAATATCTCTAGATTATATAGTATCATTAGCTCTCATTCATGGTACTGGGGATTTTTGTCTTGGCCCTTCTTTTCCTTATAAATCTGGCTAGGGAGTTATTAATTTCATGCATCTTCTTGAAGAAATAGCTTTTGGGTTCAATGATTTCCTCTTTTGACTTTTTCGAGTTCACTGATTTCTGCTCTGATATTTATTAGTTTTGTCATCTAATTGATTTAAGTTTCATTTGCTCTTCCACTTTTAGTTTTTTTTTTAATAAAAGCTGAGATCACTGATTTTAGTTCTTTGTTCTTTTTCTAATATAGACATTTAGTGCTATAAATTTCCCTATAAACCTTGCTTTAGTGGCATCCAGAAATTTTGATATGCTGTGTTTTGCTTCCTTTCCACTCAAGATATTTTCAATTTTTCCTTTTGACTACTCTTTCAATCCGTGAAATATTTAGGAGGAGAAGGGGAAGACAGAGGGTGAAATGGTTGGATGGCATCATCAATTTAATGGACATGAGTTTGCGCAAGCTCCGGGAGTTGGTGATGGACAGGGAAGTCTGGTGTGCAGCAGTCCATGGGGTCACAAAGAGCTGGACATGACTGATCAACTGAAATGGCTGAGTTTAATTTCCAAATATTTGGAGAGTTTCAAAATACCTTTACATAACCAATTTCTAGCTTAAATCCACTATAGACAGAGAATATAATTTGCATGACTTGATCATTTTTAAATTTATAGTAATTTGCTTTATGCTGAGAATATGGTCTATATTGGTAAGTGTTCCATGTACACTTTGAAAAGAATATGTATTTTGCTCTTTTATTAGGTAAAGTGTTCTATAAATGCTAATTGTGTCTAATTGTTTGACAATGTTGGATAGATCTTGTGTATAATCACTGATATTTTTGTATACTTGCTCCATTATTGAGAGAGTAGTATTAAAATACTTAAGTGTAGCTATAAATTTGTCTATGTCATTTCACAGTTCTGTCAGTTTTTGCTCCATTATTTGAATGTTTAGGATTGGTGCATAAACCTTTAGAATTGTTGGGTCCTCTATATTGTCACCCTACTTATTTAAATTATATGCAGAGTACATCATGAGAAATGCTAGACTGGAAGAAACACAAGCTGGAATCAAGATTGCCGGGAGAAATATCAGTCACCTCAGATATGCTGATGACACCACCTGTATGGCAGAAAGTGAAGAGGAGCTAAAAAGCCTCTTGATGAAAGTGAAGGAGGAGAGCGAAAAAGTTGGCTTAAAGCGCAACATTCAGAAAACAAAGATCATGGCACCCGGTCCCATCACTTCATTGGAAATAAATGGGGAAACAGTGAAAACAGTGTCAGACTTTATTTTTTGGGGCTCCAAAATCACTGCAGATGGTGACTGCAGCCATGAAATTAGAACACACTTGTTCCTTGGAAGAAAAGTTATGACCAACCTAGATAGTATATTCAAAAGCAGAGATATTACTTTGCCAACAGAAGTTTGTCTAGTCAAGGCTATTGTTTTTCCTGTGGTCATGTATGGATGTGAGAGCTGGACTGTGAGGAAGGCTGAGCGCTGAAGAATTGATGCTTTTGAACTGTGGTGTTGGAGAAGACTCTTGAGAGTCCCTTGGACTGCAGGGAGATCCAACCAGTCCATTCTGAAGGAGATCAACCCTGGGATTTCTTTGGAAGGAATGATGCTAAAGGTGAAACTCCAGTACTTTGGCCACCTCATGTGAAGAGTTGACTCATTGGAAAAGATTCTGATGCTGGGAGGGATTGGGGGCAGGAGGAGAAGGGGACGAACGAGGATGGGATGGCTGGATGGCATCACGGACTCTGGGATGGCTGGATGGCATCACAGACTCAACGGACATGAATCTGAGTGAACTCTGAGAAATGGTGATGGACAGGGAGGCCTGGCGTGCTGCGATTCATGGGGTTGCAAAGAGTCAGACATGACTGAGCGACTGAACTGAACTGAACTTGATGAAATAACCCCTTTATTATTATGAAATAACATTCTTTGCCTCTGGTAATTTCTTTGTTTGAAAATATATTTTGTCTTATATTAATATAGNGAGAAATGGTGATGGACAGGGAGGCCTGGCGTGCTGCGATTCATGGGGTTGCAAAGAGTCAGACATGACTGAGCGACTGAACTGAACTGAACTTGATGAAATAACCCCTTTATTATTATGAAATAACATTCTTTGCCTCTGGTAATTTCTTTGTTTGAAAATATATTTTGTCTTATATTAATATAGCAAGATAAAGATTCTTTTAAATAGTGTTATCATGGTATATTTTAATTATCATTTTACTTTTAACCCATGTGTGTTTTCCTACTTAAAGTGAGTATTAGGTTGGCAGCAGAGACGTTTATCCAATCTGACAATCTCTACCTTCAAAATGTGATATGAGACCATTTACATTTAGCGTTAATACTGATATGGTAGGTTTAAATCTACCTCAAATTAACCTTTATAATTCCTCACTATATAACCTTCTACTTCACTATGTCTCAGAAAAATGCCTAGTTTGGTAAAATAATGAAATACTGAACCAGAGAATGGGAGCAAAAATAATCAGGAGCCAATCATACTTCAGTGAATTATTAGACATTAACTATTATCTAGCCAGAAGTTATCTGTTCTAATAATGGTCTTCTCTTACCATACATCCCATGATTTTTAAAAAGTAATAATGGCAATTTAGAGAAGTTGTCAGATATATTTCAGAAAATATCCTTACAGAAAAACTAAGAATTGGTATGAGGGAATGAATGTTATACATATAGGGGACCCCAAATAGCATAGTGTTCTTGAAAAAAAGGAAAAAAGAGAACTGGAGAAAATAATCTCTGACTGTTTCCACAGTGGAGCCATCATCTTTAGGCAGAGTTCCAAAGATGTTTGTTCACTGCAACACACAGTGGAAAAGTTAGGAGTTCTGTGAATCATCCTGGCCACAGTGATATAATACAATACAATGAAGCAGCAGCTCTTGGAAGATACATTCTACTAACAACAAAGACTATTTGCTATTAAGTGGATAATATATGCACAGAATGGCATGGACAATTAACTCCTCTTGATACACAATAACTTCCTTGACAGGTTGTGGTAAAACAGTGTATCCAATCAGAATAGCATCAGTTAAAAACTACTTCTCCAAAAAAACCTTCCATTATAATGTCATTTCTCCCCAGAACACTTCATATAATCCCATTACTTATGACTCTCATTGTTCTAAATATGTAAATCCTCATTTAATATATCTATAATCCCTATGTTGGTCCATGATGATTATGCAAACAAGCTCAGTTGCTCAGTCATGTCTGACTCTTTGCGACCCCATGGACTGTAGCCCACCAGTAACCTCCTCTATCCATGGGATTTCCCAGGCTAGAATACTGGAATGGGTTGCCATTTCTTTCTCCGTGAGACCTTACCAACTCAGGAATTGAACCCTTGTCTCCTGCATTGGCAGGCAGATTCTTTACCACTGAGCCACAAGGGAAACCCATGATGATTATAAATCACTATTATTACAAGGAATACATAGAATTTACCAGACACAGGAATATCATCAGAGGTTAGGGGAGAGTGGTTTTAAACCCAGGAGCCACAATAACTCTGAGAACATTCTACTAATCACTGTGGTGATGAGAAGGAACAAGGCCCTACTCAACATCTCTGCTTCATTACTCCCAACAACTCAGTGTTTCACCTCGACTGCACTACCAGCTAATCCCTAAATACCCTGTAGACATACTGTCTTGCTATTTTGCCTTTGTAAGTATTATTCTCTTAATAAGGAGAACTTTTCCTATCTTTTCCATGGTGACCAAGGATGAAAGAGCAGATAAAACCAAGGAGGGTCTTGGAATGCAGGAATGGAAAAACCAGACCCTTATTGCCCTTCCCTCCTCCATGTTTTAACTATTAATGGAACAGTATAACCTGTCTCCTCTCCTACCCCATAGGGAGAAGGTATTTGCCCTCCACTTCCCCCACAGTATACCTGACTCTTCCAATCAGCAAATGATCCACAAGACCTCTATCCCCTCTTGTACCCTGGGTATAAAAGTAGACTAAAGAGCCCTATTCAACGTTGGTTCTCCCTTGAGCTGACAACTGTTCTAATAGCATCTCCCACTCTAATATTGCCTCTCACTCTGTCTCATGTCTGGAAATTCTTTTCCAACCTGTGCCAGGACCATGACATTTTCCTTAAATTAGATCCTCTCTGATATTCCTGTGCTTCCCTCATTCCCATAGCTGAATTCTCCTGAGCTGCTTGGCAATCTGCACCTATATCTCACAGAAACTTATATTGCAATTGCTTCCTTTGATAGCAAGTGCTTCTCTTTTAAAGCTTTCTTATTTAACACTTATTATATATCTACATCTTCCCACAAAGAACTTGAAGTGGCTTATAATAAAAAAAAAAGTGCAAGCAAATATAGAAATAGAAAACTAGGACCATAGAAAAGAAGCATATAAAATTGTCAAACATAAAGTTGCTCTTTATAGGCTTCAAATATTTCCTTGAACTTCTTGGAATTTTTCATGAAAAGAGTCTCATCAGAAAGGAGAAAAATATTGTTTTCCTTGGTTCTTCAAGGAAAACAAATTTATTCCCAGCAGAGAACCCTAAAGTAAAAATTCATCATTTTTTTTTTGAAACGAAGTCACTCAGTCGTGTCCGACTCTTTGCGACCCCATGGACATCATCAGAAAGGAGAAAAATATTGTTTTCCTTGGTTCTTCAAGGAAAACAAATTTATTCCCAGCAGAGAACCCTAAAGTAAAAATTCATCATTTTTTTTTTGAAACGAAGTCACTCAGTCGTGTCCGACTCTTTGCGACCCCATGGACTGTAGCCTATCAGGCTCCTCTGTCTATGGGATTTTCCAGGCAGACCCAGGTCTCCTGCATTGCAGGCAGACGCTTTACCGTCTGAGCCACCAGAGAAACCGGAAGAGCCTAATCCATATGAAAGATAATATTCTCAACACGGTAGTCCACAATAGCCCAAATGAACTGCAAATGATTGCCTTTTATCCCTATTTTCAGCATAACTAGTGCTCAAAATATTAAAATGCCACACAGTTTGGTGAATCTGAATAGTCTGGATCAAGATAAGCTAACCAAGCAGTCTTCTGGTAATTTAATTAGCTACAAAGATAAAATTACTATACAGTATGTATTTAAGACAAAGTTTCCTAAGTACTTTCTTCACATGGTCTCTTAATAAAAGAAGCCAGATCTCACTAGACTACCACTGCTAACACTGTGTGGGTATTCTAAAACATGGGAGGGGGAAGTGGAAAAATAACTTGAGAAACACTGCCTTAAATAAAATTCAACAGGTACCTTTTCATCAGAAATTCTCAGAGAATTAAATTTACAAATATGGTTCATAAATCCCCAAGTGAAGATTACAGTTTATAGAAGTTCCCAAATTGAAGATTAGGAAACTGAAGGTTAGGAGAAGAAACTATAGTTATGTTTTATATTGCAAGTGGACTTTTAAAAATCAGGGCTTTCTGGGATGATTTTATAGCCAACACTGATAATAGTGCTTAACACACATTTCAGACAGTATTCTAAGTGCTTTTCATAGAACTTACTTAATCTTCCCAACAACCTTGACATAGATATTTCTATCTTTATTTACATATAAGAAAACTGAGACATACAGAAATTAAGTAACTTGTTCGAGGTCACACAGTGGAAAGCTGGGCTTTGACTCTAGGCTATCTAGTTTCTAAGTCTATGTTCCTGATTACCACCTGAGCTACTTGTTAAGTCACTTCAGTCATGTCTGTTTTCGACCCTGTGAATCACCAGGCCCCTCTGTCCATGGGATTCTCCAGGCAAGAATACTGGAGTGGGTTCCCATGCCCTCCTCCAGGGGATCTTCCTGATTCAGGGATTGAACCCAGGTCTCTTATGTCTCCTCCATTCAGTTCAGTTCAGTCGCTCAGTCGTGTCCAACTCTTTGCAACCCCATGAATCGCAGCACGCCAGGCCTCCCTGTCCATCACCATCTCCCGGAGTTCACTCAGACTCATGTCCATCGAGTCCATGATGCCATCCAGCCATCTCATCCTCGGTCGTCCCCTTCTCCTCCTGCCCCCAATCCCTCCCAGCATCAGAGTCTTTTCCAATGAGTCAACTCTTCGCATGAGATGGCCAAAGTACTGGAGTTTCAGCTTTAGCATCATTCCTTCCAAAGAAATCCCAGGGTTGATCTCCTTCAGAATGGACTGGTTGGATCTTGCAGTCCAAGGGACTCTCAAGAGTCTTCTCCAACACCACAGTGCAAAAGCATCAATTCTTCGGCACTCAGCCTTCTTCACGGTCCAACTTTCACATCCATACATGACCACTGGAAAAACCATAGCCTTGACTAGGCGGACCTTAGTCGCCAAAGTAATGTCTCTGCTTTTGAATATACTATCCAGGTTGGTCATAACTTCAGGTTCTTTACCCCTAGCCCCACCTGGGAAGCCCAAGTAAGAAAAGCCCTGCAAAAAGTAATATTGTAACTTGGCTCTAAAGACTAAGCAGTAAACAGATAATCCAAAGGGCAATATCCAACCAGTGAAGAAAGCTCATATGTGGTTCAGGTTGTCATGAACCAGAGAGACAGATCACAGGCATGACCCGAAACTAAGCAAAATACTAGCAAATATAGAAGCACATCTCTGGGTCAGAATTCTCTCCATGCACTCAGTAGCAGGAGGAAATTCTATGGACATCAGTTTCCTCATAAAATGATGATTACATAGTCTGCCTTGGAGATCTGCTTCATGAGGGGAAAATGTGTGTGAAGCATCTGGCACCGTGTCTGTCAAAAACAGGTTCTGGCTGCTGTTACCTTCTGAGATGGGCCACACTCTGTCTGTGGAATGTGTTCCTCTCTAAGTAAATCCACTTCTTACCTATCACGTTGTCTCTTATTTGAATTCTTTCTGTGATAAGACATCAAGAACCTGAGCTTCATTAAGTTGAGACCAGGTATGATGTCAGTTAAAAGACTGTGGGTGGACTTTTCTGACGGTCCAGTGGCTAAGACTCTATGTTCCCAATGTAGGGGGCCCAGGTTAAAGCCCTGGGCAAGAAATTAGATCCCACATGCTACAACTAAAGATCCCATATGCCTCAACTAAAAGAGATCTTGCATGCTGCAATGAAGATCAGGGATCCTCAGTGCCACAGCTAAGACCCGACTTGGCCAAATAAATAAGTTAAAAAAAAACAAAAAAGACCAAGGGTTTGGACTTCCCTTGGTGACCTAGTGGTTAAGACTCCAAGCTTCCAGTGCAGGGAGCATGTGTTCAACCTCTGGTTGGTGAACTAAGATCCCACATGCCACAGGCATGGCCAAAGAATAAAAATTAAATTTAAAAAAAGGAACTCATTAAAACACAGCATTACTGGTCAGTCCTCATGATCATGAGACAAGCATGCTTAACTCCATTTTGTAGATGAGTAAGGTGGAACTCAGTGATGTCAAGTCAAATAACTTATCCAAGCTTCCTACGCTGGTGAGCAGAAGAGAACAGATACATTCAACTCACATGACCTCAAATTCAGTGTTCTTAGCTCTGAATGTCAGAAAAAGAGTGATGCTAAAGAGTTTCTAATCCACTTGCTGTAATAATGAAGACAGAGAGTGTCAGTGAAGAATAAACTGAGCTTAAATATATACATACATACATATATATATATATATATATATATATACACACACACACATACATACACACACACACTAAGTTGCTCAGTTGTGTCTGACTCTTTGTGATCCTAAGGACCATAACCCACCAGACTCCTCCGTCTATGGAATTCTCCAGGCAAGAAAAGTGGAGTGGGTTCCCAAGCTCTCCTCCAGAGGATCTTCCTGATCCAGGGATCAAACCTGCATCTCTTACATCTCCTTCATTGGCAGGTGGGTTCTTTACCCAGTGCCACCTAGGAAGCCCGTGTGTGTGTGTGTGTGTGTGTGTGTGTGTGTGTGTGTGTGTGCGTGCACGCGCGTAAGCATACACATACACTACGGAGACATAAGCAATCTCTTAGAGACAGAAATGCAAAAAGAGAGTGGTGCATGAGCAAGAGTGAAAAATCTAGAGCTGACAGAAATTTCATGGCAATGATGAGAGATTTACAGAATCCCATCTGGGAGGCCTTAAAAGAATTCAGAGTGAATTCTGATGGGATGAAAAGTTTTCCAGATCCTGATTTAGCCCTGGGTCTGTTTCTACACATGTGCATACACACTGATGTTCAAGTTCAGAAATACTTCTTTCTATAAAATGATTGTAGTTTAATTCCGAGAGTTTGAAAAACCTTTACTACATAGCAATAAGTTGGAAGTAGCCATTTGACTCTTGCAAGAATTCATCACTTGGTTTAGACAACAGCATTGCTATGGTTTAGGGAAGAATCAAGGCCTTTTCTAGTGGATCCAGGATTTCAAAAGTAGCTGATTTCCCCCTAACATCTATTCATGCAAGTGCCACAAAAGACTTTAATTCAGAAAGAAATGCTTTTGTATTAGCATTCAGTCAGAAAAGCAGCCACTTTCCCCTTAGCCAAACATTTCTAAACTGTCTTCCTGTTACCTTAGCTTCAGTCAGCTAACCACACAATAGAATGTGAAAATGTTACTGATGCATTCATTTCTTTAGGATTGAAGTATTTAGATGGAAATGGATGATACTTTGAAAAATCTCTAGAGTGTTTGGAATTCTCCTGAAGAGTTCAAATGTGGTGGTTATTCTGTGCATTTTCAGAGTCACATTCACAGAAGGACTGGTGGATACACAATTAACATGCATTAACTAGATAACCAATATTGAAAAGAAATCAAACAAATCAAATACATTAGTCAGTGATAAATGTCTATGATTCTCCTTTTTAGAGTTGTGAAGAAAGAGAAAAGCCTAGCTTCAAAAGTACATAAATTGATTTTTGTTGATAGAGATTACATGACAGTTACAGAAGATTTAAAGAGCCTGAGTAATTAAATCATATTTATTCCTTCAATAATGTTACTCATAAAATAACCTAAGCTCTACTTACCTGCTTATAAAATAGTTGCTGGAGGAGGACAGTAGACTGATTCTTCAATTCTAAAAGTAGATCATTCAATACTCTGCTGCTGCTGCTAAGTCGCTTCAGTTGTGTCCGAGTCTGTGTGACCCCATAGATGGCAGCCCACCAGGCTCCCCTGTCCCTGGGATTCTCCAGGCAAGAATACTGGAGTGGGTTGCCATTTCCTTCTCCAGTGAATGAAGGTGAAAAGAGAAAGTGAAGTCGCTCAGTTGTGTCTGACTCTTAGCGATCCCATGGACTGCAGCCTACCAGGCTCCTCCATCCATGGGATTTTCCAGGCAAGAGTACTGGACTGGGGGACCATTGCCTTCTCCTTCAATACTCAGTTCAGTTCAGTTGCTCAGTCGTGTCCAACTCTTTGTGCCCCATGAATCGCAGCACACCAGGCCTCACTGTCCATCACCAGCTCCCGGGGTTTACTCAAACTCATGTCCATCGAGTCGGTGATGCCATCCAGCCATGTCGTCCTCTGTCACCCCCTTCTCCTCCTGCCCGCAATCCCTCCCAGCATCAGAGTCTTTTCCAATGAGTCAACTCTTCGCATGAGGTGGCCAAAGTACTGGAGTTTCAGCTTTAGCATCAGTCCAGTTATGACCAACCTAGATAGCATATTAAAAAGCAGAGACATTACTTTGCCAACAAAGGTCTGTCTAGTCAAGGCTATGGTTTTTCCTGTGGTCATGTATGGATGTGAGAGTTGGACTGTGAAGAAAGCTGAGCGCCTAAGAATTGATGCTTTTGAACTGTGGTGTTGGAGAAGACTCTTGAGAGTCCCTTGAACTGCAAGGAGATCCAACCAGTCCATTCTAAAGGAGATCAGGCCTGAGTGTTCATCATTCAATACTAATTACAGACAAAAAAAAAGTTTTATCAAATTCAGTGTCTGGAGGAGCACACAAAATAAACCCTAAAAAGAAACATTCTATTTTACTTTGTCTTTAGCCAAATCTAATCACTATTATTTTTCTTCAAAAAAATAAAGTTTCCAGATGCAAAAGCATTTATAGGTACTCAGTTCACCAAAAAAATAAACATGTCAATGACAATGGAATTCATTGAATTTTGCTAAATAAACCCATACTATCTTTTGTTTTGTATGGTCTTTTTGTCAGAAATAAATGCTACTAGCTATAATAAATTTTCCTCAGCATTTTTATATGATTCCATCTGAGTCCCCAAAAAATTTTTTTAAGAAACCCATACATGTCAAAGAACATGAAAGCTGATTGTTAATATCAGAACAAATCAATCAATGTCTTTGATATAAATACCAATGACATCATTAATGCCACAAAATAGCTCTGCTAAAATGACATAGTCTTATATAGTTTAATGAAAAGTTTTCCAGATCCTGATTTAGCCCTGGGTCTGTTTCTACACATGTGCATACACACTGATGTTCAAGTTCAGAAATACTTCTTTCTATAAAATGATTGTAGTTTAATTCCGAGAGTTTGAAAAACCTTTACTACATAGCAATAAGTTGGAAGTAGCCATTTGACTCTTGCAAGAATTCATCACTTGGTTTAGACAACAGCATTGCTATGGTTTAGGGAAGAATCAAGGCCTTTTCTAGTGGATCCAGGATTTCAAAAGTAGCTGATTTCCCCCTAACATCTATTCATGCAAGTGCCACAAAAGACTTTAATTCAGAAAGAAATGCTTTTGTATTAGCATTCAGTCAGAAAAGCAGCCACTTTCCCCTTAGCCAAACATTTCTAAACTGTCTTCCTGTTACCTTAGCTTCAGTCAGCTAACCACACAATAGAATGTGAAAATGTTACTGATGCATTCATTTCTTTAGGATTGAAGTATTTAGATGGAAATGGATGATACTTTGAAAAATCTCTAGAGTGTTTGGAATTCTCCTGAAGAGTTCAAATGTGGTGGTTATTCTGTGCATTTTCAGAGTCACATTCACAGAAGGACTGGTGGATACACAATTAACATGCATTAACTAGATAACCAATATTGAAAAGAAATCAAACAAATCAAATACATTAGTCAGTGATAAATGTCTATGATTCTCCTTTTTAGAGTTGTGAAGAAAGAGAAAAGCCTAGCTTCAAAAGTACATAAATTGATTTTTGTTGATAGAGATTACATGACAGTTACAGAAGATTTAAAGAGCCTGAGTAATTAAATCATATTTATTCCTTCAATAATGTTACTCATAAAATAACCTAAGCTCTACTTACCTGCTTATAAAATAGTTGCTGGAGGAGGACAGTAGACTGATTCTTCAATTCTAAAAGTAGATCATTCAATACTCTGCTGCTGCTGCTAAGTCGCTTCAGTTGTGTCCGAGTCTGTGTGACCCCATAGATGGCAGCCCACCAGGCTCCCCTGTCCCTGGGATTCTCCAGGCAAGAATACTGGAGTGGGTTGCCATTTCCTTCTCCAGTGAATGAAGGTGAAAAGAGAAAGTGAAGTCGCTCAGTTGTGTCTGACTCTTAGCGATCCCATGGACTGCAGCCTACCAGGCTCCTCCATCCATGGGATTTTCCAGGCAAGAGTACTGGACTGGGGGACCATTGCCTTCTCCTTCAATACTCAGTTCAGTTCAGTTGCTCAGTCGTGTCCAACTCTTTGTGCCCCATGAATCGCAGCACACCAGGCCTCACTGTCCATCACCAGCTCCCGGGGTTTACTCAAACTCATGTCCATCGAGTCGGTGATGCCATCCAGCCATGTCGTCCTCTGTCACCCCCTTCTCCTCCTGCCCGCAATCCCTCCCAGCATCAGAGTCTTTTCCAATGAGTCAACTCTTCGCATGAGGTGGCCAAAGTACTGGAGTTTCAGCTTTAGCATCAGTCCAGTTATGACCAACCTAGATAGCATATTAAAAAGCAGAGACATTACTTTGCCAACAAAGGTCTGTCTAGTCAAGGCTATGGTTTTTCCTGTGGTCATGTATGGATGTGAGAGTTGGACTGTGAAGAAAGCTGAGCGCCTAAGAATTGATGCTTTTGAACTGTGGTGTTGGAGAAGACTCTTGAGAGTCCCTTGAACTGCAAGGAGATCCAACCAGTCCATTCTAAAGGAGATCAGGCCTGAGTGTTCATCATTCAATACTAATTACAGACAAAAAAAAAGTTTTATCAAATTCAGTGTCTGGAGGAGCACACAAAATAAACCCTAAAAAGAAACATTCTATTTTACTTTGTCTTTAGCCAAATCTAATCACTATTATTTTTCTTCAAAAAAATAAAGTTTCCAGATGCAAAAGCATTTATAGGTACTCAGTTCACCAAAAAAATAAACATGTCAATGACAATGGAATTCATTGAATTTTGCTAAATAAACCCATACTATCTTTTGTTTTGTATGGTCTTTTTGTCAGAAATAAATGCTACTAGCTATAATAAATTTTCCTCAGCATTTTTATATGATTCCATCTGAGTCCCCAAAAAATTTTTTTAAGAAACCCATACATGTCAAAGAACATGAAAGCTGATTGTTAATATCAGAACAAATCAATCAATGTCTTTGATATAAATACCAATGACATCATTAATGCCACAAAATAGCTCTGCTAAAATGACATAGTCTTATATAGTTTCTCAAGAGGGGGAATAGAAACAGTCTCCATCTCTCAGGAAATTCCACAGTATTAAGTGAGGAAAAGTAGAAATATTCACTCCAAAATTTTAATCTATGGTATGTCTCAACAAAATATGCTGGCTTTCTCCCTTTTCTGCTTGGAGTCCCTTGTCTAAAATGGGAGGAGAAGGAGGTACTGAGTTGTACACAACATAATGTGAGGATCTTTCTAGGTATCCCTTAGTATATATCTAAAGTGAAATTTCCCAGGGTCAGCTTTCTCCACCCACTCTTTCAGCAAAGATCCTCCCTCTCAACCAGACCCCAAGATGGGCAGTTATCTCAAATTCCTCAAGACATATTTACAAAGGATTTTAAAAAGAGTGGATATATGTATATATATCACTGATTCACTCTGCTGTATACCTGAAACTAACACATTGTAAATCTACTATACTCCAATAAAAATTATTTAAAAAAAAGGTAAACAGAAAATAAATAAGCAAAATTTTTTTACAAGAGAGATGGAGAGACAGTGAGCAACCCCAAAGTCCTTCCCAATATACATACAGCCCTCCTATGGGTAGTAGAGGTAAGATCATAGACTTAGGCTCAGGCTTCCAGTCACTGAATTCCTGCTTAGCCACTGTGACACTGGGAGGTAATTTACTTTTTTGAGCTTAATTTTTGTCATCTGCAATATGATAATAATAATAATGACTTCACAGAGTTGAAGTGAAAGTTAAATAAAGCAACCCATGGACTAGTGTTTGACAAAATGTCTGGTGCATAACAAGAATTTAAAATAAAGTTAATTACTGTTACTGATAACACTTGTATGGAAAAGCATTTCAACACCCTGTTTCACAGGAAGCTATAGTATAAACAATGATTGTGATGCCATTGTGAGGTAAATATTATAGTCAACTTCATTTTATAGATGAGCATTCAGAGGCCCAGAGAAAGGTTTTAACAAATTTAATTTTCAAAAATGAAAAATCTAATAGGTGACAGAGCAAGAAGCCAAACCTAGCTTTCTACTCTACAGCTCAAGCTCCAACCAGTACTTCATAATTCTTACTGTCAAAGCAAGTATAAATATCCTTGAAATGAACAAAAATTATTACTGGCGTCTTCAATGGAAAACTTTTCTCATTGCCTAATTTTATATGCTCTCTGTGTCTTTCATTGCCTTTGAGCTATTTCATAATTCTATAAATTGTAGATAACTGATAATACAAATGATAATTGTCTATATATATGCAAATGGATTTTGACTGGTACAGATGCATTGATTTTTCCTCCCCTCCTTCAGGAGTCAGTTTTGGGTTTATTAAGCAAATTCATGAAGCATTCCAACTGTCTAAAAGTATTCCTGTTCTTCAGGTTCTCTGTTGAATCAATAGTAACACCATACTGGTTTATTCATCAATTAATGAATTTTAGAAAGTCATTCACATTCATTTTATATTTATGGTAGACTCATGATTTGACTTTATTTCTCAGAGATTATCCTTCAACAATGGGGAGATCTCTACCAGCTCTCATACTCTCCTAGGAATAGAAGGGGAACTTCCTTGGGGAGTCTCTAGCCTGTGAATTTTGGTGGCAGAAAGATGATACGCTATATCAAATATTGAGCCTGAGTCTCAAAATGTGTAAATTGCTCTCTGTTAGTCACTTAGGAAATATATATTAACTCTTTTACATCCTAGGATGTTATGAAACAAATTTAGGCTTTTGTTCCATGGGTTCAGATTGAGAGCAGCGAGGGGACAGGACAACCTTGAGGTCCCATTGATCTTATTTCTTAATCTCTCTCCTTTTCTCAACAGAAAACAGAATGGTCACTGCATCAACATTCTTCTTTGCCTTGGTGCTTAACTGAGCAACTGCACTATGCTCCCACAGAGCTTATCCACAGCCAATCCTTTGAAGTAACTATGCCTCTTTTGAAGTCTAACAGCTTGGATACACAGGATAAATCACACATGGTGGACTTGCTGCACCCTTGCAAATCCAGGATAGAAAATGTTGGGCTCTGAGAAGGCAGCACTTCTCCTTCAGTAGGAAGAGAAACCCCTCCCCTTCCTCCCACAGCTCTCCGTGCGTCATGTCCATATTCCAGGAGGGGTGTGAAGCCCTTGTACTCATTTATAAGGTAGAGAAACAGATGGGACTGGCTTAATTTGTGAAGACAACTAGTTATCTTATAAGTACAGATGGAGTAAGTAGCACAATTATTACCAGAGAACTGAAGCTGGCAGATGGTTTGTTTAAAAAAAAAAATTTTTTTTTTAAAGGTTGACTGCCAGATTCACAGCAGGGACCAGCCTGCTCCCAGGGGCATAGAAAACCATGCAGATTTAAATCACACTGCTTTTTGTCTAATAGTCTGCTCCTTTTCTAGGCGGCAGAGGGAATAGATGAAGACAAGGGTCATCATGTTGTCAGAATAGCATATCGATAGGCTTTCCAAAAGTGAAAGTGAAGAAAGGGAAAGGTTTGTCCACAGTACAGGTGGTGTGAGAAATTGTATTTTTTTTTTTTTTAAGAATAAGAACTAAACTTTAAAGGGGCACAATAGTGCAAGATAAAGAAACTGTTCTATATTTTATTCTGTTTGTTTGTTAGTCAAGTTCACTGCTTGCATTCAGAACTCTTTCTTTCTTGGCAGTCTCCCTAAGAAGATGGAATCTTACTGGCTGAATCTGTCAGCACCAAGGGCTGAATCATTGATATCTCCAAGTTCAGTTCACTCAAAGTACCAAGTTAATTGGTCTAGCAAAGTAAAAAAAAATCATTTTAAAAAAGGGAGAGAAAGTCAGTCTGCGCAAACTCCAGATGGTTGATTAAGCAATCTGAGCCTTGTAGTTAATTTTATCTTTTCCAGGGAGAGCATACTTCATCCTACAGCAGCTCCTCTGTGGATCACAACCATTAATGGTGAGGGTAGAGGAGGGTGTCCAAACACCAACGAAACCCCGTGAGTTTATAATCCAGGGTACTTCTTCCTCTATATTGTAGGTGCTATTGCTTTCTTCAGTCTCTTGTCACAAACAGTTAGCTAAGCTCATTTTAGAGCCTGAAAGAATATTGCTGCCCGGTGGGCAGAAAGCCATGAAAACAAGAATCTATGATCTTGTTCCTGTGAGACTGCAATACAGAGGGTCTAACAGCAATGCCAGGGCTGAGACTTGATAGAGATATTATAGAGTGATTGACAAAGATGTTTTATATGTCTCAAAGCCTTTCACTCTTGTCTTTGTTTGTTTCATCTTATACTCATTTAGAGTAAACATTTTAAAAATTACTGATTGAAAAATGATGTCCTTTCTTCAAACCTCTATAAATTGATTTAGCTATTCATTTAACAAGTGTTTATCAAATCATCTCCCGGTGTCAAGGCCTCTGCTATGATAGAAATACAGGCATATTCAATCCTCTCAAACTGCCACTGCTTTATCAAATAAATTTGTATAATATTCAAACTCTAGGAGACGGTGAAGGTCAGGGAAGCCTAGTGGGTCCATGGGGTTGCAAAGAGTCGGACACAACTTAGTGACTGAACAACAACTAAATCCTTTGTTGTCATTTCAACAATCTTCACCAAGAATAGATCCCATCTCAAGAAACCACTTTCTTTGCTCATTGATTAATAGAAGCAACTCCTTATCCATTAAAGTTTTATCATAAGACTGCAACAATGCAGTCACATCTTTACACTTCACTTCTAATTCACTTGCTATTTCTCCCACATCTTCAGTTCATCCACTGAAGGCTTGAATTCCTCCCCAAGCTCACCACCAGCTGCCCAGGGGAAGACCTCTCACCAGTGGGCAAGCATCCCAGGATCCTGCATCCAGCTTCTTTAGAATATGGCTCTGCTCACCAGTGGGCTGCCACTTGGCCTGGGATCCCTCAGGCCTCACAGATAGCTACTCTGAAATTCAGCCCTGCCCAACAGTGAACTAGCAGTGACCACTTGAGTCAGCATCTGGCAGCCAATGAGGTCAGGGCCAGCACGACCTACCAGCACACCTGCCTACCAGCCCCACCACAACAGAAGGGCCCATGCACCCTATATATGGAACACCCCTAAAGTATATGGCTCTGGTAACCAAAGGAGAAGGTGCTGCTGGGTCCCTCAGGGTATCTCCTACATAAAGACACATTGTCAAGATGAAGAAGTGTAAAGAAGCTTCCTAATACATAGAAATAACTACAAAGAATTAGGCCAAATAAGTAGACAGAGGAATACATTCCAAATGAAGGACCAAGACAAAACCTCACAAAAATAAACTAAAGAAAGTGGCAATAAGCAATCCTATCTGATAATGAATTCAAGCTAATGATTATAAAGATGCTCAATGAACTCAGGGGAAAAAAATACATGAACTGTGTATTCTAACAAAGAGTTAAGTATCCATGTTGGATTGCTGAATTTTGTCAAAAATTTTTCTCTGCATCTGAGATGATATGATTTTGATTTTTCAATATGTTAATGTGGTGTATCAAATGGATTGATTTGTGAATACTGAAGCATCCTTGGATCACTGGGATAAACTCCATTTGATCATGGTGTAGGGGATCCTTTCAACATATTATTTAATTCAGTTTGAAATTGTTAATATTTTGTTGAAAATTTTCACATATATGTATCAATTATATTGCCTTGTAATTTTCTTTCTTTTTTTTTTTCTGGTGTTTTTGTCTAGTTCTAGTATCAGGGTGATGCTTGCCTCACAGAATGAATTCATAAGCATTTTTTCCTCTTAAAATTTTTGGAATAGTTTGAGAAGGGTTAAATGGTAACTTTTCTTTAAGTATTTTACAGGAAAATTCCCTAATGGTTCAATGATTAGGACTCTACACTTTTACTGCTCAGAGCTAAGGTTAAACCCCTGTTTAAGGAACTAGGATCCTGAATGCTCTGCCATGTAGCAAAAAAAAAAAAAAAAAAAAAATACAAAATGGTTTATAAAATTCATGCATGAAGTCATCTGATTCTTGACTTTTGTTTGTTGAGAGATTTTGTAATTGATTCAGTTTAATAACTGGCAATATACAATCTCCCAAGACTGATCAGCAAGAAATATAAAATATGAATAAACCAACTAACAGTAATTGGTCTAACAGATTAATTAATAATTAGTCTATTCATATTTTGTATTTCTCTCTGATCAGTCTTGGGATATTGTATATTTCAAGGAATTTTATCCACTTCTAGTTCCTCCATTTTATTGGGGCATAATTGTGAAAAGTGAAGTGAAAGTGTGAAAGTTAGTCACTCAATCATGTCCGATTCTTTGTAACTCCATGGACTGAAGCCTGCCAGGCTCTTCTGTCCATGGGATTCTCTAGACAAGAATACTGGAGTGAGTAGCCATTCTCTTCTCCAGGGGATCTTCCCTGGAGGCATCCAGGCATCAAAACTAGGTCTCCTGTATTGCAGGCAGATTCTTTACCATCTGAGGCACCTGGGAAGCCCATACTTCTTTGTAGCAGTGTTTTATGGATTTTTTATTTCTGTGGAGTTGTAACTTCTTTCATTGATTTTATTTATTTGGGCCCTGTCTTTTTTTTTTTTTTAATTTTTAAAACTTTTTTATACATTGAGCCAACTTCTGCCATTTAATTAGAACACTTAGTCCATTTACATTTAAAGTAATTATTGATATATATGTATTTATTGCCATTTTGCTAATTGTTTTCTGATTGCTTTTGTATTTCATTTTGTTCCATTCTTTTTCTCATGCTCTTTTCCCTTGTGATTTGATGACTTTCTTTAGTGTTACATTTATATTCCATTCTACCTTTGTGCATGAATCTTTAATAGGTTTCTGAGTTATATTACCATGAGGTTCATATATAACAACCTATATGAATATATGTGATTATTTTAAGTTGATGATCTCTTAAATAAATTTGAATACATTCTAACAAGCCTGCATTTTTACTTCCCTATCCCCTCATATTTAATGTTTTGCCATTATATTTTACATCTTTTGTATTGTGTAGCCTTTATCCACTCTTGGTGGATATAAATGATTTTAGTACTTTTGTTTTTAACCTCCCTACCAATGTTACATGTCAATTGTCTGCTACTTTAACCCATGAGACTTTTTCCTCTTATAATTCTCTTATTTTTAGTTGTGGTCTTTTCCATTTAAGAGAAGTCCCTTTAACAGTTACTTTAAAAGTGGTTTAGTGGCACTGAAATCTTGCACCTTTGCATGTCTGTAAGATTATTTCTCCTTCATATCTGAATAATAGGCTTGCTAGGTAAAGTATTCTTGGTTATAGTTTTTTTTTTTTAATTCATCACTTTGAATACATCATGCCACTCCCCTTCTGATCTGCAAAGTTTCTGCTTAAAAATCAGATTATAGTCTTATGGCAGTTCCCTTGTATGTAATTGTTGCTTTTCTTTTACTGCTATTAAGATTCTTTATCATTATTTTTTTTCTTTTTAACTATAATGTTTTATAGCGTGGACTTCCTGAGTTCATGTTGTTTGGGACTCTCCTGCTTCTTGGACCTGGATGTTTCCTTTCCCCAATTAGGAAAGTTTTCAACTATTGTATGATCAAATATACTCTGCCCCTTTCTCTCTCTTTTCCCTTTGGGATCGCTATAATAATAGGTATCCATGGAACTTACCTCAGTATAATAATGTCTATATATGACAAGCTAGGTTTCAGCACTACATGAAGTAAGAACCTTCAGATGTACAAGCAGGGTTTTCAAGAGGCAGAGGAAACAGAGATCAAAAGGCAAGCTTCAATGGATTATAGAGAAAGCAAGGGAGTTCCAGAAAAATATCCACTTCTGCTTCACTGACTATACAAAAGCCTTTAACTCTGTGGATCACAATGAACTATGGAAAATTATTAAAGAGATGGGAATACCAGACCACCTTACATGTCTCCTGACAAACATCTATGCAGGTCAAGAAACAACATTTAAAACCAGACATAGAACAACTGATAGGTTCAAAAGTGGGAAAGGATCGCAAGGCTGTACATTGTCACCCTGCTTATTTAACCTGTATGCAGAGTACATCATGAGAAATGTCAGGCTGGATGAATCTCAAGCTGTAGTCAAGATTGCTGGGAGAAATATCAACAACCTCAGATATGCAGATGATACCACTCTAATGTCAGAAAGTGAAGAGGAACAAAAGAGCCTCATGATGAGGGTGAAAGAGGAAAGTGAAAAAGCTGGCTTGAACTCAACATTCAAAAAACAAGATCACGGCATCCTGTCCCATCACTTCATGGCAAATAGAAAGGGAAAAAGTAGAAGCAGTGACAGATATTATTTCTTGTCCCCCAAATTCACTTCAGACAGTGACTGCAGCCACAAAATTAAAAGATGCTTGTTCCTGTGAAAGGAAAGCTATGACAAATCTAGACAGTGTATTAAAAAGCAAATACATCGCTTTACCAACAAAGGTCCATCTATTCAAAGCTATGGTTTTTCCAGTAGTCATGTAAGGATATGAGAGTTGGACTATAAAGAAGGCCGAGTGCAGAAAAGTTGATGCATTCAAACTGTAGTGCTGGAGAAGACTCTTGGGAGTCCCTTGGACTGCAAGGAGATCAATTCAAAAGGAATTTGAACCTGCATATTCATTGGAAGGACTGATGCTGATGCTGAAGCTCCAATACTTTGGTCACCTGATGCAAAGAACCAACTCATTAGAAAAGACCCTAATGCTGGGAAAGATCGAAGGCAAAAGGAGAAGGGGTCAGCAGAGGATGAGATGGTTAGTTAGCATCATCAACTTAATGGACATGAATCTGAGCAAACTCTGGGAGATAGTGGAGGCCAGAGGAGTCTGGCATGCTACAGTTCATGGGGTCACAAAGAGTCAGACATGACTTTAACTGAAAACCAACAACATGACAAACCTACAGCCAACTTCATGTTCCACAATGAGGAGTTGAAAGCATTTCCTCTAAATCGAAAAACAATACAAGGATTCTCACTCTTGCCAGTTTTGTTCAACATAATATTGGAAGTCCTAGCCATAGCAATCAGACAATAAAAAAAAATAAAAAGGAATACAAACTGGAAAGGAAGAAATAAAATGTTACTATTGGCACAAGACATGATACTGTATATAGAAACTTCTAAAGATACCATGAAAAAAAAATAGAAACAATAAATAAATTCAGTAAAGCTGCTGGATACAAAATTAACATAAAGAAATCTGTGGCATTTCTGTACAGAAATAAAAAGCTATCCAAAAGAGAAATTAAGAAAATAGTCCTTTTTGCAATTATACCAAAAGAGTAAAATTTCTGGGACTAAAAATAACCAAGAAAGTAAGACTTGTGCTCAGAAAACTATAATTGAATAATGAAAGAAATTGAAGATGACACAAATGAACACCCATACTGTACTCATGGATTAGAATATTAATGTTAAAATAACCATAATACCCAAGGCAATTTACAGATTCCTTGGGATTCCTATCAAAACATCAATGGCACTTTGTCACAGAAATCGAATACACAGTTCTCAAATCTGTACTGAAGCACAAAACACCCAAATACCCAAAATAATCTTGAGACAAAAGAACAAAACTGAAACCATCACACCCCTTGATTTTAAACTATACAACAAAGTTACACTATTCAAAACAGTATGATGTTAACACAAAAACGTGTACTAGCACAAAGACAGACATGTATATTAAAGAAGTGGACTAGAAAAATAAATAAACCCATAATTTTATGGTCAATTAATCTACAATAAAGGAAAAATGCATAATGGGGAGAAGACAGTTTTCAACGAATGGTGATGGGAAAATTGGACAGCTACATGCAAAAGTAGGTAACCAGACCACTTTCTTACAGCATATACAAAATAAATTCAAAAGGAACTAAAGACTTAAATTTAAGACCTGAAATCATAAAACGCCTAAAAGAAAATAGAGGATGTAAGCTTTTTGACATTGATCTTAGCAACCTTTTCTTGACATGCTTCCTCAGGCATGGGAAACAAAAGAAAAAATAAACAAATAGAACTACATCACACTTAACAGTTTTGTACAACAAAGGAATTTCAATGAAATGAAAAGAGTGCCTACTGAATAGCAGAATATATTGGTAAAAATTATATTTGCAAGGGATTAAGAATTCATAAAACTCAACATCAAAAAGTAAGCAATCCAATTATAAAATGAATACTAGAAGTGAACAGATATTTTCCCAAAGAAAACATGCAGATAGGCAACAAACATATGAAAAGATGCTCAATATCATTAATCATCAGGGCAACACAGATCAAAGTGATGACATTGAACTACACATCTGTCAGATAGGCAATCGTCAAAAAGACAACACATATTGACAAGGATATGGAGAAAAGAGAATCCTCATGCACTGTTAGTGAGGATACAAATTGGTGCAATTACTGTGGAAAAAAGAATGCAGTTTCCTCAAAAATTAAACTAGACCTGCCGTATTAATTACCATGGCAATTTTACTTGTTGGTAATTATCTGGGAAAAAAAAAAAAAAACACCAACTCAAAAAGATACATATACTCCAATATTCATTGCAACATCATTACAATTTACATTTTAGGAATCAGTGAACTAAAATGGACTGGAAAATAGATGAATTTAACTCAGATGACCATTATCTACTACTGTGGGGAAGAATCCCTTAGAAGAAATGGAATAGCTATTATTGTCAAAAAAAGAGTCTGAAATTCAGTACTTGGATGCAATCTCAAAAATGACAGAATGATCTTTGTTCATTTCCAAGGCAAACCATTCAGTATCATGGTAATCCAAGTAAGTCTATGACCCGACCAGTAATGCTGAAGAAGCTGAAGTTGAACAGTTCTATGAAGACCTACAAGACCTTTTAGAACTAACACCCAAAAAAGATGTCCTTTCCATTATAGGGGACTGGAATGCAAAAGTAGGAAGTCAAGAAACACTTGGAGTAACAAGCAAATTTGGCCTTGAGTACAGAATGAAGCAGGGCAAAGGCTAATAGAGTTCTGTGAAGAGAACACACTGGTCATAGCAAACATCCTCTTCCAACAACATAAGAGAAGACTCTACACATGGACATTACCAGATTGTCAATACCAAAATCAGATGAATTATAGTCTTTGCAGCCAAAGATGGAGAAGTTCTATACAGTCAACAAAAACAAGACCAGGAGCTGACTGTGGCTCAGGTAATGAACTCCTTATTGTCAAATTCACTTAAATTGAAGAAAGTAGGGAAAAACACTAGATAATTCAGGTATGACCTAAATCAAATCCCTAATGATTATACAGTGGATATGAGAAATAGATTCAAGGGATTAGATCTGATGGAGGTTTGTGACACTGTACAAAAGACAGGGATCAAGACCATCCCCAAGAAAAAGAAATGCAAAAAAGCAAAATGGCTGTCTGAAGAGGCCTTACAAATAGCTGTGAAAAGAAGAGAAGTAAAAGGCAAAGGAAAAAAGGAAAGATATACCCATTTGAATGCAGAGTTCCAAAGAATAGCAAGAAGAGATATTTTTTAAAAAATTCCTCAGTGATCAGTGCACAAAAATAGAGGAAAATAGAATGGGAAGGACTAGAGAGCTCTTCAAGAAAATTTGAGCTACCAAGGGAATATTTCATGCAAAGATGGGCTTGATAAAGGACAGAAATTGTATGAAGCAAAAGATATTAAGAAGAGGTGGCAAAAATATACAGAAGAACTATACAAAAAAGATGCTCATGACCCAAATAATTATAATGGTATGATCACTCACCTGGAGCCAGATATCCTGGAATGAGAAGTCAAGTGGGCCTTAGGAAGCATCACTATGAACAAAGCTAGTGGAGGTGATGGAATTCCAGTTGAGCTTTTTCAAATCCTGAAAGATGATGCTGTGAAAGTGCTGCA
>SJYX01012773.1:153495-174440 GCA_006410675.1 Oreotragus oreotragus | reverse complement strand
TCAACCCTGAGATTTCTTTGGAAGGAATGATGCGAAAGCTGAAACTACAATACTTTGGCCACCTCATGAGAAGAGTTGACCCATTGGAAAAGACTCTGATGCTGGGAGGGATTGGGGGCAGGAGGAGAAGGGGACGACCGAGGATGAGATGGCTGGATGGCATCACGGACTCGATGCACGTGAGTCTGAGTGAACTCCGGGAGTTGGTGATGAATAGGGAGGCCTGGCGTGCTGCGATTCATGGGGTCGCAAAGAGTCGGACACGCCTGAGTGACTGAACTTAGCTGAATACAAATCCAAAGTTGAAAGTTTCCAATCTACTACTAGTTTCCTCAGGGGTAAATTCTTAATAATGAACAAATCAACCTTGGTAAGAGAAAGTTTTTTCAGGGCCTGTGTGTCATCTCTGTTACTATGGCCACTCCATTTATGAGTCCATCTGCAACCCCTTGGGTAGCCAAAGGCAGTGTTTAACATTCTGAACAGGATGACCATTTAGTGGTTGAAATCCTTTTCAGCAGTATTTTCCTATGATCATTGACATAGCACCTAACAACCAAGTTCCATGTATGTACCTTCCAGGTCTTTCTACAAGCTTCTTCATTTTATCTCAGACTCTCATTAATTTTGCTCATTCCAGGAACCTGAGTAAAAGCCAGACTATTGCCACAGCCCAGAAGTCCTTGTGTACATTTATTTCAATCTATTTGTTGTTCCATACAAAGAAGGTGACTGCTATATACCATTCATCCTTTTAACTGTTTTGAGTTTTTCCCCTCACCACTGGCATTTAAATCTGACCTTATTATTAAGCATTAGTACAAGTAGTCATATCATCAGATCACCTGACACTTATTGAACTGATCCATCTATGAGCCAGGCTGAGGTTTATCTTTCTTCTCCCTCCTGGCAATCACCAGAAACAATAAGTGGGGCTTTAGGGCACCTCAGTGATGCCATAGATGTAGATGATCTGATAATATGGATCATAAGGTGACAAAATTAATTATACTAGACATTATGCTTCTTAGAATTATGATTGTGAAGAAAAGAAGACTGACACATTTATCTACAAGTAGTTGTATTCAAAGTTTTCCCTCTTCCATTTTCTGAATTGTTTTCTGCAATCTGCTGAGCATGTTTCATGGAAGATTGGAGATGATTCGTATGCAGAAATGATTGTTCATGAGTTACGATACTCATAGCCTGGGTCTGTACTTTAGAAAATTGTTCACTAAACTTCTACCAAGCCCAGAACTGACCAGAGGGTATTTCTTTCAGGAAATCAAATGTGCATGATATAACTCAGCTTCTTCCTCCTGAAAAATCTGTTCAAATTACATGCAATTGCATGTAAATTGCACAGAAATTAATGAAGTGTGAAGTGTAGGAAATTAGCAAGTTGAAGATTTGAGGTGAATTTCAATAAGAAAGGCAAGACCTGGAAAATACAAAAGGGCTTAACCAGTGAAGAAGTTGCACACCTGAACATAAAAATGGTATGAGAATCCCATCATCCTGCAAGAGAAACCTCCAAAGCCTAAAATCACACAGAGTGAAATTCCCCAGGTGTTGAAATCACCTCTTGTTTGGAGAATGGCTGTGAGAGTCATCTTACACTAGTAGAAGCAACCAAGTGTATGTAAGCGTTGAAGCAAAAAAAAAAAAAAAAAAATGTCGTTTAGGACAATGCTATTTCTACATTGAAGAGAATAGAGCTCTGTAATTAGAAGTTGATATGATATTACTCTGCTATTTGTTTATTCCTATGAGTATTCAAGCATCCTTTTCTATGACTTTATCATTATTTTTAAATGTGTTTATATATGTGACTTCCCTGGTGGCTCAGACAGTAAAAGTGTCTGCCTACAATGTGGGAGACCTGGGTTCAATCCCTGGATTCAGAAGATCCCCTGGAGAAAGAAATGGCAACCCACTCCAGTACCCTTGCCTGGAAAAATCCCATGGATGGAGGAGCCTCGTAGCCTACAGTCCACGGGGTCACAAAGAGTTGGACACGACTGAGAGAGTTCACTACACTACTACACTACTATATATTTGATTATATCCATACTATACACCTAATCTACTTTCAAATACCAAGATTTTTTTTTTTAGTGCTAAATTTGTTGGGAGTCTTGGCTAACCTGTGTTTGCTTTTACACTTCACATTTCCATAGTTCTGTAGATATTGTCTTGCAAAGCATCACAGCAATAAAATTATAAGAGAAGCAATATCTATGTGAATTAAACTTCCCCAAGTCTGGCTACATGACTCTGATTTGTACAAAAGGTTTGTAATTTGTCAGTTCATAGGAAAGCTGCTGTTTATAACAGGTAACATTCATAACAGCAAGTTTTTCTGGGAAATGAGAGCATGTGGCTCTCTGTCTGGGAGAACTTATTACCTTGAAGGCTACGATGTTGTGCCCTCAGAGCTTGGGAGTTGGACACAGACTTCTGAAGTGTAAGAAGAGAGTTTTTATTTGTTTTTTTTTTTTTTTTTTTTTTTTAAGCAGAATGGCAAACTGAAGCAAAAATCCTGCTTGGGTGGCACATTTGACTTTGACCTATAAGTTAATGTATCATTTAATTTCCACAAATTATTCCCAAGAGCTAATGGACTGAAAAAGTGGTTGGGCACTTGAAATTTAATCAGTTAATATTTCACAGGAAGTTACAGGAATGCACCTTATCAAGACAAATTCTGGTTTATTTGTATTCATAGGAGACAGCCCAAGTTTTTTCAGCCTCACAGATGAGGATGGGAGCAATAGAGAGGCAATTTTTGGGTTCTCATAAGCAAAAATAATCTACAGCAAAGACAACTAAAGGTTATTTTTTAATGAATTTTTAGAAACAGACGCAATAACCTAAAGTTTATCATATCAGTTCTGCCACCTGGGAAATTACTTTATGTAACTGAATAACCTTCTAGAAGTATGAAATAGCAAAAACCACAGGTGCAATTAAGACACTGCTCCTGTGATATAACATCACTAAGAAACACAAACCAGGGAAAAAGCTTAGGATCACAGTATAAAAGTACCACAAATGTCTCCAGGGTCTTTGGCTAAAAGACTGATTAAAACAGATATATTTTGTATATTTATTATTTTGTCAAATTCAAGCATGAAAATAGTCCATATTTCTGATTCTTTCTTTCCTTACAGAGTCTATCATTATTATAACATATTCAGACTCCCCATTTGTCTTTCCAAACTTATTAATTTGAAACTGTGTTTCATTATACCCAAAAGGTAGCATTTGTATATCTAATCACATCTATGCATATCATTAACCTGCCCCCATTGACTCAGAAGTTATTGTTTAAATAAATATGTTCTTGGCTTCTAGACAGTGTGGCTACCCAATCTGCAGGCCTAGTGCTAAGTGAAAATTTTGGAGCCAAGCTGGGGGTAGGAAGTTAATATTCCCTTCCCAAAAGTTTATTATTCCAACCCATGATGAAGAGCTGACCTCAAGGCATTGCAACCTCTCTGTTTGAGACTCTTAGTATTTGCGTCCTGAATGGATGAGAGGTCCATGCATCATGACCCCGTCAGCCTAGGATGGGATAGCCACTACCACTGGTATCACAATTGATCCCCAATGCCTCCAGAAGACCATATCTTAACAGAGGGGCAGAGGATGGCATAAGACTGTGTCCACCCCAGACTGCCTGGTCACTGTTTCTGGTGGAGTGAAGTAGTAGTCACAGAGCAGGGGCAGGAAGGGGACAGTAAGAGCTAGGACTACACAAAAGTTGAAGCTCTGAGTGCCTAACATATGATCTACTGTTCTATTAGATTTAAGATACAAAACACAAACTCAGAGATAAATGACTAAAATTTCAAGACAACAACCAAACATCATTCAAATCCTAAGCATGAGACCCTCTCAGCCTACACTGCTGTGTGACTGCTTTGGCCACAACCTATGAAGCTTATCCTGCCTTGAGTATATATCTTCCATTGTCTTGGAAAACACTCATCTCAGAAATAATCTCCAGAACATGGAGATCACAATTCAATTGTGGATGTTTGGGTGATGTCTCAGTACAGACTTAATTGTATAAGTGTTTCCATTCCCAGTAGTGCCATCATAGTCTGAAACTTTGGGGCACCAATTTTAATGTAAACCAACAGATAAACTGATAGTTTTTCTTTAAACATATATATTAAGATTGCACTGTTGCATTTGTCAAAACCAAGTGAAGATTTGAAATAATGTTATATAAATCACTCTATACCTTTCTCGTACCTTAAAACCATTCACAATGCAGCATCGTTTTTGAAATCTTGGTAAGACTGAATACAAGAATGAATTCCTTCTACACTGTTCCTCCACTGTCATGATCCATCTTTTAATTTGGGGGATTACTTTCCCCTGAGTTCAGACATTCTATTTTGAGACACATTTGACCATGAGGAAAGTACTTCAATGAATTCAAGTGAATCAATTTTCTTCATAAGTTTTTCTTTCTAATTCTGATTCTACACTATAAAACCATACAATAAATTTATTTTTCTGAAATAAGTTATTTCTGAAAGTTATTTGAATATTTAGTAGTTAAATATCTCCTTAGGATTAATATGCTTTCTGTACACTAGCTGAATAAAAAAATCAGTTAACTCATCCTACTTATAATTATTGAGTGTCTCCTTTCTGTCAGTGTGTAAAGATAAACATGATGCATAAAACAGGCATTGCTCCTTCTCTCAGGGAGATTACGATAATGTCAGTTAAACAGATAATTCTTCAAGCAAAACAAGTATAAAAATGGGTAGGGGATATACTAAGTATTGGGTGGGCACAGAACAAGAGAATGTAACCCACATCTACCCGAATAACACAAGGTAAACATGTCCAGATATGATCGGTTATTGTTGAGAAGGAGGGAGAGAAATATTTTAAGCTGATATATAGTGTTGCATTGGTGGCATAGTGGTGATCATAGCTGCCTTCCAAGCAGTTGAACAGGGTTTGATTCTCAGCCAAGGCAACAGGGCAAACTTTGTGGCTTCCCTGGTAGTTCATATGGTAGAGTTTGCTTGCAGTTTAGGAGACCTGGGTTCAATTCCCAAGTTGGGAAGGACCCCTGGAGAAGAGAATGGCAACCCACTCCAGTATTCTGGAGAATTCCATGGACAGAAGAGCCAGGTGAGCTACAGTCCATGGGGTTGCAAAGAGTAGGACATGACTGAAGGACAAACAAGGTGTATAGCAAATCCCCCCTAAAAATGATAGTATGATAAACCTATAGACTTAATTTATAGTTAGGTGTATCTGGGAATAGTGTCTAGAGAAAACAATGGTGAATCACAATCTATGTGATAAAAAGAAGTAGGGCTACACAGACCATTGTCAACCATGTCACGTTTGCATCTGAAGGATAAAGAGACCATTATAGTGTTTTAAAAGTGAAGGTTGCATATTATGTTTAAGTATATACCTCTCTGGATATATTAGGAGTCACTGGCAGAATGAGGGAAAAAATACTTGAGACCATAGGCTAGTGATGAGTATGTTGAACAGAGTTAAGTGAGATGGCAATGTCTGTTGTAAGTGAATAAAGTGGATGGATATAAAAATTATATTCAAATTTAGGATGTAGAAATTGCAGAGCAGATTATTTAGATGTGGAAAATGAGAGGAAAGAGATAAAATTGTTTACTGGTTGCTAAGTGGACAAACTTGCACATGGTGATGCCATTCATTACAGTAGGTATCAGAAAAGTTTTTTTTTTTTTTTTTAGAGAGAAGGTGAATCAGTTTTGGACAGATTGAGGTGCATGCAAATCATCCAGGTTTGGAAATATAAAAGGCGATTTTAATATATAGATGAAGAGAATGTCTAGAGAAATGTAAGAGAAATATGTATCTACAGGTGGTAATTGAAGATAAGGATACGGGTGAGTTGCTCAAGGAGCAAATTAAGGACAAAGCAGGAGAGCATGAAGCAGAGACTAGAGAAACCATTGAGAGACAAGCTGAAGACAACTTAAGGACAAGCTGAGGACAAAGTAACGTGAAAAGAAGCAGCATGAAGTAAAATTTACACCAGAAATATCCTGTCACAGGAGGCCTGATTATCGCAAAACTTAGGAAGGCATTAGGTCCAAAGTGTAAAAGAAAGGATTACCTTGCATAGAAGACACTTCTACTTGTATCAAAGAAAAAGATGGTATTTAAAGATGAGTTTTCAGGTGATAGTGAAATTTTGGAAGATTCCCTATAGTCTATTTTAAGTGCAGAGGAATTATGCTCATTAGCTAAGAGTAAAAATGGAACACTACTCAGGCATTAAAAAAGATGAAACCATACCATTTGCAACAGCATGGATAAACTCAAGGGTATCATGCTAAGTGAAGTAAGTCAGATGGGGAAAGTGGGGAAAGACAGTTACTGCATTATTTCACTCACATGTGTAATAAAAAACAACAAAAAATGAATAAACCAAGCAAAAACAAACACACCAATACAGAGAACAGAATAATGGTTAACAGAGGATAAGGAGGAGGGGAAGGGTAAAGTGGGTAAAGGGAATCAAATGTGTGGTGATGGGATGGATGCAAATTAAATTGGTGGTGAGCGCACTGTAGCATTAACATCTACAGAAGTAAAAAGTATAATTTTGTGCATGTGAAACATATGTCACGTTATAAACCAATGTTACCTCAATAAAAAATAAATTTAATAATAAAAATACACCTAGCAGCCAAAAAAAAAAAAAAAGAAAGTGAAAAAAAAAAAGAGAGAACGCATGGATTTGAAATACAGAGATATGATTGGACAATGAGGGAGATATGTGACTTGCCAAATAAAGATCACTAAGGGACAGAATGGCTTAGAAGAATCTGTCATCCTAAATTTACAAAAGCATAAAGTGGGGTTTTTAGTGAAGTTTTTCAAGGAAACTTGATAGCCTGACTTGAGAAGTCTATCAGGTTCACAAGAATAGAGTTTTCTCAGCACTTAGCAGAAATATGACCACAGACTTTAATTTAGAGGAAAAGATGAAGAATCAAATGTTTAAATTTTTCTTGATAATATAGGTCTGGAAAATAAAAATAAGTTATATATAAACTAATAATTTACTATTTTTGTTGTTATTCAGTAGCTAAATCTTGTCTACCTCTTTGATACCTCATAGACTACAGCACACCAAGCACATCTGTCCTCAACTAGCTGCTGAAATTTTCTCAGATTTATATACCTTGAATCAGTGATGCTATCTAAGCATTTCATTCTCTGCTGCCCCCTTCTCCTTTTTGCCATTAATCTTTCCAAACATCAGGGCCTTTCCAATGAGTTTAATCTTCATATCAGTGGACAAAATATTGTAGCTTCAGCTTCAGCGTTAGTCTTATAATTCAAGTTTGATCTTCCTGCAGTCCAAGGGGCTCTCAAGAGCCTTCTCCAGCACCACAATTCAAAAGCATCAATTCTTTGGTTCTCAGCCTTCTTTAGGGTCTTACTCTCAAATCTGTTAATGGTACATGACTACTGGAAAAACCATATATTTGACTACACAGACCTTAGTTGGCTAAGTGATTTCTTTGATTTTTTTTTCAATTTAATCAATTTATTTTACAAAACTTTAGTAGCTTTTGCCATACATTGATAAAATCAGCCACAGGTGTACTGCATTCCCCATCCCTCTGATTCATCCCAGTGCACCAGCCCTGAGCACCCTGAATCATGCATCGAACCTGGGCTGGCGATGTGTTTCACATATGATAATATATATGTTTCAATGCTATTCTCTCAAATCATCCCACCCTCGACTTCTCCCACAAAGTCCAAAAGACTGTTCCATACATCTATGTCTCTTTGGCTGTCTTGCATATAGGATCATTGTTACCATCTTTCTAAATTCGATATATGTGCATTATTATACTCTATTGGTGTTTTTCTTTCTGACTTACTTCACTCTGTATAATAGGCTCCAGTTTCATCCACCTCATTAGAACTAATTCAAATGCACTCTTTTTAATGGCTGAGGAATATTCCATTGTGTATATGTATCACAGCTTTCTTATTCATTCGTCTGCCAATGGACATCTAGGTTACTTCCATGCCGTGGCTATTGTAAACTGTGCTGCAATGAACATTGGGGTACATGTGTCTCTTTCAATTTTGGTTTTCTTGGTATATATACCCAGCAGTCGGGTTGCTGGGACATATGGCAGTTCTATTTCCAGCTTTTTAAGGAATCTCCACACCATTCTCCATGGTAACTGTACTAGTTTGCATTCCCACCACCAGTGTGAGAGGGTTCCCTTTTCTCTGCACCCTCTCCAGTATTTATTGTTTGTAGACTTTTTGATAGCAATCATTCTGACTGGCGTGAGATGGTACCTCACTGTAGTTTTGATTTACATTTCTCTGATAATGAGTGCTGTTGAGCATCTTTCTTGTGTTTGTTAGCCATCTGTAAGTCTTCCTTGGAGAAATGTCTGTTTAGTTCTTTGGCCCATTTTGATTAGGTCACTTATTTTTCTGAAATTGAGCTACAGAAGCCACTTGTATATTTTTGAGATAAATTCTTTGTCAATTGTTTCATTTGCTATTATTTTCTGCTACCCTGAAAACTGTATTTTCACACTGCTTATAGTTTCCTTCGTTGTACAAAAGCTTTTACGTTTAATTACGTCCCATTTGTTTATTTTTGCTTTTATTTCCGTTACTCTGGGAGGTGGGTCATAGAAGATTGTGCTGTGATTTATGTTGGAGAGTGTTTTGCTTATGTTTTTATCTAGGAGTTTTATAGTTTCTGGTCTTATGTTTAGATTTTTAATCCATTTTGAGTTTGTTTTTGTTGTATGATGTTAAAAGGTCTTCTAGTTTTATTATTTTACAAGTGGTTGACCAGTTTTCCCAGAACCACTTGTTAAAGAGATGTTCTTTTCTTCTTTCTATATTCTTGCCTCATTTGTCAGAGATAAGGTGTCCATAGGTGCATGGATTTATCTCTGGGCTTTCTATTTTCTTCCATTGATCTATATTTCTGTCTTTGTGCCAGTACCATACTGNATTCTTTTCTTCTTTCTATATTCTTGCCTCATTTGTCAGAGATAAGGTGTCCATAGGTGCATGGATTTATCTCTGGGCTTTCTATTTTCTTCCATTGATCTATATTTCTGTCTTTGTGCCAGTACCATACTGTCTTGATAACTGTAGCTTTGTAGAATAGTCTGAAGTCAGGCAGACTGATTCCTCCAGTTCCATTCTTCTTTCTCAAGATTGCTTTGGCTATTCAATGTTTTTTGTATTTCCATACAAACTGTGAAATTATTCGTTCTATTTCTCTGAAGAATACGATTGGTAGCTTGATAGGGATTGCATTGAACCTATAGATTGCTTTGGGTGGTGTTCTAACTTTCACTATATTTTTTCTTCTGATCCATGATCATGATGTAGTTATCCATCTATTTGTGTCATCTTTGATTAATTTCTTCAATGTTTTATAGTTTTCTATAGATATAACTTTTTTTTTCTTTAAGTTGATTTATTGCTAGTATTTTTTTTTCGTTGTAATGGTGAATGGTATTTTTTCCTTAATTTGTTTTTCTGTTTTCTCATTGTTACTGTATAGAAATGCAAGGGATTTATGTATTAATTTTATATCCTGAAACTTTTTATTCATTGATTAGTTCTAGTAATTTTCTGGTGTAGTCTCTAGGGTTTTTCTATGTAGAAGATCATGTCATCTGCAAACAGTGAGAGTTTTACTTCATCTTTTCCAATCTGGATTCCTTTTATTTTGTTTTCTTCTCTGATTGCTGTGCCTAAAACTTCTAAAACTATTCTGAATAATAGTGGTGAGGCTGGGCACCCTTGTCTTGCTCCTGATTATAGGGGAAACACTTTCAATTTTTCACCATTGAGAATAATGTTTGCTGTGGGTTTATCATATATGGCTTTTCTTATGTTGAGATCTGTTTCTTCTATGCCTGATTTCGGGAGGTTTTTTTTTTTTAAATCATAAATAGATGTTTACTTTTGTCAAAGGTTTTCTATGCATCTACTGAGATTTGTTAATGCACTGTATCACACAGATTGTTTTGCGAATGTTGAAGAATACTTGCATCCCTGGGATAAAGCCCACTTGCTAATGATTTATGACCTTTTTTATATGTTGTTTGATTCTGCTAGAATTTTGTTAAGGATTCTATGTTCATCTATGCTCATCAGTGATATTGGCCTGTAGTTTGTGTGTGTGTGTGTGTGTATGTGTGTGTGTGTGTGTGTGTGGCTTCTTTGGTTTTGGTATTAGGCTAATGGTAGCCTCATAGAATGAATTTGGAAGTTTACCTTCTGCAATTTTCTGGAAGAGTTTAAGTAGGATAGGTATTAGCTCTTCTCTAAATTTTTCATAGAATTCAGTTGTGAAGCCATCTGGCCCTGGGCTTTTGTTTGCTGGAAGATTTCTGATTACAGTTTTGACTTCTGTGCTTGTGATGGGTATGTTAAGATCTTCAATTTCTTCCTGTTTTGGAAAGCTATACTTTTCTAAGAATGTGTCCATTCCTTAAAAGTTGCCCAAATTATTGGCATATAGTTGCTGATAGTAGTCTCTTATGATCCTTTGTATTTCTGTGTTGTGTGTCGTGATTTCTCCAGTTTCATTTCTAATTTTGTTGATTTGATTCTTCTCCCATTTTTTCTTGATTAGTCTGACTAATGGTTTGTCTATTTTATTTATCTTCCCAAATAACCAGCTTTTAGCTTCGTTCATTTTTGCTATGTTCTCCTTTGTTTCTTTTTATTTCTGCCCTAATTTTTATGATTTCTTTCCTTCCACTAACTCTGGAGTTCTTCATTTCTTCTTTTTATACTTGTTTTGGTGTAGAGTTAGGTTACTTTTTTGATTTTTGTCTTGTATCTTGAGGTAAGCTTGAACTGCTATGAACCTTCCCCTTAGCACTGCTTTTACTGAATCCCAGAGGTTTGGGGTTGTTGTGTTTTCATTTTCACTTGTTTCTAGGCATATTTTGATTTTTTTTTAAATTTCATCTGTGATTTGTTGGTTATTCAGAAGCATGTTGTTTGGCTTCCATATGTTTGTATTATTAATAGTTTTTTTTTTTTTTCCTGTAGTTTAAATCTAATCTTACAGCATTGTGATCATAATAGATGCTTGGAATTATTTCACTTTTTTTTTTTAATTTAGCAAGGCTAGATTTATGGCCCAGGATGTGATCTATCCTGTGTGCACTTGAGAAAATGGTTAAATGTATTGCTTTTGGGGGAAATATCCTATAGATATCAATTATGTCTAACTGGTCCATTGTATCATTTAAACTTTGTGTTTCCTTGTTATTTTTCTGTTCAGCTAATTTATCCATAGGTGTGAGTGGGGTATTAAAGTCTCCCACTATTATTGTATTACTCTTAATTTCCCCTTTCACACTTGTTCAGTTCAGTTCTGTTCAGTTGCTCAGAGGTGTCCGACTCTTTGTGATCCAATGAATCGAAGCATACCAGTCTTCCCTTCCATCACCAACTAGTGGAGTATACCCAAACTCATGTTCATTGAGTCAGTGATGCAAACCAAACATCTAATACTCTATAGTCCCTTTCTTCTACTGCCCTCAATCTTTCCCAACATCAGGTTTTCTTTTTTTTTTTTTTTTTTATTAGCAAGTTCTTTGCATCACGTGGCCAAAGTATTAGAATTTCAGCTTCAAAGTGAGTCCTTCAAATGAACACCCAGGACTGATCTCCATTAGGATGGACTGGCTGGATCTCCGTGACATCCAAGGGACTCTCAAGAGTCTTCTCCAACACCACAGTTCAAAAGCATCAATTATTCATCACTCAGCTTTCTTTATAGTCCAAACCTCACATCCATTCATAACCACTGGAAAAGCCTTGAATAGACGGACTTTGTTGACAAACTAATGTATCTACTTTTTAATATACTGTCTAGTTTGGTCATAACGTTCCCTCCAAGGAGTAAGTGTCTTTTAATTTCATGACTGCTGTCACCATATGTAGTGATTTTGGAGCCCAAAAAATAATGTCAGCCACTGTCTCCACTCTTTCCCCATCTATTTGTCATGAAGTGATGGGACCAGATGACACGATTTTCAGTTTCTGAACGTTGAGCCTTAAGCCAACTTTTTCACTCTCCTCTTTAACCTTCATCAAGAGACTCTTTAGTTCCTCTTCATTTTCTGCCATAAGGGTGGTGTCATCTGCATATCTGAGGTTACTGATATTTCTGATGGTGATCTTGATTCCAGCTTGTACTTCTTCAACCTCAGCATTTCTCATGATGCACTCTGCATATAAGTTAAATAAACAGGGTGACAATATATAGCCTTGACATACTCATTTTCCTATTTGGAACCAGTCTGTTGTTCCGTGTCCAGTTCTAACTGTTGCTTCTTAGCCTGCATGTAGGCTTCTCAAGAGGCAGATCAGGTGGTCTGGTGTTCACATCTCTTTCATAAATTTCAACAGTTTATTGTGATCCACACCGTCAAAGGCTTTGGCATAGTCAATAAAGCATAAATTGATGTTTTTTTTTTCTGGAACTCTCTTGCTTTTTTGATGATTCAGTGGATGTTGGCATTTTGATCTCTGGTTCCTCTGTCTTTTCTAAAACTAGCTTGAACATCTGTAAGTTGATAATTCATGTGTTGCTGAAGCCTGGCTTGCAGAATTTTGAGCAATAATTTGCTAGCATGTGAGATGAGTACAACTGTGCAGTAGTTTGAGCATTCTTTGGCATTGCCTTTCTTTGGGACTGGAATGAAAACTGATCTTTTCCAGTTTTGTGGCCAATGCTTATTGTTCCAAATTTGCTGACATATTGAGCACAGTACTTTCACATCATCATCTATTAGGATTTGAAATGACTCAACTGAAATTCCATCACTTGCCCTAGCTTTGCTCGTAGTGATGCTTCCTAAGGCCTACTTGACTTCCCATTCCAGAATGTCTGGCTCTAGGTGAGTGATCACACCATCATGAATGTCTGGTTCGTGAACATCTTTTTGGTACAGTTCTGTGTATTCTTGCCACCTTTTTTTAATATTCTGCTTCTTTTAGGTCTATAAAATTCCTGTCCTTTATTGTCCTTATCTTTGCATGAAATGTTCCCTTTATATCTCTAATTTTTTTAAAGATATCTCTTATCTTTCCCATTCTACTGCTTTACTCTATTTATTTTATATTTGTTAGCATTTGCCTTATATATTGTTGTGTTCCTATGTTCAGTTTAATATAAAATTGTTATATCTTCTTTTAGGATTGATCCTTTGATCATTATGTAGTGCCCTTCTTCATCTCTTTTCACAGTCTTTGTTTCAAAGTCTGCTGCTCCTGCTTAGCAGAAGTTTAGCTACTTAGCACACTTCAGTCATGTCCGACTCTGTGCGACCCAATAGATAGCAGCCCACCAGCCTCCCCCATCCCTGGGATTCTCCAGGCAAGAACATTGGAGTGGGTTGCCATTTCCTTCTCCAATGCATGAAAGTGAAAACGCTCAGTCGTATCCGACTCTTCAGGACCCCATGGACTACAGCCCACCAGGCTCCTGCATCCATGGGATTTTCCAGGCAAGAGTACTGGAGTGGGGTGCCATTGCCTTCTCCGATTTCAAAGTCTATTTTACCTTATATGAACATTGCTACTCTTGGTTTCTTTTGGTCTCCATTTGCATGAAATATCATTTTCCAGGCCTTCACTTTCAGTCTGTATGTCTCCTTTTCTTTGAGGAGGATCTCTTAAAAGAGATATATAGGCATCTTGTTTTTGTATCCATTTAGCCAGTTTTGATCTTCTGGTTGGGGCATTCAACCCATTTACTTTTATGTAATTATTGACAAGTATGGTCTCATTACCATTTACTTTTTTTTGTTGTTGTTGTTCGAGTTTGTACACCTTTTCTGTGTTTCCTGTCTAGAGAAGATCTTTTTTCATTTGTTGAAAAACTGGTTTGGTGGTGCTGAATTCTCTCAGCTTTTGCTTGTCTGTAAAGCTTTTGATTTCTCCTTCATATTTGAATAAGATACTTGCTGAGTACAGTAATCTGGGTTGTAGCTTTTTCTCCTTCATCAGTTTAAGTATGTCCTGCCATTCCCTTCTGGCCTGAAGAGCATCTTTTGAAAAATCAGCTGTTATCTTTATGGGAATCCTATTTTGTGTTAATTGTTGTTTTTCCCTTGCTACTTTTTAAATATTTGTTCTTTGTGTTTGATCTTCTTTGATTAATATATGTCTTTGTGTGTTTCACCTTGGGATTATCCTGTTTGGGACTCTCTGGGTTTGTTGGACTTTGATGGCTATTTCTTTCCCCATTTTAGGTACGTTTTCAACTATTATCCGCTCAATTATTTTCTCATGGCCTTTCTTTTTGTCTTCTTTTTCTGCTATGATTCGAAGTTGTGGTGTTTGATATTGTCCCAGAGATCTTTGAGAGTGTCCTCATTTCTCTTAATTCTTTTTAAATTTTTCCTCTCTGCTTCATTTACTTCCACCATTCTATCTTCCACCTCCCTTATTCTATTTTCTGCCTCAGTTTTACTCTTCCTTCTCTCCATAGTGTTTTTTATCTCAGTTATTGCATTATTCATTATTGATTGACTCTTTTTTATTTCTTCTAGGTCATTGTTAAACATTTCTTTTTGTTGTTGTTGTTTATATATTTTATTTTATTTTTTTTTATTTTATTTATTTATTTATTTATTTATTTTTTTACACGAACTCCCAAACATGAACCCCCCTCCCACCTCATCTTCTCAATCTTGTCTTCAGGCTATTTATCTGTAAGTCCATTTTGTTTTCAAGATTTTGGATCATTTTTACTATCGTTATTCTGAATTATTTTTCAGGTAGATTCCCTATCTCCTCCTCTTTTGTTTGGTTTGGTGGGTAATTATCATGTTCCTTTATTTGCTGAATATTTCTCTTCCTTTTCATTTTGTTTAGATTACCGTGTTTGGGGTGACTTTTCTGTAGGCTGGAAGTTAGTGGTTCCTCTTCACTGTGGAGGTTGCTCCCTATGGGTGGGGTTGGACTAGTGTCTTTTCAAGATTTCCTGATTAGGGAGGCTTGCATCTGTGTTCTGTTGGGTGGAGTTGGATCTCTTTTCTTTGGAGTGCAATGACGTGTCCAGTAATGAGTTTTGGGGTGTCTGTGGGTTTGGTGTGACTTTGGGTAGCCTGGTTTTTAATGCTCAGGTCTGTGTTCCTGCATTGCTGGAGAATTGAGGTGGTATGTCTTGCTCTGGAACTTGTTGACTCTTGGGTGGAGCTTAAGGTAAGGTAAAGTCGCTCAGTCGTGTCCAACTCTTTGCGACCCCGTGGACTGTAATCTATGAAGCTTCTCTGTCCATGGGATTCTCCAGGCAAGAACACTAGAGTGGATTGTCATTTCCTTCTCCAGGGGAATCTTCCCAACCCAGGGATCGAACCCGGGTCTCCCACGTTGGAGGCAGACGCTTTAACCTCTGAGCCACCAGGGAAGCCCTGGAGGCTTTTGGATGAGCTCTTGTCAATTAATGTTCCCTGTAGTCAGGAGTTTTCTGCTGTTCTCAAGTTTTGAATTTAAGCCACCTGCCTCTAGCTTTCAGTCTTAGTCTTACAGTAGTCTCAAGACTTCTTCATCTATACAGCACAGATGATAAAACATCTAGGTTAATGGTGAAAAGGTTCTCCATAGTGAGGGACATCCAGAGAGGTTCACAGAGTTACATGGAAAAGAGAAGAGGGAGGAGGGAGATAGAGATGACCAGGAGGAGAAGAGGGAGAAACAAAAGGGGAGAGACCAATCTAGTCAGCAATCACACCCCTAAGTAAAAATGGGTACTGAAGATTAAAGGTAAAAAATTGATAACAAATACCAAAAACCAAAGATTTAAAATCTAGAGTAGAAGTTAGACTCTCAAAAATACAATATTAAAACTACAAAGCAGAATCAATCAAAAAAATTATAAATATACATATATATGAAATTTGCTTTAAAAATAGAGTCTCTTTTTTTTGCAAGGTAATATTAGGCTATAAAAATGAAAATTAAAGGAGTAATAAAAAACTTAAAAATTAAAAATGATAATAGTAAAAATATATCTAGGAATTTCTCTGGATCTGTTGAGGGCAGTGTGGGGTCAGTTCAGTTTCAGATAGTTCCTTGTTACAGCTTATACTTCTTCTCAAGGTCCATAGGCCCTTTCCAATGCTTAGTCAACGCTAACTACAGGGTTTTAATCTGTTGTACCTGTCACTTCCATAGTGGTTCCCTATTTGTTTATTTTGGCTTCCTCTGTTTGCAAGTCACTTCAGTGTCTAATTTCTGCTCTGACACAAGGGGGCGAAGGTGGTCACTTATTTAGGCTCACTTGTTAAGTTGTACTGTGAAAGGGAGGAATACTGGAAACAAATATCACTGACATGTATGGGGAGTGCTCTCAGTGTATGGACTACACTGGATTTGCCCCATCTCACTGTGGCTTTTGGATGAGCTCTTGTCAATTAATGTTCCCTGTAGTCAGGAGTTTTCTGCTGTTCTCAAGTTTTGAATTTAAGCTTTCAGTCTTAGTCTTACAGTAGCCTCAAGACTTCTTCATCTATACAGCACAGATGATAAAACATCTAGGTTAATGGTGAAAAGGTTCTCCATAGTGTGTGCTTTCCCAGTCTACACTGCCCAGTCTCCAGGTTTCTCTGCAGGAGTACTGTCCAAAGTGGGCCCTGCATTTCATGCACTTCGCAGGTCTAAGCTGCTCAGGTTCAGGTTCTTGGTACTCCACAAAGGCGCAGACTCAGTTGGGTGTGCTTTTTGTACCGTTCCCAGGTCTGAGCAGCTCAGGTGACAAGGTGCTTGGTGAGCACACTGTCCCAGGTGGCCTGTGCATCTTAATCACCTCCCTGGTCTCAGGCATTCAGTTTCCTGAGACCAGCTTCTCAGGTGTGCTGTGTGTCTGCCCTGGGGAGCCGATTTCAAGGCTGTGACCCTCCTGGCAGATGTCAACCATCCAGGATCCCAGGAAGACTTGGTTAGCAACTGGAGCCTGCTCACAGTTTGGTAAAGGATGCCATCTCTGGGGTCTAGATTGCCCCTTGTTTTTGGCTCTGGCTTTGCCCGCCTCCCTCTCTGCCTCCAGTGGGGGCAGGGGCCAGTCCACTATTCCCCCCTTTGTATTTTCTCAATCCTTTGTTCTGTGGGTGGGCCAGGCTGTGCCTTAGGTTAGAGCTTTTCATGGGAAAGTTCTCTCTCTCTCTTTTTTTCTCTCTCTCTGGCTATTCTACAGTTTAGGTTGCTCTCTCACATTAGCTCCCTCAGAATCTCCTCAGGGCATTCAGATCTGGTCCTTACCCTAAGCATGAAACCTGTGACTCCCCGTCCAGCCTCCTATCACTGGTGGTGGACGTGAGCACCTGGGATGCTTCTCCACTGGAAGAGGTGCTGAATTCTCTCAGCTTTTGCTTGTCTGTAAAGCTTTTGATTTCTCCTTCATATTTGAATAAGATACTTGCTGAGTACAGTAATCTGGGTTGTAGCTTTTTCTCCTTCATCAGTTTAAGTATGTCCTGCCATTCCCTTCTGGCCTGAAGAGCATCTTTTGAAAAATCAGCTGTTATCTTTATGGGAATCCTATTTTGTGTTAATTGTTGTTTTTCCCTTGCTACTTTTTAAATATTTGTTCTTTGTGTTTGATCTTCTTTGATTAATATATGTCTTTGTGTGTTTCACCTTGGGATTATCCTGTTTGGGACTCTCTGGGTTTGTTGGACTTTGATGGCTATTTCTTTCCCCATTTTAGGTACGTTTTCAACTATTATCCGCTCAATTATTTTCTCATGGCCTTTCTTTTTGTCTTCTTTTTCTGCTATGATTCGAAGTTGTGGTGTTTGATATTGTCCCAGAGATCTTTGAGAGTGTCCTCATTTCTCTTAATTCTTTTTAAATTTTTCCTCTCTGCTTCATTTACTTCCACCATTCTATCTTCCACCTCCCTTATTCTATTTTCTGCCTCAGTTTTACTCTTCCTTCTCTCCATAGTGTTTTTTATCTCAGTTATTGCATTATTCATTATTGATTGACTCTTTTTTATTTCTTCTAGGTCATTGTTAAACATTTCTTTTTGTTGTTGTTGTTTATATATTTTATTTTATTTTTTTTTATTTTATTTATTTATTTATTTATTTATTTTTTTACACGAACTCCCAAACATGAACCCCCCTCCCACCTCATCTTCTCAATCTTGTCTTCAGGCTATTTATCTGTAAGTCCATTTTGTTTTCAAGATTTTGGATCATTTTTACTATCGTTATTCTGAATTATTTTTCAGGTAGATTCCCTATCTCCTCCGCTTTTGTTTGGTTTGGTGGGCATTTATCATGTTCCTTTACCTGCTGAATATTTATCTGCCTTTTCGTATTGTTTAGATTGCTGTGTTTGGGGTGGCCTTTCTGCATGCTGGAAGTTTGTGTTCCTCTTTATTGTGGTGGTTACTCCCTGAGGGTGGGGTTGGACGAGAAGCCTGTCAAGTTTTCCTGGTTAGGGAAGCTTTCATCTGTGTTCTGGTGGGTGGACCTGGATCTCTTATCTCTGGAGTGCAATGAAGTGTCCAACAGTAAGTTTTGAGGTGATTATGGGCTTGATGTGACTTTTTTTCACCTATATTTTAATACTTTGGGGGCTTCCCTCATGGCTCAGAAGTAAAGTGTTTGCTTGCAATGTGGGAGACCCAGGTTTGATCCCTGGGTCAGGAAGATCCCTGGAGAAGGACATGACAACTCACTCTAGTACTCTTGCCTGGAAAATTCCATGGACAGAGGAGCCTTGGCTACAGTCCATGGGGTCACAAAGATTCTAATATTACTGAGTGACTTAAGTTCACTTCACTTTACTTCATTTTAGTGCTTAGGGTTATGTTCCTGTGTTGCTGCAGAATTAGCTTGGTATCTCTTGCTCTGAAACTTGCTGGCTCTTGGGTGGAGCTGGGTTGCAGTGTAGGTATGGAGATTTTTGGATGACCTCTTGTTGATTAATGTTCCCTGGAGTTAGGAGTTTTCTGGTGTTCTCAAGTTTTGAATTAAACTTCCTGCCTCTAGCTTTCAGAGTTCTTACAGTTGCCTCAAGACTTCTCCATCCATACAGCACCGATGGTAAAACATCTAGGCTAATGGAGGAAAGATTCTCCACAATAAGGGACATCCAGGGAGGTTCACAGAGTTACATGGAGAAGAGAAGAAGGAGGAGGTAGATAGTGGTGACCAGGAGGAGAAAAGGGGGAATCAAAAGGGGAGAAAGCAATCTAGCCAGCAATCAATTACCTATGTTCTCTCCACAGTCTGGGACACCCAGAAAGGTTCACAGAGTTACATAGAGAAGAGAAGAAGGAGGAAGGAGATAGAGGTTACTCTGAGAAGAGGGGGAATCACAATGGTAGAGAGAAATCTAGCCAGCAATCAGTTCCCTAAGTGTTACTCACAGCCTGGAATACCCAAAGAGATTCATAGAGTTGGGTAGAGAAGAGAAGATGGAGGGAGGAGATAGAGGTGACCTGCAGGAGAAAAAGGAGAATCAAAAGGTCAATCAAGCCATTAATCACCCTCCTAAGTAAAAATGGGTACTGAAGATTGGATTATTAAAAGTACAAAATTTATAATAAATACCAAAAAGGAAAAATTAAAAATCTAGAGTAGAGGTTAGACTGTCAAAAATACAATATTTTAAAGAATCAAAAAATATAAATAATATATATATGAAGTTTGCTTTAAAAATAAGATATTTTCACAAGGTAATAGGTTATCAAAATGAAAATTAAAGGAGTAATAAAGAACATAAAAACAAAGAAAAAATTAAGAAAAACGAAAATAGTAAAATATATCTAGGAATATCTCTGGAGCTGTTGAGGGCACTGTGGGGTCAGTTCAATTTCAGGTAGTTCCTTGTTCCAGCTTATACTTCTTCTCAAGTTCAATAGGCCCCTTCCAATGTAGTCAATGCTAGCTACAGGGTTTTAATATATTGTACCTGTCACTTCCAAATCAGTTCCTTCTTCTTTGTTTATTTTGGCTTCCTTTGTGCAAGTCTTTTCAATGTCTAATATCTTCCCTGACACAAGGGGGCAAAGGTGGTCGCTTATTCAGTTGTGCTGTGGGGAGGAAGGAACACTGCAAACAAATATCATTAGCATGTGTGGGGAGTGCTCACAGTGTCTTGACCTCACTGGGTTTGCCCCCACTCATAACGTGTGTACTTTCCCAGTCTACACTGCTCAGGCTTCAGGTTGTTCTTCAGGAGAACTGTCCAAAGTCGGCATTGGGTTCCATGTACTTCCCAGGTCTAAGCCACTCAGGTTCATGTTCTTGTGTACTCCACAAAGGCACAGACTCGGTTGGGACTATTTTGTGCTCTTCTCAAATCTGAACAACTCAGGCAACCAGGTGCTTGGTGAGCGCACTCTCCCCAGGTGTGGTGCATCTTATCACCTTCCAAGTACCAGCTACTTGGTTTCCTGGGTGTGCAGTGGGAGTGCTGTCTCAGGTGTGTTGTGTGTCTCCTCTGGGGAGCTGATCTCTGGCTGTGGCCTTCCTCATGGATGTTAACCGTCCGGGATCCTAGGAAGAGTTGGTTAGCAACTGGGAGCCTGCTCACAGTTTGATAGAGGATGCAGTCTTTACAGCCAAGTTTGCCCCTCGCCTTCCTGCTCTGGTGTCTCCCACCTGCCTCTCTGCCTCCAGCGGGGGATGGGCTGGTTTGCAGCTGGCTAGCTCTCCTCTGATATTTGCTCAGCCCTTTGTTTTGTGAGTGGATCCACCAATTCCTTAGGTTAAAGCTTTTCGTAAGAAAGTTCTCTATCTCTGTCTGTCTCTCTCTCTTTTTTTTTTTTTTTTTTTTTTACAGTACTCTATTGGTTTTGCCATACATTGACATGAATCTGCCATGAGTGTACACGAACTCTCAAACATGAATCCCCC
>SJYX01012773.1:139975-150918 GCA_006410675.1 Oreotragus oreotragus | reverse complement strand
TACACGAACTCTCAAACATGAATCCCCCCCCACCTCCCACCCCCCATCATCCCTCCAGATCATCCCCATACACCAGCCCCAAGCATCTCTCTCTCTCTCTTTTTTTTTTCCTTCTCTCTCTGGCTATCCAACAGTTTGGGTTTCTATCTCATGTTCACTCCCTCAGATGGTCCTCAGGGCGTTCAAACCTAGTCCTTACCCTAAGCAATGCAGCCCACGCCTCTCTGTTCAGCTACTGCTTTTGTAGGTCCTTAAAATTTCTGCCCTTCATAGTGCATATCCTTGAATGAAATATTCACCTGATAGCTCCAATTTTCTTGAAGAGACCTCTAGTCTTTCCCATTTTATTGACTTCCTCTATTTCCTTATTGGTCATTTTAGAAGGCCTTCTTATCTCTCCTTACTATTCTCTGGAACTCTGTATTCAGAAGGTTATAATTTTCCTTTTCTCTTGCCTTTCACTTCTCTTCTTTCTTCAGCTATTTGTAGTCTCCTCATGCAACCTTCTTGCATTTTCTTTTATTTTTGAAGGTGTGATTTTGGTCTCTGTTTCATATACAATGTTATGGACCTCCATCCATAGTTCATAACTCTATCTACCATATCTAATCACTTGAATCTATTTGTCACTTACTTCCACTGTATAATCATAAGGGATTTAGTTTAGGTCATACCTGAATGGCCCAGTGTTTTTCCCTACTTTCTTCAACTTAAGTCTGAATTTTGCTATAAGGAGCTCATGATCTGAGCAACAGTCAGTTTCAGGTCTTATTTTTTTGCTATTTTTATAGAGCTTCTCCATCTTTAGTTGCAAGGAATGTAATCAATCTGATTTCAATATTTACCATCTGATGATGTCCAAATGTAGAGTATTCCCTTGGCTTCTTCAGTAACTATGTTCATGTTCTCTTGACAGAATTCTCTCAACTTTTGCCCTGCACCATTTTTACTCTAAGGCCAATCTTCCCTACTACTCCAAGCAATTCTTTTTTTACTTTTGTGTTCCTATCCCCTATGATGAAAATAATATATTTTGTCATTAGTTCTAGAAGGTCTTGTAGGTTTTCATAGAACTGGTTAACTTCAGCTTTTTTGCATTAGTGGTTAAGGGTACACTTGAATTGCTGTGATGTTCAACGGTTTGCCTGGGAAACATACTAATATCATTCTGTAATTTTTGAGACTGCACCCAAGTACTGCATTTTGGAATCTTCTGTTGACTATGAGGGCTGCTCCATTTCTTCTAAGAGATTTCTGCCCACAATAGTAGATATAATAGTTATATGAATCACAATAGCTACCATGTTGTAAAGGATGGGGCTGTCAAATATATTAATTTAACTAGAGTTTGTATTGCCCTATCAAGACATAAAACTAGTCATGGACAATCTATGTAGGCAAATGAAGTGATATAAATATTTATTAAATTGAAAAATAGAGGAGATAATAATAAAAGGGGAAAGGATTACAAATGCAGAAGGTTTTTAGGGGTAAACCTTCCTTGGAGATGTAGTACATGAGAAAATGACTTGAAAAGACAGAAGTCAGAAGTGTGGAATTTTTCAAATATTATTCTGGAGGACTTGAATAAATAATTACCAGGGACTAGCCCCGGTTGGATCCAGGGTATCCAAAGTGAGGACAGTGTTGGTGTTGGTGATGAGAGATTTATTTATTTAGAGATATAGAAGGAGATAAGGATTTACGTAAAGATATATAGAGAGATAAAGAAATAATGTTGCAGTTAATAAAATAGAGAAGAGAAAGAGGCTGATATTCCTTTGTTTACACAGAAAACCAATAAAGTCCCAAGACAAGGGACTTACAGCATTCACGTAGGCCACAGGCACCCTCTTGAATAGCGGAAGGTGCCCCACCTTATGCTCCCTCTCACGTGGGTCTTAGAAGCCCTGGCAGAGAAGTGAACACAGCGAGCCCCTGTGCTCCAAGGGATCAGCCTGAAAAAGAGAGTGAGAGAGAGAAAGAAAGAAAAAGAGAATTAACACAGGGGAGCCAAGCAATGATGAGGTGAGACTCAAAATTTTATTTTTCCAGGGGGCTTATATACCTTAAGCTGTACATAGAAAATAATGGAAAATACAAAGTCATGCAGGGTCAACAGCCCTGACCCTTATTGAGACCAGGCTTTCCCTCTGCATTCCTATCTGTATACACAGGTCTTAGGTGATTTACATAATCTTCTGGCCAGGAGGCCTATTAGCATTTTATGACTCTTTTCTGATAAGGGTCCATCAACCAGAAAACATATTTGCCCTAAAAGTGTTGCTCTTTCCAAAGTCTGGTGCCACTCTCAAAAAGCACAAAATAAAGTGACATTTTTAAATAGAAAGGATACAATGATTTATAACAAAGAAAGAGGAGTACAATGATTTATAACAAAGAGAAAATTCATTAACTCAAAAGTCTATTGCTAACATCAAAACTNATATTTGCCCTAAAAGTGTTGCTCTTTCCAAAGTCTGGTGCCACTCTCAAAAAGCACAAAATAAAGTGACATTTTTAAATAGAAAGGATACAATGATTTATAACAAAGAAAGAGGAGTACAATGATTTATAACAAAGAGAAAATTCATTAACTCAAAAGTCTATTGCTAACATCAAAACTACTATATTCCAATTTCTGCATCCCAATTACATTGATTAATATCCTCTCAGGTGCCTAAAAGATAAAGGATATGGAGGCCTGGCGTCAATCATTAACTCAACAATGAAACCCTTCACCAATATAATTCTTAGCTTAAAAGACTCTCTATCTTTAAGATGTTTTAAGCTTCCCATTCCTCTCATGGCTGGGAGGCTGGAAACAATCACATGCATAGTTGTAAAAGTATGGGTAAACCTGTCAGGCAAGTTAGAGAACCACCAGAAGGGTTTGAGTTGAGCCACTCCTTTTGTATGCAGGAGACTATTAACTGGAGCTCTAAGTTAATTTTTCCAGAGAAAGGTGGTTCTGGGATAGCCCCCTGTTAATATCAGAGGAGTTGGTGAAAGTCATGAAATAATAAAACAGACAGATTCTCATTTTGGGGTAGTCCCTCGAGACCTGACTCACCTTGCCCACCAGGTCTTTCCACATGACCTTGCCATGGGTGGGTTCTCCCGTGTTGCTCCTGGCAAGTAATGATAAACTTCCAAGTTGTAAAGGTGTATCCATTTGAATGAGTGGCCAAAGTAGGGTCAAGGACAAGTTCACTGGAGAAGATGAATTCTAGCACCCATGTAGTTAGATTACAAAAGCCCATCTACATGTATATACACATTAAAAACTAAGTGCAAGGACTGGGATTATGCTGCAGAGAGTGAGAGTGAAATAGAAATAAGACAGCAGTGCACTCTGTAAATCTGGGATGCTAATCAGATGTGACTACGTATGGATTGTGAGTTTTGCAGTGCCATGAACATGCATGATTCTAGAAGAAACTGGCTCCTATGCCTCCCAATTTCTTTGTGCATCAGAGACTATAAATTAATTTTGTCTGATTAACTGGTTAACCCATTAATTGAATCATTACCGACTCAAAACTTCCTTCTAGAAGTCAACTTTGAATTAGCATCAAATGCTACACATATTTTATTTTATCAGTGAAACATAAAAAATATGGAAAAATAATTATTGGCCCAAACTTAACAAGTGAATAAAAGTTTTATAAAAGTTTAAATTACTTTGAGAGTATGTTTCAAGACTTCTGACTTAAGCTTAAAATAGCTAACATATAAAATTAAATATGATAGTTTGTATGAATCACATCATGAGAAAATTTAAAATACACAATTCTCAAGAAGTGGTATTCTAGCCAAAAGTAGTATGAAAAATTAAAAGTTAAAGAAAATAAAATGGCTAAAGAAATTTGTGTACTCAATTTTTTTTTGTATTTATTTATTTTTTTACACGAACTCCCAAACATGAACCCCCCTCCCACCTCCCACCCCACATCACTCCTCCAGATCATCCGCATACACCAGCCCCAAGCATCCTGCATCCTGCATTGAACATAGACTGGCAATTCATTTCTTACATGATAGTATACATATTTCAATGCTATTCTCCCAAATCATCCCTCCCTCTCCCTCTCCCTCTCCTTCTCCCTCAGAGTCCATAAGTCCGCTCTACACATCTGTATCTCTTTTGCTGTCTTGCATACAGGGTCCTCATTACCATCTTTCTAAATTCCATATATATGTGTTAGTATACTGTATTGGTGTTTTTCTTTCTGGCTTACTTCACTCTGTATAATTGGTTCCAGTTTCATCCATCTTATTAGAACTGATTCAAATGTATTCTTTTTAATGGCTGAGTAATACTCCATTGTGTATATATACCACAGCTTTCTTATCCATTCATCCGCTGATGGACATCTAGGTTGTTTCCATGTCCTGGCTATTATAAACAGTGCTGCAATGAACATTGGGGTACATGTGTCTCTTTCTATTCTGGTTTCCTCGGTGTGTATGCCCAGCAGTGGGATTGCTGGGTCATAAGGCAGTTCTATTTGCAATTTCTTAAGGAATCTCCACACTGTTCTCCATAGTGGCTGTACTAGTTTGCATTCCCACCAACAGTGTAAAAGGGTTCCCTTTTCTCCACACCCTCTCCAGCATTTATTGCTTGCAGACTTTTGGATCGCAGCCATTCTGACTGGTGTGAAGTGGTATCTCATTGTGGTCTTGATTTGCATTTCTCTGATAATGAGTGACGTTGAGCATCTTTTCATGTGTTTGTTAGCCATCCGTATGTCTTCTTTGGAGAAATGTCTATTTAGTTCTTTGGCCCATTTTTTGATTGGGTCGTTTATTTTTCTGGAATTGAGCTGTATAAGTTGCTTGTATATTTTTGAGATTAGTTGTTTGTCAGTTGCTTCATTTGCTATTATTTTCTCCCATTCAGAGGGTTGTCTTTTCACCTTGCTTATAGTTTCCTTTGTTGTGCAGAAGCTTTTAATTTTAATTAGATCCCATTTGTTTATATTTGCTTTTATTTCCAGTATTCTGGGAGGCGGATCATAGAGGATCCTGCTGTGATTTATGTCGGAGAGTGTTTTGCCTATGTTCTCCTCTAGGAGTTTTATAGTTTCTGGTCTTACATTTAGATCTTTAATCCATTTTGAGTTTATTTTTGTGTGTGGTGTTAGAAACTGATCTAGTTTCATTCTTTTACAAGTGTACTCAATTTCATAGATTTTAATTTATTTTAATAAGGCTTCACTTATTCAAACTTTATCATAATATATAGAATCCTGGGGACGGGATATCCTGGTGGGCTGCTGTCTATGGGGTCACACAGAGTTGGAAACGACTGAAGTGACTTAGCAGCAGCAGCAGCATGATCAAATAGAAAAGTATGAAAATTTTAAAACAATTAAAACTTTTAAAAAATCATCTAAAATTACTACAGTTTCTATCTTAATGTAGTTTGCTGTTAGTTTTCAGTGATATTGTTTGACTGAGATCTAAATTCATGCATGATATTCTATTTTACTGTATAAATTTAATACAGTAAAGTAAGCAGAAGTCACATCATTAAAATATCTCATGTTGCAGATTGGGCCTATTAAGTCATTAGATACTTTTAATAAGATATGTAAATTGACACTTTGTTGCTAAAACAAGCACAGATTGAAAGATGAGAGGAATATAACATATAATCCAGAAATAACTTCAAACTATGTGGAGATTTTGAATAGGACATATTTTTATTCAGATCTATAAATATTGATCTTGTCAAATAATTATTTTAAAAGATAATTGGAGAAATATATAAAAAATAGAAATTCGGTAATACTTAAATATCAATATAATTATAATTAAATAGGCACAAATTTAATAATAGCAATATGTTTATAAACTTGGCCAAAAATCTTAAGAGTTTATGCAGTTCTCAGTCAGAACATGTGGATATTGAAAGTCTCATTCACTATGCATTAGTGTAAATTAATATAATCCCCTTCAGAAAATAATTTGATACTCTGTATTATAATATTACAAATAAATTTGATCTAGGAACTTCACTTTTAAGAATGTTTCTTCTATATAAGAGTGCTCACTTCTGTGTTTTATGGCACACTTTTAATCCAAAATAAAATTACAGAATTAAATTTATGGATAAAATCATTATATATTTATATCATATATATGTATATTCATCCATAACATTGGATAATTCAACATGGTTATTAAAAATAACTGTGACATTGACAAAGATATAATAAAAAGAAAAAGAACAAAATAATGTCCTCATTTTTATAATAAAAATATATAAATCTCAATGTTCAGGACCACTATGGAAAGCATACTGTCTTTGAAAGAAAATGGAAACAGTTGACAACTTTGAAAAGAAATGGAACTTGTAGGAGAAAGGCAAAAGAAGCTATATATGTAAGCACTGTACTTTCATTAATAAATCATTCCTACATATTCAATTTTGATAATCAAATATATGTATGTATCTTGGGATTTAACAACAAAGAAAAAAGACAGTGAATGGTAGAGCACAGTTTTGGGGAAATATCAATATAATTATAATTAAATAGGCACAAATTTAATAATAGCAATATGTTTATAAACTTGGCCAAAAATCTTAAGAGTTTATGCAGTTCTCAGTCAGAACATGTGGATATTGAAAGTCTCATTCACTATGCATTAGTGTAAATTAATATAATCCCCTTCAGAAAATAATTTGATACTCTGTATTATAATATTACAAATAAATTTGATCTAGGAACTTCACTTTTAAGAATGTTTCTTCTATATAAGAGTGCTCACTTCTGTGTTTTATGGCACACTTTTAATCCAAAATAAAATTACAGAATTAAATTTATGGATAAAATCATTATATATTTATATCATATATATGTATATTCATCCATAACATTGGATAATTCAACATGGTTATTAAAAATAACTGTGACATTGACAAAGATATAATAAAAAGAAAAAGAACAAAATAATGTCCTCATTTTTATAATAAAAATATATAAATCTCAATGTTCAGGACCACTATGGAAAGCATACTATCTTTGAAAGAAAATGGAAACAGTTGACAACTTTGAAAAGAAATGGAACTTGTAGGAGAAAGGCAAAAGAAGCTATATATGTAAGCACTGTACTTTCATTAATAAATCATTCCTACATATTCAATTTTGATAATCAAATATATGTATGTATCTTGGGATTTAACAACAAAGAAAAAAGACAGTGAATGGTAGAGCACAGTTTTGGGGATGATAATTTAAAGCTAAGAAAGAGAAAAGTCTAGAAAAATATATATGGTAATGATTATATTTGGAAGCATGAGTTTGAATTCATATTTAACTAGATATGGATACAGATGGCTATGTACAGAAATATATATATTTCAGTGCACATGCATGAGTTTTTGTATATACATATATTCCATTGCTTTGTTAGTTGAGTGTATGTAGAAGCAACAGAATCTCAGTAACAATTTATGCACCCAGCAGCTAGATCTTGGAATCTAATGCCATTATCCAATAAATGAAAGTAAATCTCCATGGAGAAAAGGTGAATTCTAGAGCTGAGCTTGAAGCATTTTCAAGTGCCATAAAATAAGAAACAAGTAAATATGTGCACACACACAAAATATATGTCAAGAGAACACAGAGTTCATGAAAAGTGTCTCAGTGGTCAAAGTTGAGAAAATCTATGTAATGGCATAAGTAAAATAGCAATGGATTATTAAGTATGAAAAAATATTCCTGAGTTTATCCTGATGTAAAAAAAATAATTCAGTAAACAAAGAAAATGAGAAAAACAGAAAATGCAGAATAATTTCAAATAATTTATGAAGATATTTTACTCTCAATGAGGTAAAGCAAAAGTTCCCACTCTTTAAATACTGACTGTGCTTATGGAAGATGGCAGAAGAATAGGAAGGGGAGACCATTTTCTCCCTCACAAATTCATCAAAAGAACATTTCAACGCTGAGAAAATTCCACAAAATAACTTCTGAATGCTGGCAGAGGACATCAGGCACCTAGAAAAACAGAGCATTGGCTTCAAAAACAGGTAGGGGAAAAAATATAAAGGCCAAAAAAAAAGAGAGAGACAAAGGAGGTGGGGAGGGAGCTCCGTCCTGGGAAGGGAAGCTTAAGAAAAGAGGTTTCCAAACACCAGGAAACACGCTCCCTGCCGAGTCTGTGGTGAGCCTTGGAAACACAGAGGGCAACATAACAGGAAAGAAAAATAAATAAATAATTAAAACCAACAGATTACAAGCCCAACAGTAACTCGCCCAGTGGAAAGGCAGCACAAATGCCTGCATCCACCACTAGCAAGTGGGAGCAGGGCAGGGAGGCGTAGGAGGCACGGGCTGCAGTGCTTTTCAGAATCTGGCAGGAATGCCCCTCCCCTGCTCCCCTACGGGTAACCAGAATGAACTAACTGGGGCTAGCAAACCAGACTGTGGGATAGCTACCACATGTAAAGCTCAAACATAAGACACCACCAGGACCGAGCACAAAACAAAGGGCGGAAAAGAACTAGCCGGCTGCAGACCATCCCCCTGCCAGTGACAGGCAGCCAGAGCCTGAAGGGCTGGAAGGGGGAAATCACAGCCCCGGAGAGACTTTACCTACCAAATTGCAAGCAGGCTTCTTTGCTAAGACTGCTGGGGGTTCTGAACAGTCACCAGCCTCACAAGAGGTGCCAGCGGTACACCCAGAGAACTGAGCAGCAGATACGGGAAAGGCAACAAGTCGCAGCTACCACGCTCGCCAAACACCTGAGCTACTCGGACCTGGGAAGGGCCCAAAATGCAGCCCCAGCTGAATCTGCACCACTGAAGGCTACCTGAGTGCTGAACTTGAGTGGCTTAGAACTGGGAAGGGCATGCAGCCTGAGGCCGGCCTCAGATGGTTCCCAGAGGAGCAATGTAGAACCTGAGCGGTTTGTGTGCCTCAAGCAGGGTCAGGTCCACTGGGGCTGAGACATTGCGTGCACACGATAGTGTTATTTGTTTGAAGCATCCCTCCCTCCCCAAAGCGCGACTGAACAAGTGAGCCTAAGGAAAAAAAAAAAAAAAGTGTCCACCACCACCCCCTCCGTGTCAGGACAGAAATCAGACACTGAAGAGACCAGCAAACAGAAGTTAAAAAAAAAAAAAAGAAAGAAAGAAAGTGCCTTGGAACTGACGCCACACAGCCCACAACACCAGAGAAAGAGTCAGATATATCTTTACTATTTTCACAATCATTCTTTTTTTTTTTCTTTTCCCTTTGTTGTTGTTGTTGTGTGGTTGCATTTTCTTCTTTTCTTTTTTGTCTTTTTTTCTAATTTTTTAAAATTGTTAAGTCTTCTATTTCTCCTTTAACTTTTATTTCTATAAACCCTATTTTTAAAGCAAATGCCATATATAGTCTTAGTGTGGTTGTTGTTGTTGTTTTTTTAATAATTCTTATGGTTTTGTTTTTTTTCCCCTTTCTTCTTCTTCTTTTCTTTAATATTGTATTTTTGAAAATACAACCGCTACTCTAGATTTTTATTTTTTTATTACTTAATTTTTTTTTTACTCTAGATTTTTAATCTTTGCTTTTTGTTTTTTGTTGTCAGTTTTATACATTTAAAAACCCAAATTTCACTGCTCAGTTTTACCTGAGAGTGAGATTACTGGCTTGACCACTCTCTCCTCCTTTGGACTCTGCTTTTTATCCACCAAGAGGCCTCTGTCTCTTCTCTCCCCCTTCTCTTCTCTACCCAACTCTATGAATCTCTTTGTGTTCTAGACTGGGGAGAACACTTAAGGAACTGGTTACTAGCTGGATCTGTCTCTCTCCTTTTAATTTCCCTCTTTTATCCTCCTGGACACCTCTGTCGACTTCCTCCCTCTTCTCTACCCAGTATAACTCCGTGAATACCTCTGAGAGGTTCAGACTGTGGAGCACACATAAGGAAATGACACTGGCTAGCTTGCTCTCTCCTCGTTTGATCCCACCTCATCTCACTCCAGTCACCTCTAACTAACCCCTCCCTCTTCTCTTCTGCATGTAACTCAGAGAACCTCTCTGAGTGGCCCTTAATGTGGATAAACTTTTCATCTTTAACCTAGATGTTTTATAATCAGTGTTGTATAGATGGAGAAGTCTTGAGGCTGCTGGAAAAATAAAACTGAAATCCAGAAGCAGGAGGGTTAAGTCCAAACCCTGAGAATATCAGAGAACTCCTGAATTCAGGGAACATTAATAAATAGGAACTAATCAAACGCCACCATACATACAATGAAACCAAGCATCACCCAAGGGCCAACAAGTTCCAGAGCAAGATATAACATGCAAATTCTCCAGCAACATAGGAACACATCCCTGAGCTTCAACATACAGGCAGCTCAAAGTTACTCCAAAACCATTGACCTCTCATAACCTATTACTGGTCACTCCATTGCACTCCAGAGAGAAGTAATCCAGCTCCACCCACCAGAATTCCAGCACAAGCCTCCCTAACCCAGAAACCTTAACAAGCCACTGATACAACCCCAACCACAGTGACGAAACTCCATAAAAAAGAGAACTCCACAAATTCCCAGAATATAGAAAGGCCACCACAAATGCAGTAATATAACCAAGATGAAGAGACAGAGGAATACTCAGCAGGTAAAGGAACAGGAGAAATGTCCACCAAACCAAACAAAAGAGGAAGAGATAGGGAATTTACCTGAGAAAGAATTCCGAATATTGATAGTGAAAATGATCCAAAATCTTGAAATAAAAATGGAATCACAGATAAATAGCCTGGAGACAAGGATTGAGAAGATGCAAGAAAGGTTTAACAAGGACTTAGAAGAAATAAAAAAGAGTCATTGTACAATAAATAATGCAATAAATGAGATCAGGAACACTCTGGAGGCAACAAATAGTAGAATAACGGAGGCAGAAGATAGGATTAGTGAAATAGAAGATAGAATGGTAGAAAT
>SJYX01012773.1:105321-131260 GCA_006410675.1 Oreotragus oreotragus | reverse complement strand
ATGGTCAACAAAAGAGTCCGAAATGCAGTACTTGGATGCAATCTCAAAAACGACAGAATGATCTCTGTTCGTTTCCAAGGCAAACCATTCAATATCACAGTTATCCAAGTCTATGCCCCAACCAGTAATGCTGAAGAAGCTGAAGTTGAATGGTTTTATGAAGACCTACAAGACCTTTTAGAACTAACCCCCCCCCCAAAAAAAAATGTCCTTTTCATTATAGGGGACTGGAATGCAAAAGTAGGAAGTCAAGAAACACTTGGAGTAAGGCAAATTTGGCCTTGGAATGCGGAATGAAGCAGGGCAAAGACTAATAGAGTTTTGCCAAGAAAATGCAGTGGTCATAGCAAACACCCTCTTCCAACAACACAAGAGAAGACTCTACACATAGACATCACCAGATGGTCAACACAAAAATCAGATTGATAATATTCTATGCAGCCATAGTTGGAGAAGCTCTATACATTCAACAAAAACAAGACCAGGAGTTGACTGTGGCTCAGACCATGAACATCTTATTACCAAATTCAGACTTAAATTGAAGAAGGTAGGGAAAACTGCTAGACCATTCAGGTTTATGGGGAAAAACAAGAAAAAAATATTTACTTAGCTAGATGACCAAGGTCAATATTATTTGAAAAGAGCCATACTGATAAACTTGATATATGATGTGATGAATATGGCATTTCACATCTGTGATCTTTCACTAAATAATAATAATAAACTATGCATAATCAAACATCAGATTAATCCCAACTGAGAAGCATTCTACAAAAAGCCTGAATAGTATTTATCAAACTGTCAAGGTTATTAAAACGAGTGAAAGTCTGATAAACTGTCAGAGCCTGGAGTGGCCTGAGGAGACATAATGACCAAAGGAAATGTGTTATCCTGAAAGAGAAAAACGCCAGAAGTGGGGAGTACTAAGAAGATATGAATAAACTATGAACCTTAATCACTAAAGGGTTAATATTAATTTTCGATTTAATTAATATACCACATTAATACAAGTTGTTAATAATAGGGAAGACTAGAGGCAAGGAATAAGAAAACCCTCTTCACTTTCTTTTCAAATATTCTGTAAATGTAAAACTGTTGTGAAAATAAAGTTTACTAAAAACTTGATATTTACATGTCAAACTCAATAGAAAGAAAATAGAAATATCCAGTAATAAGTATATGAGTAAAAAATAAGATTAAATGTGTATAAAAGAGAAAGCCAACACAACCTGTTTGTCTTTTGAAATAAGAATGTAGAAACATAAATTATACTGAGACTAACTAAAACAACCAAGCAAACCAGAGAAAAAGAAAATATCAGAGAAAAAGAAAAAGAAAGGGAATATAATCATAAGTAGTTTTCACAGCCTAAGATATTGAAAAGCATAAAATTACAATGAACTAATTTAGCCAGCTGGAGAAGGCAATGGCACCCCACTCCAGTACTCTTGCCTGGAAAATCCCATGGACAGAGGAACCTGGTAGGCTGCAGTCCATGGAGTCGCTGAGTCGGACACACCTGAGCTACTTCCCTTTCACTTTTCACTTTCATGCATTGGAGAAGGAAATGGCAACCCACTCCAGTATTCTTGTCTGGAGAATCCCAGGGACAGGGGAGCCTGGTGGGCTGCCATCTATGGGGTTGCACAGAGTCAGCCATGACTGAAGTGACTTAGCAGCAGCTGCAGCAGCACTTTAGCCAACTATATTTTTATTAATCAGATAAACAATTATTGGAAAAGGTAGAAAATTGTTAAGGAGTTTCTAAAACTGATGAAATATATCAGTCCAAGGTTCAAGAATACAGGTCAATCCAGGATAGAATAAAGACAAAAAAATCTTACTTAGAGATATACAGCAAAGCTGCTGAAAAGTTTAAACAAAGAGAAGTGTCTCAAAAAGAACATAGGTCTTAATTGAAAGCACAATAATATTGACAGATAACTTCTCAAAAGAAATGTTGGAAACAAGAAAAAAAATGAATAATATCTTAAAAGTTCAAAAAGAAAAAACACCTAATCTAAAGTCAATGGTCAATAAAAATACCTCCCACTTAAACTAAAAATATGGAGAAAATATATCACTATATATTTTTTTCAAACATTGTACATCAAGCAACTCAAAACAGTGATCCTTCACATGGTATAACAAAATGTGTAATCTTCCCAGCTAACTTCTGGGAGAAAGGTTTTAGGACAAAGAGCAGTCAGGAGACACTCAGTAGTGACTGAGAGTCTCTGAATTGAAAAGTGGAGACAGGAGCCAAGAGAGCAGTGGCTGCTGAAGTTCTCAGGGTAGAGTAACAGGTTGGAGAGAGCTGCAGAGGGACAAAACAACAGAGCTACAGAGAGGGTCTCATGTGAATCTTAAACTTGGTACAGATCAACACATGACCTGGCTACCAAATGGGTACAGAGGGAACAAATGTGAGAACGCAACCAGAAAATTCTGCTTTTCCAACACCACTGTGGAAAACTTTGTAAGTCAAACAGAAATAGATAATCAGAAATATATCTTTTCAACATTGGTGTAAAATTAACTGTGGACTAAAAGTGTACAAGGAGCGATGGCTGTGTGGGAGCAGAAGGGCCAAGAGGAGCTACTCCACATTCAAGGTCAGGAGAGGCAGCATGAGGAGATACCCCTCATCCAAAGTAAGGAGCAGTGGCTGCACTTTACTTGAGCAGCCATGAAGAGATATCCCACATCCAGGGTAAGAGAAACGCAAGTAAGACGGTTAGTGTTGTGAGAGAGCATCAGAGGGCAGACACAATGACACCATAATCACAGAAACCGAGCCAAACTGATAACACAGACCACAGCCTTGTCTAAATAAATGAAATTAAGCCATGTCCATGGAGCAACCCAAGATGGGTGGGTCATGGTGGAGAGGGCTGACACAATGTGGTCCACTGGAGAAGGGAATGGCAAACCACTTCAGTATTCTTGCCTTGAGAACCCCATGAACAGTATGAAAAAGCAAAATGATAGGACACTGAAAGAGGAACTCCCCTGGTCAGTAGGTGCCCAATATCCTACTGGAGATCAGCGGATAAATAACTCCAGAAAGAAAAACCAGGTATGTATGTGACTGGTGACAGAAGCAAGGTCTGATGCTGTAAAGAGCAATATTGCATAGAAACCTGGAATGTTAGGTTCATGAATCAAGGCAAATTGGAAGTGATCAAACAGGAGATGGCAAGTGTGAACATCAGCATTCTAGGTATCAGCGAAAAAATGGACTGGAATGGGTGAATTTAGCTCAGATGACCATTATGTCTACTACTGTGGGCAGGAATCCCTTAGAAGACATGGAGTAGTCATCATGGTCAACAAAAGATTCCAAAATGCAGTACTTGGATGCAATCTCAAAAACGACAAAAAGAACTCTGTTCATTTTCAAGGCAAACCATTCAATATCATGGTAATCCAAGCCTATGCCCCAACCAGTAATGGTGAAGAAGCTGAAGTTGAATGGTTCTCTGAAGACCTACAAGACCTTTTAAAACTAACACCCCAAAAAGTTGTCCTTTTCATTATAAAGGACTGGAATGTAAAGGCAGGAAGTCAAGAAACACCTAGAGTAATAGGCAAATTTGGACTTGGAATACAGAATGAAGCAGGGAAAAAGCTAATAATTTTGCCAAGAGAATGCACTGGTCATAGCAAACACCCTTTTCCAACAACACAAGAGAAGACTCTACACATGGACATCACCAGATGGTCAACACCGAAATCAGACTGAAAATATTATTTGCAGGCAAAGATGGAGAAGCTCTATACAGTCGACAAAAACAAGACTGGGAGCTGACTGTGGCTCAGATCATGAGCTCCTAATTGCCAAATTCAGACTTGAAGAAAGTGAGGAAAGACACTAGACCATTCAGGTATGACCTAAATTAAATCCCTTATGATTATAGAGTGGAAGTGAGAAACAGATATAAGGGACTAGACCTGATAGACAGAGTGCCTGATGAACTATGGGCAGAGGTTCAAGACATTGTACAGGAGACAGTGATCAAGACCATCCCCATGGAAAAGAAATGCAAAAAAACAAAATGGCTGTCTGAGGAGACCTTACAAATAGCTGTGAAAGGAAGAAAAGTGAAAAGCAAAGGAGAAAAGGAGAGATAAAATCATCTGAATGGAGAGTTCCAAAGAATAACAAGGAGAGACCAGAAACCCTTCCTCAGCAATCAATTCAAAGAAATAGAGGAAAACAACAGAATGGGAAAGACTAGAGGTCCTCTCAAGAAAATTAGAGATATAAAGGGAACATTTCATGCAAAGATGGGCTCGATAAAATACAGAAATATTATGGACCTAACAGAAGCAGAAGATATTAAGAGCAAGAGGCAAGAATACACAGAAGAAGTGTACAAAAAAGAGCTTCATGACCCAGATAATCACGACGGTGTGATCACTTACCTAGAGAAAGACATCCTGGAATGTAAAGTCAAGCGGGCCTTAGAAAGCAGCACTACAAACAAAGCTAGTGAAGGTGACGGAATTCCAGATGAGCTATTTCAAATCCTGAAAGATGATGCTGTGAAAGTGCTTCACTCAATATGCCAGCAAATATGGAAAACTCAGCAGTGGCCACAGGACTGGAAAAGGTCAGTTTTCCTTCCAATTCCAAAGAAAGGCAATGCCAAAGAATGCTCAAACTACCACACATTTGCACTCATCTCACACACTAGTAAAGTAATGCTCAAAATTCTCCAAGCCAAGCTTCAGCAATATGTGAATGATGAAATTCCAGATTTTCAAACTGGTTTTATCAAAGGCAGAGGAACCAAAGAACAAATTGCCAACATCTACTACATCATGGCAAAAGCAAGAAAGTTCCAGAAAAAAAAAACACATCTATTTCTGCTTTATTGACTGTGCAAAAGCCTTTGATTGTGTGGATCACAATAAACTGTGGAAAATTCTGAAAGACATGGGAATATCAGACCACCTGACCTGCCTCTTGAGAAAACTGTGTGCAGGTCAGGAATCAACAGTTAGAACTGGGCATGGAACAACAGACTGGTTCCAAATAGGTGAAGTTGTACGTCAAGGCAGTATATTACCACCCTGCTTATTTAACTTCTATACAGAGTACATCATGAGAAATGCAGGGCTGGAAGGAGCACAAGCTGGAATCAAGATTGACGGGAGAAATATAAAAACCACAGATATGCAGATGAAACCACCCTTATGGAAGAAAGTGAAAAGGAACTAAAAAACCTTTGATAAAAGTGAAACAGTAGAGTGAAAACGTTGGCTTAAATCTCAACATTCAGAAAATGAAATCATGGCATCTTGTCCCATCACTGCATGGGAAATAGATGGGGAAACATTGGAAACAGTGTCAGACTTTGTTTTTCCAGCCTCCAAAATCACTGCAGATGGTGATTGCAGCCATAATATTAAAAGACGCTTACTCATTGGAAGGAAAGTTATGACCAACCTAGATAGCATATTCAAAAGCAGAGATATTACTTTTCCAACAAAGATCAGTCTTGTCAAGGTTATGGTTTTTCCAGTCATGTATGGATGTGAGAGTTGGACTGTGAAGAAAGTTGAGTTCCGATGAATTGATGTTTTTGAACTGTGTTGTTGGGGAAGACTCTTGAGGGTTGCTTGGACTGTAAGGAGGTCCAACCAGTCCATTCTTAAGGAGATCAGCCCTGGGTGTTCTTTCAAAGGACTGATGCTAAAGCTGAAACTCCAATACTTTGGCCACCTCACACAAAGAGTTGACACATTGGAAAAGACCCTGACGCTGGGAGGGATTTGGGCAGCAGGAGAAGTGGACAACAAAGTATGAAATGCTGGATGGTATCACCAACTCGATGGACATGGGTCTGAGTGAATTCTGGGAGCTGGTGATGGAAGGGAGGCCTGGCATATTGTAATTCATGGGGTCGCAAAGAGTCGCACACGACTGGGCGACTGAACTGAACTGAAGTGAGAAGTGTCTTATTTTGTCTATGAGGCTCCCAGCAGGGTACAATTTGGACTTCACCGGGGATTTAGGAATAAAGAATAAGCTGAAATTCTGAAGCCACAAGAGACATGGTTATTTCCATGTGTAAGGAAGATCCCCTGGAAGAGGGCATGGCAAGGCACTCAGCATTCTTGCCTTGAACATTCCATGGACAGAGTACTCTGGTGGGCTATAGTCCACAGAATTACAAAGAGTCAAACGTGAAATGATTTGAACATTGAAATGATTTAAGACACTTGAAATATGGCCCAGAATGATGAAAAAATTGAGCAGTAGAGGCAGAACCAGAATAACACAAATGACACAGTTAATAGAAAATGACTTTAGAACCATTATTATGACATTTCATATATTCAAAGAGATAAAGATTGAGCAAGATTGAGCATAGATATAGAAGGCACAGAAACACTTATATTGGAATTTTTAGCAATAAAAAGTAAAATGTATAAAATTAAACAAAACAACAACAACAACAACAAAAACAGACTATGGACATGCTGTGTGAATATGATGACATTGCATCATGAACTCTGGAACTAAGCCCAGCCTGATATATGTGCAACTGTAATTCCCAAGAAAGGAACCTTGGAGATGAAAAATTTAAACATTGAAGAACAATTTCTTAAAAATATATATTAAAAATATTCAGAACTCATATAACTGAGAAATTTAATGACCCAACGGAAAAACAACAACAACAATAACAACAAAAAGCACACATCTAAGAACATCATACTCAAAATGTGAACATTTTAAAAGAAGACAAACTAGAAAGATACTAGAATAATTTTTTATTTACAAATGAAAATGAAAAAAAAAAAAGCACTGTAAAATTCCACACAACCTTTTTAAGAAGAAAAAATAGGACTAGTTCAGCTACACAGAAGCTGACAGACATCATCATCAGCGTAATTGCACTACAAGAAATATTAAAATCAGACTTTCAGAAAGAAGGAAAACATACTAGACAGAAACCTGGGTCTACACATAGAATATAAGCACCAGAAACATCACATGTTTGGGAGACATAATAGTACTTGAAGGTAGCCTTGGGTATGTTAAGGCTTATAGTTACAAACTATAAGATAATCATTAAATAAGCAAACAGTGCAGTACAGCTAATATGTTTTAAAGAAGATACAATTTAAAACTATTCAGTTTGGCATGAAAATTACAAAAATTACGTGTGTTTATTTTGTATTAAATCAGCACTATTTGTAATAGATACATTTGGAGACAACTAAAATAATAATCAATAAAAGTTTATTGAATAAATTCACACAGTAGATTATTAGCTCTAAAAAGCTTGAAAGGCATGTCATATTTTTCTATATGCTGCTTTGGTTTGCTCTCTAAGAATAAAATAAAATTGAACAAAAATGTATATTATTGCTCATATAAGCAAATAATACACATATATAAGAATAAACCAACAAATTTTTATTATTTATAGATAGAGGAAAGGAACAACATTGATCATAATGTGATCAATGCTATTTTTTTCAAATATATCTTGATGCATAGATTTTGCAGCAATGTATATAGATTCTACAAATAGAAAAAAATATCATTTTAGTATTAAACACTTTAAAAATGAAACAAATGACCTAAAAGTATATCACTTTGGTGGTAAAAACTATAGAGTAAAACTATTTCAAAAACTTTTAAAATGCATTGTTAAAATAAAGGAATTTAAACAAATATGTTAAGCTCCTTTCTATAGATGAGAGAAGCATTTGACAAAATTTAATATCCGTGAATAATAAAAACCCTAACAATTAAACACTGAAGTAACATATGTCAGCATAATAAAGAACTTTATATGACAAGTCCCCAGCTAGCATCATACTCAGTAGTAAAAGTCTGAAAGCTTTTCCTTCAAGATCAAGATCAAGACAAAGTTGTCCATTCACCATGCTCATTCAACACAATATTAAAAATTATAGCTAGAACAATCAATCAAGAAAAGTAAAAAACAGATATCAAAAATGTAAAGGAAGAAGTAAAACAGTCTATATTTGCATCTGCATAACTTTTTTTTTGCTTTTACACTTTGTTTTTATTTTTAAAATATATTTTATTCAAGTATAACTGTTGTGCTCATTTCTTCTGTACAGCAGTGATTCAGATATATATATATATATATATATATATACATATATAAACATATATAGTTCATATTCTTTCCCATTATGGTTTATCACAAGATATTGAATATAGTTACCTGTGCAATACAATAGACCTGTTGTATATCCATTTCATGTATGACTATTTGCATTTGCTAATCCTAGACTCTCAATCCATTCTTCCCCCACCTCCTCCCCTTTGGCAACCACAAGTCTATTCTCTATCTCTATAATCTGTTTGCATTTCATATGTCAGTTCATCTGCAGCAGAAAAATTTTATACATTGGCAGTTCTAAAAAGTCAGCCAAAAAATCCCTTAAATCTAATCAATAAAATTTTTAAAGCTGTAAGATACAAAAATTAACATACTAAGTCAGTAACATTTTTGTATATTTTATACCACTTCTGTGAAAATGAAATAAATAAATCTATCTCATCTACAATAGTATCAGGTACAATTAAAAAAAAGGAACAAATTTAAATAAGGAGGTAAAAGAACACTCTGAAAATTGAAAATTACAATACACTGATAAATCAAGAACACATATAGACAGATATCTTAGGTTCATGGATTGGAAGAATTAATATTGTTAAGGTATTAATGCTATAAACAGACCTCTATAGATTTAATACAATCTTTGTCAAGATCAATAGTATTTTTTAAAGAAGTAGAAAAAAAACACTCCTAAAATGTATGGAAAAATATGTGCAAAGCCTATATCTGAAAAGGAGTTAACATCTGAAATACAAAGAAAAGCTCATACAACTCAATGGCAAAAAAATAAATAAATAATAATAATGATAATAAATGAGAAAAGAGATCGAATAGTCATTTTTTTTAATGATAGATGTATGAAAAGCCAACAGTGAAAGAATAATCAGCATCACTCAAAATCAGGGAAAAGCATATTAAAGCCATAATGAGTTATCACCTCACATTGTTAGAATATCCATTATCAAAATGACAAAAGACAAAAAAAAAGAAAACATTGTCAAGAATGTGAAGAAATGGGAATCCTTGAGCTCTAAAGGTGGAATTTTAAATGGGCATTGCCACAATCCAAAATAGTATGGCGGGAACTCAATAATTGAAATTGGAACTATCTTATGATCCAACAATTCCACTTCAAGAAATATATTCAAAGAAATAAAAACACTAACTGAGAATGATACATGCTCTTCAATGTTCACTGACACACTAATTTCAATAGCCAAGACATGGAAACAATTTTAGTGTCCACAGATGAATCAATGGATAAATAAGTTGTTATATTTATAGGCAACAGAATATTATTCAGCCTTAATAAACCAAGGAAAGCCTATCATTTGCAACAACATGAATACATCTGGATGGTGTTATGCCATGTGGAGAAAAGTCAAACAGAGGAAGACAGATTCTGTATGATCCTATATATATGAAAAATCTAAATGAAATCCAGATACATAGAAAAATGATGAGACTTGTGGGTTCCATAAGTCAGGGGTAGAAGGCGGATTAATTATGGAGGAAGGTGATCCCAAAGCACAGATTTTCAGTTAAAAGATACGTGGTAGGACTGTAATATACAATATGATGACTATAGCTAGCACTGCAGCATGACACATAAGAAAGCAGTTGGGAGAGTGAATCCTAAGAGACCTCATCACAAAAAGAATGATTTTTTTTCCCCTTTTTTTTTTTCTTTTCTTTTTATTGTATCAATATGAGAAAATGAATGTTAAATGAATCTATTGTGGTGATTACATTACAAAATATGTTAATGAAACCATTATTCTGAACGCCTTAAACATATATACTTATGTATGCCAATTATTTTTGTAAAAAGGGGGAAAAACCCTTTTTAGTAATCATGTGGGCAATTTTTTTTTTAAATATAAGTAGCTATTCTAAAAATATTAGAAGTGGAAGACAGACTTACTTTGTGAAGGAGAATTATCATAAGAGTGTGTGTGTGTATGTCTGTGAGTGCTCAATTGTGTCTGACTCTTTGCGACTCCATGGATCATGCCTGCAAGTCTCCTCTATCTATGGAATTTTCCAGGCAAGAATGCTGGAGTGGGTTGCCATTTCCTTCTCCAATCATGGGAGTGGAATCAGATCAGTTCAGTCACTCAGTCATGTCAAACTATTTGAGACAGAATGAATTGCAGCATGCCAGGCCTCCCTGACTGTGGCCCAGAACATGAACTCCTGATTGCCAAATTCAGAATAAAATAGAAGAAAGTAGGGAAAACCACTAGACCATTCAGGAATAACCTAAATCAAATCCTTTATGATTATACAGTGGAAGTGAGAAATAGATTTAAAGGACTGGATCTGATAGACAGAGTGCCTGAAGAGCTATGATTGGAGGTTTGACACATTGTACAGGAGACAGGGACCAAGACCATCCCCATGGAAAAGAAATGCAAAAAAAGCAAAATAGCTGTCTGGGGAGGCCTTACAAATAGCTGTGAAAAGAAGAGAAGTGAAAAGCAAAGGAGAAAAGGAAAGATATAAACATCTGAATGCAGAGTTCCAAACAATAGCAAGAGGAGACAAGAAAACCTTCCTCAATGATCAATGAAAAGAAATAGAGGAAAACAACAGATAGGGAAAGACTAGAGATGTCTTCAAGAAAATTAGAGATATAAAGGGAACATTTCATGCAAAGGTGGGCTTGATAAAGGACAGAATTGGTATGGACCTAACAGAAGCAGAAGATAATAAGAAGAAGTGGCAAGAATACACTTAAGAACTATACAAAACAGAACTTCAAGACCCAGATAATCACCATGGTGTGATCACTCACTTAGAGCCAGACATCTTGGAATGTGAAGTCAAGTGGGCCTTAGAAAGAATCACTATGAACAAAGCTAGTGTAGGTGATGGAATTCCAGTGGAGCTATTTCAAATCCTGAAAGATGATGCTGTGAAATTGCTGCACTCAATATGCCAGCAAATTTGGACAACTCAGCAGTGGCCACAGGACTGGAAAAAGTCAGTTTTCATTCCAATCCCAAAGAAAGGCAATGCCAAAGAATGCTCAAACTACCACATAATTGCACTCATCTCACATGCTAGTAAAGTAATGCTCAAAATTCCCCAAGCAAGGCTTCAGCAATATGTGAACCGTAAATGTCCAGATGTTCAAGCTGATTTTAGAAAAGGCAGAGGAACCAAAGATCAAATTGCCAACATCCTCTGGAACATGGAAAAAGCAAGAGAGTTACAGAAAAGCATCTATTTCTGCTTTATTGACTATGCCAAAGCCTTTGACTGTGTGGATCAAAATAAACTGTGGAAAATTCTGAAAAAGATGGGAATACCAGACCACCTGACCTGCCTCTTGAGAAACCTGTGTCCAGGTCAGGAAGCAACAGTTAGAACTGGACATGGGACAACAGACTGGTTCCAAATAAGAAAAGGAGTACATCAAGGTGGTATATTGTCACCCTGCTAATTTAACTTATATACAGAGTACATCATGAGAAACACTGGGCTGGGAGCACAAGCTGGAATCAAGATTGTCGGGAGAAGTCTCAGTAACCTCAGACGTGCAGATGAAACTACGCTTATGGCAAAAAGTGAAGAGGAACAAAAAGCCTCTTGATGACAGTGAAAAGGGAGAGTGAAAAAGTTGGTTTAAAGTACAACATTCAGAAAACAGAGATCATGGCATCTGGTCCCATCACTTCATGTGAAATAGATGCGGAAACAGTGGAAATAGTGTTGGACTTTATTTTTTTAGGCTCCGAAATCACTGCAGATGGTGACTGCAGCCAAGAAATTAAAAGACACTTACTCCTTGGAAGAAAAGTTATGACCAACCTAGATAGCATATTCAAAAGGAGACACATTACTTTGCTAATAAAGGTCCATCTAGTCAAGGCTATAGTTTTTCCAGTGGTCAACTTGCATGCGAGAGTTGGACTATGAAGAAAGCTGAGCACCGAAGAATTTATGGTTTTGAACTGTGGTGTTAGGGAAGACTCTTGAGAATCCCTGGGACTGCAGGGAGATCCAACCAGTCCATTCTAAAGGAGATCGGCAGAAATTAAAAGACACTTACTCCTTGGAAGAAAAGTTATGACCAACCTAGATAGCATATTCAAAAGGAGACACATTACTTTGCTAATAAAGGTCCATCTAGTCAAGGCTATAGTTTTTCCAGTGGTCAACTTGCATGCGAGAGTTGGACTATGAAGAAAGCTGAGCACCGAAGAATTTATGGTTTTGAACTGTGGTGTTAGGGAAGACTCTTGAGAATCCCTGGGACTGCAGGGAGATCCAACCAGTCCATTCTAAAGGAGATCGGCCCTGGGTGTACGTTGTAAGGAATGATGCTAACGTTGAAAATCCAGTACCTTGGCCACCTCATGTGAAGAGTTGATCATTGGAAAAGACCCTGATGCTAGGAGGGACTGGAGGCAGAAGGAAAAGCAACAATAGAGGATGAGATGGGTGAATGGCATCACCGACTCAATGGACATGAGTCTGAGTGAACTCTAGGAGTTGGTGATGGACAGGGATGCCTCAGTCAATCAGTTCAGTTCAGTCACTCAGTCGTGTCCGACCCTTTGTGACTCCATGAATTGCAGCACGTCAGGCCTCCCTGTCCATCACCTGTCATCCCCTTCTTCTTCTGCTCCCTATCCCCGCCAGCACCAGTGTCTTTTCCAATGAGTCAACTCTTCGCATCAGGTGGCTGAAGTACTAGAGTTTCAGCTTTAGCATCAGTCCTTCCAGTGAACACCCAGGACTGATCTCCTTTAGGATGGACTGGTTGGATCTCCTTGCAGTTCAAGGGACTCTCAAGAGTCCTCTCCAACACCGTAGGTTAAAAGCATCAAATCTTTGGAGCTCAGGTTTCTTCACAGTCCAACTCTCACATCCATACATGACCACTGGAAAAACCATAGCCTTGACTTGATGGACCTTTGTTGGCAAAGTAATATCTCTGCTTTTTTTTATATGCTGTCTAGGTTGATCATAAGTTTCCTTCCAAAGAGTAAGCGTCTTTTAATTTCATGGCTGCAGTCACCATCTGCAGTGATTTTGGAGCCCAAAAAACGAAGTCTGCCAATGTTTCCACTGTTTCCCATCTATTTCCCATGAAGTGATGGGACCAGATGCCATGATCTTAGTTTTCTAAATGTTGAGATTTAAGCCAACTTTCTCACTCTCCGCTTTCACTTTCATCAAGAGGCTTTGTAGTTCCTCTTCACATTCTGCCATAAGAGTGTTGTCATCTGCATACCTGAGGTTATTGAGATTTCTCCCAATAATCTTTATTCCAGCTTGTGCTTCTTCCGGCCCAGTGTTTCTCATGATGTACTGTGCACAGAAGTTAAATAAGCAGGGTGACAATATGCAACATTGACATACTCCTTTTCCTATCTGGAACCAGTCTATGGTTCCATGTCCAGTTCTAACTGTTGATTCTTGATTCTAACACTTGATTCACAGGTTTCTCAAGTGGCAGATCAGGTGGTCTGCTATTCCCATGTCTTTCAGTATTTTCCACAGTTTATTGTGATCCACACAGTCAAAGTTTTGGTATAGTCAATAAAGTGGAAATATATATTTTTCTGGAACTCTTGATTTATCCATGATCCAACGGATGTTCACTATTTCAACTCTGGTTCTTCTGCCTTTTCTAAAACCAGCTTGAACATCTAGAACTTCACGGTTTACGTATTGCTGAATTTGGCTTGGAGAAATTTGAGCATTCCTTTACTAGAGTGTGAGATGTGTGAAATTGTGCGGTAGTTTGGGCATTCTTTGGCATTGCCTTTCTTTGGGATTGGAATGAAAACTGACCTTTTCCAGTCTTGTGGCCACTGCTGTGTTTTCCACATTTGCTGGCATATTGAGTGAAGCACTTTCACACCATCATCTTTCAGGATTTGTAATAGCTCAACTGGAATTCCATCATCTCCACTAGCTTTGTTTGTAGTGATGCTTTCTAAGGCCCACTTGACCTCACATTCCAGGATGTCTGGCTCTAAGTGAGTGATCACACCATCGTGATTATCTGGGTCATGAAGCACTTTTTTGGACAGTTCTCCTATATATTCTTGCCACCTCTTTTTAATATCTTCTGCTTCTGATAGGTCCGTGTCATTTCTGTCCTTTATTGAGCCCATCTTTGCATGAAATGTTCCCTGTTATGTCTAATTTTCTTGAAGATATCTCTAGTCTTTCCCTATCTTTTGTTTTCCTCTATTTCTTTGCATTGATCATTGAGGAATGTTTTCTTGTCTCCTCTTGTTATTGTTTGGAACTCTGCAAACAGATGCTTATATCTTTCCTTTTCTGCTTTGTTTTTCACTTCTTTTCTTTTCACAGCTATTTGTAAGGCCTCCTTAGACAGCCATTTTGTTTTTGTGTGTGTGTGTTTGTTTTTTCATAGGGATGGTCTTGATCCCTGTCTCATCTACAATGTCACGAACCTCCAAACATAGTTCATCAGGCACTCTGTCTATCAGAACTAGACTCTTATCTATTTCTCACTTCCACTGTATAATCATAAGGGATTTTATATAGGTCATATCTAAATGGTCTAGTGAGTTTCCCCACTTTCTTCATTTCAGTCTGAATTTGGCCATAAGAATTCATGATCTGAGCCACAGTAAGCTCCTGGTCTTTTTTTTTTTTCCCTATTGTATAGAGCTTCTCCATCTTTGGCTGTAAAGAATGTAATCAATCTGATTTTGGTGTTGACGTTCTGGTTACGTCCATGTGTAGAATCTTCTCTTGTGTTTTTGAAGAGGGTGTCTGCTATGGCCAGTGTGTTCTCTTGGCAAAACTCTATCAGCCTTTGCCCTTCTTCATTCCGTACACCAAGGTCAAATTTGCCAGTTATTCCAGGTTCTTCTTGACTTCCTGCTTTTGCATTTCAGTCCCCTATAATGAAAAGGACATTTTTTTTGGGTATTAGCTCTAAAAGACCTTGTAGGTCTTCAAGGAACCATTCAACTTCAGCTTCTTCAGCATTACTGGTTGGGGCATAGGCTTGGATTACTGTGATATTGAATGGTTTGCCTTGGAAATGAACAGACTTCATTCTGTCATTTTGAGATGGCATCCAAGTACTGCATTTTGGAATCTTTTGTTGACCATGATGGCTACTCCATTTCTCCTAATGGATTCCTGGCCGCAGTAGTAGATATAATGGTCATCTGAGTTAATATCACTGCAGATGCTTATTGCAACCATGAAATTAAGAGACACTTACTCCTTGGAAGGAAAGTTATGACCAACCTAGATAGCATATTCAAAAGCAGAGACATTACTTTGCAAACAAAGGTCCATCCAATCAAGGCTATGGTTTTTCCGATAGTCATATATGGATGGGAGAGTTGGACTGNAGGAAAGTTATGACCAACCTAGATAGCATATTCAAAAGCAGAGACATTACTTTGCAAACAAAGGTCCATCCAATCAAGGCTATGGTTTTTCCGATAGTCATATATGGATGGGAGAGTTGGACTGTGAAGAATGCTGGGTGCCGAAGAATTGCCGCTTTTGAACTTTGATGTTGGAAAAAACTCTTGAGAGTCCCTTGGACTGCAAGGAGATCCAATGAGTTCATTCTAAAGGAGATCGGTCCTGGTTGTTCTTTGGAAGGAATAATGGTAAAGCTGAAACTCCAGTACTTTTGCTCCTCGTGTGAAAAGTTGATTCATTGGAAAAGACTCTGATGCTGGGAGGGATTGGGGCAGGAGTAAAAGGGGATAGCAGAGAATAAGATGGCTTGATGGCATCCCCAACTTAATGGATGTGCGTTTGGGTGAACTCCAGGAGTTGGTAATGGACAGGGAGGCCTGGCGTGGTGCAATTCATGGGGTGGCAAAGAGTCACATATGACAGAGCGATGGAACTGAGTTAAATTCACCTGTTCCAGTCCCCCCCACTTTTTTTTCACTGATTCCTAGAATGTTGACGTTCACTCTTACCATCTCCTGTTTGACCATTTCAAATATGCCTTGATTCATGGACCTGACATTCCAAGTTCCTATGCAATATTGTTCTTTACAGCATCAGACCTTGCTTATATCACCAGTCACATCCACAACTGGGTATTGTTTTTGCTTTGGCTCCATCCCTTCATTCTTTCTGGAGTTATTTCTCCACTGATCTCCAGTAGCATATTGGGTACCTACTGACCTGGGAAGTTCCTCCTTCATTATCCTATCTTTTTTGCCTTTTCATACTATTCACGGTGTTCTCAAGGCAAGAATACTGAAATGGTTTCCTATTCCTTTCTCCAGTGGACCACATTCTGTCCGACCTCTTCACCATGACCCACCCATCTTTGGTGGCCTTACACAGCATGGCTTATTTTCATGGAGTTTGAAATGGCTGTGGTCCATGTGATCAGATTGGCTAGGTTTCTGTGATTGTGGTTTCAGTGTGTCTGCCCTCTGATGCCCTCTCTCAACAATTACCATCTTACTTGGGCTTCTCTTACCTTGGAAGTGGGATATCTCTTCACGGCTGCTCCAGCAAAGCATAGACACTGCTCCTTACATTGGACGAGGGGTATCTCCTCACGGCAGCCCCTCCTGACCTTAAACATGGAGTAGCTCCTCTCAGGACTCCTGCGCCCGTGCAGCCACCACTCCTTGAACGTGGAATATATTAATATAAGTTTGATATTGGTAAGTCAAATATATGCTGATTGTCATTAATGATATACTTGGATATCTGTCTTATCTTTTCTTGTAACATGTAAATTTTATCATCTTTCATTTTCTTATCTTGCCATAATTTCCTCTATTGATGATTTTAAAAAATTTTGTTCTATTATTCCATGGTTCGTTTAGAGTTTTTATATGCCTATTGAACTTAATGAATCTAGTATCATCATTTCATCTTTCTTCATCGTTCAGTTCAGTTCAGTTCAGTTCAGTCACTCAGTAATGTCTGACTCTGTGACCTCATGAATTGAAGCATGCCAGGCCTCCCTGTCCATTACCAACTACCAGAGTTCACTCAGACTCACATCCATCGAGTCAGTGATGTCATCCAGCCATCTCATCCTCTGTCATCGCCTTCTCCTTCTGCCCCCAATCCCTCCCAGCATTAGAGTCTTTTCCAATGAGTCAACACTTCGCATGAGGTGGCCAAAGTATTGAAGTTTCAGCTTTTGCATCATTCCTTCCAAAGAAATCCCAGGGTTGATCGCCTTCAGTATGGACAGGTTGGATCTCCTTGCCATCCAAGGGACTCTCAAGAGTCTTCTCCAACACCACAGTTTAAAAGCATCACTTCTTCAGTGCTCAGCTTTCTTCACAGTCCAACTCTCACATCCACACATGACCACTGGAAAAACCATAGCCTTGAATAGACTGACCTTTGTTGGCAATGTAGTGTCTATGGTTTTGAANGGGATTTGAAGCTGTCTCTTATACACATCTAGATGTGTATAAGAGACAGTCCATACATGACCACAGGAAAAACCATAGCCTTGACTAGGCGGACCTTAGTCGGCAAAGTAATGTCTCTGCTTTTGAATATACTATCCAGGTTGGTCATAACTTTTCTTCCAAGGAGTAAGCGTCTTTTAATTTCATGGCTGCAGTCACCATCTGCAGTGATTTTGGAGCTCCCAAAAATAAAGTCTGACACTGTTTCCCCATCTATTTCTCATGAAGCGATGGGACCGGATGCCATGATCTTCGTTTTCTCAATGTTGAGCTTTAAGCCAACTTTTTCACTCTCCACTTTCACTTTCATCAAGAGGCTTTTTAGTTCCTCTTTACATTCTGCCATAAGGGTGGTATCATCTGCAAATCTGAGGTTATTGATATTTCTCCCAGCAATCTTGATTCCAGCTTGTGCTTCTTCCAGCCCAGTGTTTCTCATGATGTACTCTGCATATAATTTAAATAATCAGGGTGACAATATACAGCCTTGATGTACTCCTTCTCCTATTTGGAACCAACCTGTTGTTCCATGTCCAGTTCTAACTGTTGCTTCCTGACAGACTTCACTAATTTTGATACCTCCATTCAAGTCTCAGATAATAATATAATGGATAATATGGATTGTTCAGGAAACTGAAATTATGGATTATTGATAAAAATAATAATAAACAAGTAAAAATATAATGTTATTTTACAAAAATTTTGCACTCAGAGATATTTTTACATAAAAATGATATTATTATTGAATATAATCATTTATATATCAAGAAGAATGAAATTGTCAATGAAAATTGTAGACAGTCTTAATAAAATCAACCAAAAAGGTGAAAAACACAGAGCGGCAAGATAAACCAGCTTTGCAAATGCTGTTATTAACACTGCTAGTATGTTTGTACCATCATTTGACTATTTAAAGCAAAAATAAGGATATGTGAACATGTGCTGCTCATCTGTTGAGTCAATAAGTTGATTTTCAAGGTCATAATAGGTGAAAACTAATAATATCTGTGAGTTACACATGCCAGATCTTCCTAGTTGAGAAAGGGGCTAATAAATGCAAACACCATCCTTTACAAAAGATTTAGGCTTTGTGCATTGACAGATTTTTATACATTTAAAGGTTGCATGATTGTAATTCATTTAATTTTTTAAACATATTTTCTACTTTTTCTAACTTATTTTAATCAGGATAAATGGGACAGGGAATGTAAATATTACTTCCCAATCCCTAGTATTTGACTGACTGTAATGCACTCATACTTATATTTACCTTTAAATGTGCATAAATTTTGACTCAAAGTCTCTTCCTGTCTCAGTTCAGTTCAGTTCAGCCACTCAGTCATGTCTGACTTTCGGCGACCCGATGAATTACAGCACGCCAGGCCTCCTTGTCCATCATCAATTCCCGGAGTTCACTCAAACTCATGTCCATCAGTCGGTGATGCCATCTACCCATCTCATCCTCTGTTGTCCCCTTTTCCTCCAGCCCCCAATCCCTCCCAGCATCAGAATCTTTTCCAATGAGTCAACTCTTCGCATGAGGTGGCCAAAGTACAGGAGTTTCAGCTTTAGCATCATTCCTTCCAAAGAACCTTGCTTCCTGCTTAAATTCTGCAGCTTCTGCCATAATAAGTAAGGAACATTGGACATTTGCATTGGTGTTTATACACAGTCTAGATATTTAATACAAAAACTCCAGAAGTTTGGCAAAATGACAGTGGATGTTGCTTATTATTTAATTTCTTCCCTCTCATCAGTGGATCATATTAATAGAATCTTGGCTGTTTCAAACCAAAGTTACTTTAAAGGAAAACTTTAGGGCCATTTTTAAATCTCCTAAGATCATTAAACAACAGACTGGTTTCAAATAGGAAAAGGAGTACATCAAGGCTGTATATTGTCACCCTGCTTATTTAACTAATATGCAGAGTATATCATGAGACACGCTGGACTGGAAGAAACACAAGCTGGAATCAAGATTGCTGGGAGAAATATCAATAACCTCAGATATGCAGATGTCACCACCCTTATGGCAGAAAGTGAAGAGGAACTACAAAGCCTCTTGATGAAAGTGAAAGTGGAAAGTGAAAAAATTGGCTTAAAGCTTGACATTCAGAAAACAAAGATCATGGCATGTGGTCCCATCACTACATGGGAAGTAGATGGGGAAACAGTGGAAACAGTGTCAGACTTTATTTAGGGGGGCTCCAAAATCACTGCAGATGGTGACTGCAGCCATGAAATTAAAAGATGCTTACTCCTTGGAAGAAAAATTATGACCAATCTAGATAGCATACTCAGAAGCAGAGACATCACTTTGCTGAGTAAGGTCTGTCTAGTCAAGGCTATGGTTTTTCCTGTAGTCATGTATGGATGTGAGAATTGGACTGTTGAAGAAGGCTGAGCACTGAATAATTGATGCATTTGAACTGGGGTGTTGGAGAAGACTCAAGAGTTCCTTGGATGGCAAGGAGATCCAACCAGTCCATTCTGAGTGAGATCAGCCCTGGGATTTCCTTGGCAGGAATGATGCTAAAGCTGAAACTTCAATACTTTGGCCACCTCATGTGAAGTGTTGACTCATTGGAAAAGAGTCTGATGCTGGGAGGGATTGGCGGCGGGAGAAGAAGGGGATGACAGAGGATGAGAAGGCTGGTTGGCATCATTGACTCAATGGATGTGAGTCTGAGTCAACTCTGGGAGTTGGTGATGGACAGGGAGGCCTGGTGTGCTGCAATACATGGGGTCGCAAAGAGTCAGACACGGCTGAGTGACTGAACTGAACTGAACTGAACTGAAGATCATTAAAAAATCAATTAGGGCCATTTAAAAATGTCTCTACCCCTAGTAAAGATGTCATGACCCACACATCATTCTGTACTTCAGAATCTGTCACTGTTTCTATGCAATCTTGAGATACCTATTTTCTGCCCCTATGGCATAATTTAGTATTCATCTAATAACTTGAACTTTCTGTCTATACCATCATAATGTATGTAGCACAATGCTCAGTGTGCTGGTGTATATTTCCCTTGTGTATATTTTATAAAAATGTTTTAAGAACTGCTGCATAGCAGAGTGGGAGGCTTCTAGCTATTTCTTGAATGATGCTAAATTAATTTTCTCAATCACGGTCATTTGGAATATTCATTAATGAGAAAGAAATGCTTATATAGCACAGTATGAATAAAGAACTTAAGTTATGACTTGCAAATAACATTTTAGTAGGAAGGCAAGTTCAAGTTATTAGATGAGTACTAAATAATGCCATAGGGGCAGACCGTAGGTATCTCAAGACTACATAGAAACAGTGCCAGAGTCTGAATCACAGAATGATGTGTGGGTCATGACGTCTTTACTAGGGGGTAGATATATTTTTAAATGGTCCTAATTGATTTTTTTAAATGATCTTAGGAGATTTAAAAATGGCCTTAAAGTTTTTCTTTATGGTCACTTTGGTTTGAAACAACCAAGGTTCTATTAATATGATCCACTGATGAGATGAAAGAAATTCAATAATATGCAACATCCACTGCCATTTTGCCAAACCTCTTGAGTTTTTGTATTAAATACCTAGACTGAGTATAAATACCAATGCAAATGTCCAATTTTTCTTACTTATTATGGCAGTAGCTGCAAGATTTAAGCAGGAAGCAAGGAACCACCACAGCAACCCTGCCCCTGACCCTAACTAAGAGAAATGTTCTAAACCACAAGAACACATAATAACAAAAACATAAACAAAACAACAAGAACTGTGAGACTGAACATAGCAGAAGCTGCCAAAGATGACTGCGCAGGTCTGACTCAAATACAAATGTTTCAGAGGCTCAAAAACTGGGAATCCTACAAATACGTTCCAAACATCCAAATTTTTAATACATAGATTCAGGTTCATGGAACAGAATATTTATTCAACTTACTTACCTTTTTAAATCTTTCACTTTGCTGAATACTAATCAGATGACAACTTTATGTGATAGTAACTGATCTTTTAAGACAATGGTTTAAGAATTCATGTGATTACAAAAGCTTCAAATTTGATATTTTTTAATCTTCAATAAACTAAAAAACATTATTTATATGGCTAATATTTAATTTTTATGAATTATATATCACCAAATCACATTGCATATTTTGTAAAAATCTTCCATTCATCATTTTCAGTCTGAAATTATACTATATGTAGCCTTATTATTGTTCCCAGTCTCACAATTTTAATGCTAACTATATACTTCAAAATGATATATTCTAAGTTCTTATCAGTTTAGCCATTCTTTAAGAAATTAGGTCAACTGGAAATTTTAAAAGGTATTCAATAAAATAAAGCATAAATTGAAATTTAAGAGAAAGATACTCCAGATATACTCATAATCCTTCCAGGAAAAAAAAAAATAGAAAGATACATATTAACTAGTCTGACACTTAAGCTTTATTGTACTGATTTCCATAATGGAGCTATGTTTCAAATAAAGATGCTTGTTAAGAAAGTCTGGTGAGTGAACCAAATATCTCAGAAAACACCAAGTCAAGGCAATCCCATTTGTCTCCATATCTGAGGCATGTGTTTCTATAATGTTTAATCTTATTTGAGGAGGTTGGAGAAATGTACTCAGGACATTAAGTAATAGTAAGGTCAACATAAAAACATGGAAAGATAAGTCTGTTGAATATTTTTTTAAATATTGTAAGATAAAATAAAAAATTACAGCTCAAATTTCAAGCTTCTACCAAAAATGCAGACAGCTAGAAAGGATGTGTTTTCCATTAAAACTAACACATAACACTGGATGCTATGCAACTTGATAATTTTCTGAACCTATCAGAAAGCCGGAGTTTAGAACAGTTGATGCTGCTGCTGCTGCTAAGTTGCTTCAGTTGTGTCTGACTCTGTGTGACCCCACAGACGGCCTCCTACCAGGCTCCTCTGTCCCTGCCATTCTCTAGGCAAGAACACTGGAGTGGGTTGCCATTTCCTTCTCCAATGCATGAAAGTGAAAGTGAAGTTGCCTAGTCGTGTCCGACTCTTAGCGACCTCATGGACTGCAGCCTACCAGGCTCCTCCATCCATGGGGTTTTCCAGGCAAGAGTACTGGAGTGGGGAGCCATTGCCTTCTCTATTAGAGCAGTTACATACCCTGAAATCGCAGGAAAGACAAGTTCCTCCTAACAACTATGAGATGCATATTTGACCCACCTATGTCAGAGCAAGGGACGACTCCATGGATGGCACCTATAAGCAAGTAAAAAAAAAATTTACTAAATCAATAAAATTTTAGTGGATTTTTTTTTGACCAGCATGACCGTACAGTAACCTTGGTAGCCACAGATTCAAGAGAAGTTCACAGTGTTTTCCATGAATCAGCTTGAAGATGTGAACTTGACTTAAATAGTGAGATTATGAACACTCTCCTGGAATAAGATGAATAAGGTTTTCATGAGGAAGTGATGTAGTTCATACTTAGAAAAGATGGAAATCATTGTGGGGAGGGGTTGGAAAACTTCTTTTAAATTGGCTTCCAAGAATTCCCCACCTCTTAGTACCCACCCCCTTGAGCAACTGCTCCTTTTGGGTGTCTTGATATAGTGATTTGCTTTTAATTATTAGAATACAGAAAGAGTGATAGGATGTTATTGTAGACTGAATGTTCATCCCCTCACTAAGTCCTGTGTCAGCTTTTATCCCCAATGCAATAGCATTTGGAGGTGGAGTCCTTAAGGTATAAGTAGAGATATAAGATCATGAAGTGGGATTCTCATGATGGAATCAGTGCTCTTAATCAGTAGAGGTACGAGGAAACTTGCCCTTTCTTTTTTTCCATGTGAAGATACAGTGTGCACATGGCCATCCACAAGGCAGGCAGAGTACACTTATTAGAATCCTGCCATGATCTTGGCTTTCAGCCTCCATAACTAGGAGAAAATTAACTATCGCTGCTTAAACCACTGAGTCCATAATGTTTTGTCACAATAGCTATAACAGAAAAACAAATTTTAATTACAAAATTAAGTTATAAAGGAATATTAATTCAGTCTTGCTTGCTGGCAAACTACCATCAGGGAACTGAAGTCCTCAGTTCAACAGCCTATAGGAATCCAGTCCTGCCAACCTTGGGAGTCAGCTTGGAATAAGATTGAGTCTTCAGGTGAAAGTGCAGCCCAGCACAATTGTCAAATGCAAACTGTAAGAGATCTAATATATAGGCCCCAGGAAGTAAAACCTTAACTCCTTATTCATAGAAACTATGAGTTAGTGTGTGTGGAGTTCTATAACATAAATTTAGATAATTTATGATGCAGTGATATGACCTAATTTTAGGTTATAGCACTACAGGGTGTGAAAATCTGAGAAAGCATCCCTCTGTCATGCAGTCCTGAAAGAAGGCTCTGACCACTGCTGCAAAATCAGCCAGGAGCCCTGTCTGGACCTTTCTCTCCTACACAGTAATGGCTTCATATCTCTGAGAAAGCACAGCAAAGTACAACTTCAATCCTCATGTGAAGACAGATGAAAATGGGCATAAACTGGAAAACATCTTTCACGAAGACAATAGAAAGCTAAAAGACAAAAAAAAAAAAAAAAAAGCAGCTAATGCATTTAAAAACAGATATTTTATTAGATGAACAAAATCTACACAAAGATAAATATATGAATATCTTTAGAAAACTGTTAAAATAAGGGTAAAATTAAAATATTAAAATATTGTACAAAATATAATTGTGTAAAGCAAAAACAGTAGCAAACTTTTGTGGGTTTATAGCATAAATAAAAATAAAACATGACAAAATAGTATAAATAAAACATAGAGTAATAAGGACTATACTATGTTAAGACTCTCATACTGTAAAGAAAGCAGCATAATATCCATGAAGCTTGACTATGATTAATTTAAATGTACATTGTAAATCCTGAGGCAACAATTGAAAACTTTAAAATAAAGAGGTAAAAGTGATGAGTTAGTGGTAGAGATAAAATTAAATCATAAAATCCAAAAGCAGACAATCAAGGGAATCAGTGGTCAAAGAAGAGATTTAAAAATACAGCAAATCATATCACTAGGCTATTTTATCAGATAAACCAACATTTTTATTAGATTAAATGATATAAATATACCAATTTTAAAAACAGAAGTTTAGTGTTGCTTTTAAAAAATCTACTTTAACAATAAAGACATATGAGTTAAAATGATAGGAAAAGATGTACCTTGCAAATATTAACTAAAAGATAGCTGGAGCAGCTATATTAATTTCAGATATAATAGACTTCAAATCAAGGGAAGGTATTAGCAGATAAAGAGGGACAGTATCTCATGAAAAAGAAATAAATTCTTCAGAAGGATATTACAATCTTAAATATGTATGCACCTAACAACGGAGGTTCATGATATATGAGTTAAAAACTGACAGAACTGAAAGGGAAAAAGGACAATTTACCAGTTTTTTATGTTGCACCATATTCAAGTAAGACTTATTCTAGAAGTGAAAGTCTGACATTGATGAAAGAATATCCACAGAATCATAGGGAAATAATAGAGAATCCAGAAAAAAAAAAGTTTGTTTTCATAAATGGCTGTTTAGTTTTAAACAGAAATAAAAAGCTACTAAATGGAGAAAAGATAGTCTTTTCAACAAATGTGTTGGAAAATTTGGACATCCATTTGCAAAGTAGCAAGCCTTGATATATATTTCTTAGAATACAAATTAAAAATCAATCATATGCTTAAGTGTAAAAACTAAAACATGAAAACATTTCTAGAAGAAAACAAAACATAAAATAATTTTAGCTTTGGGTTAGCTGAATATTTCTGAGCTACAAAACCAATAATATTTTCTGCAAATTTAAAAATTTTATAAACTAGACTTAAAACACTGATGAAAGAAATCAAAGAGGACACTAATAGATGGAGAAATATACCATGTTCATGGATTGGAAGAATCAATATAGTGAAAATGAATATATTACCCAAAGCAATCTACAGATTCAATGCAATCCCTATCAAGCTACCAGCGGTATTTTTCACAGAACTAGAACAAATAATTTCAAGATTTGTATGGAAATACAAAAAACCTCGAATAGCCAAAGCAATTTTGAGAAAGAAGAATGGAACTGGAGGAATCAACTTACCTGACTTCAGGCTCTACTACAAAGCCACAGTCATCAAGACAGTGTGGTACTGGCACAAAGACAGAAATATAGATCAATGGAACAAAATAGAAAGCCCAGAGATAAATCCACACACATATGGACACCTTATCTTTGACAAAGGAGGCAAGAATATACAATGGAGTAAAGACAATCTCTTTAACAAGTGGTGCTGGGAAAACTGGTCAACCACTTGTAAAAGAATGAAACTAGATCACTTTCTAACACCACACACAAAAATAAACTCAAAATGGATTAAA
>SJYX01012773.1:64407-101441 GCA_006410675.1 Oreotragus oreotragus | reverse complement strand
TGGGGCTGGTGTATGGGGATGATCCGGAGGGATGATGTGGGGTGGGAGGTGGGAGGGGGGGTTCATGTTTGGGAGTTCGTGTACACCCGTGGCAGATTCATGTCAATGTATGCCAAAACAAATAGAGTACTGTAAAATAAAATGGAAAAAAAAATTAAAACATAATAAAAGCCACTTTTCAAAAAATGAAACAAAATGATACACCTTAGAGAAAATACATAAAAAACAGATTTCTCATAGCAGCTTTATATCCAGAATAAACAAATATCTCTCACAACTCAACCACAGCAGGTAGACATTTTCTGAATGTGGACCCTGGTGTTGACTTTAAAGGACCATCACAGAGTTTTCTGTGCAGAGATGTATCTGATCTATAATCTGACTATGGTGATAGTTACAGGATTATACATGTTTATGAAAGCAGAGAACAATACATTCAAAGGGTTGTATTTTACTATGTATAAATTATGCTTTAATTAAACTGACTGAAATAAATAATGCTCCTAAATTTTCATGCATATAAGAGCAAAAAAAAAAAAAAACTATTGTGAATAAATTTATAGAAACTTGAATTGTCCGTATCTTGATAATTCTTCCACGTATTAATTGACATGTTCTCTCCTTTGAAGTTAGAACTTTTACACAGATGACTTATTATAATGAAATTCAATAATCTTATTTAATTTTTGCTTATAAAATAAGTTTCCTTCTATTTCCTTCTCAATCATTTTTCACTAGTAATCATTTAACAATATGTTTTTATTTCTGAGTTTTTATGTTTTATTATTTTCTATGCTATTCTATGGAAAATAACGATTCTCAAAGTCCAATAAATTTTAGGAAATCAGCCATAATAAAATTAGTAGTTTCCGTTTTTTTATGTACCACTTCTGATACAATGAGAATAAAATGAGTATTTAAAAATAAAACATGGTTATGGAAATAAAATAGACTTTTGAATTGTGTTTAGTTTTGTTGTTGTTGCTTTGGGGGGCATGTATAGCCAGTTAACAATGTTGTGATATTTTCAGGTGAACAGTGAAGGGACTCAGCCATGAATATACATGTGCCCATTCTCACCCAAATGCCCCTTCCATCCAGGCTGGCACATAACAGTAAGCCGAGTTCCATGTGCTATACATTAGGCTTTTGTTGGTTATCCATTTTAACTATAGCAGTGTGTGAATGATCTTCCCAAAGTCCATAACTATCCCTTCCCCTACAACAACCATTAATTTATTTTCTAAATCTGCGTCTCTTTCTGTTTTGTAGGTATGCTCATTTGTATCATTTATTTTTAGATTCCACATATAAGAGACATCATATGATATTTCTCCTTCTCTGTATGACTTACTTCACTCAGTGTGACACTCTCTAAGTCCATCCATGTTGCTACGAATGGCCTTATTTCATTCTTTCTAATGACATTAATATTCCATTGTATATATGTACAACATGTTCTTTATCCATTCCTCTGCTGATGAAAATTTGTATCGTTTCCATGTATTAGCTATTATATACAGTTCTGCAATAACAATTTTTTTTCAAGCCATGTATTTCTCTGGATATATGCCCAGGAGTGGGATTACAGGGTCATATGGTAGCTTCATTTTTAGTTTTCTTAGGGAATCTCCATAATGTTCTTCATAGTGGGTGAACCAATTTACATTCTCACCAACAGGGCAGGAGGTAACCCTTCTCTCCACACCTCTCCAGCAATGTTTGTTTGTGGATTTTTGATAATAGCCATTCTGGCCAGTGTGAGCTTTGTATTTCATTTGTATTATATTTACTTTATAGTTTTATTTGCATTTCTCTAATAACTAGCAGTGCTGAACATCATTTCATGTGGCTATCGGCCATCCGTATGTCCTCCTTAGAGAAATGTCTATTCAGGTCTACTGTCCATTTTCTGAGTAGGCTTTTTGTTTTGATGTTATTAAGTGTCATAAACTGTAAATTTTGAAGACTAATACTTTAACATTCACAATATTTGCAAATATTTTCTCCAAATCTCTGGGTTGTGTTTGCTTTTTTTTTTTTAAACTGATTCCTTTGCTGTGCAAAAGCTTTCAAAATTATGTAAGTAAGTCTCATTTGTTTACTTTTGCTTTTATTTCCATTATTCTGGGTGATGGATTGAAAAAATGTTGCTGTGATTTATGTCAGGAAGTGTTCTGCCTATGTTTTCCTTTATTAATTTTATAGTGTCCAGTCTAACATTTAGGTCTTTAATACATTTTGAACTTACTTTTTGTGTATGGAGTTAAGGATTGATCTAATTTCATTTTTTAACATGTGGCTGTCCAGTTTTCCAAACACCATTTTTTCAAGAGACTGTATTTCCAACATTGTGTAGTCTTACCTCCTTTGTCAAAGTTTAATTGACTATAGGTGAATGGGCTTATTTATGGGTTTTTTACTCTATTCCATTGTCAATATTTCTATTTTTGTGTTAATATCATACTGTTTTGATGACTGTAGCTTTCTAGTCTCAAGTCAGGGACCCTATTTCCTCCAGCTCTGTTTTTCTTTTACAAGACTGCTTTGATTATTTGGGGTCTTTTGTGTCTCCATACAAATTTCTAGATTTTCTGATATTCTAGTGATGTGAAAAATGCCATTGGTAATTTGATACAGATTGGATTTAATCTGTAGATTGCCTTGGCTAGTATAGGCATTTTAACAATATTGATTCTTCCAATCCATGAACATGATATATCTTTCTATTTTAAAATTCAACATTCAGAAAACTAAGATCATGGAATCTAGTCCCATCATTTCATGGCAAATAGAAAGGGAAACAGTGATAGATTTTCTTTTGGAGGGCTCCAAAATCACTGCAGATGGTGACTGAAGACATGAAATGAAAAGATGCTTGCTCCTTAGAAGAAAAGCTATGACCAACCTAGACAGCATATTAAAAAGCAGAGACATTACTTTGCCAACAAAGGTCCATCTACTCAAAGCTATGGTTTTCCCAGTAGTCATGTATGGATGTGAGAGTTGGACTATAAAGAAAGCTGAGTGTTGAAGAATTGATGCTTTTGAACTGTGGTGTTGGAAAAGACTCTTGAGAGTCCCTTGGAGAGCAAGGAGATCCAACCACTCCATCCTAAAGGAAATCAGTCCTGAATATTCATTGGAAGGACTGATGCTGAAGCTGAAGCTTGAATACTTTAGCCACCTGATGTGATGAGATGACTCATTTGAAAAGATTCTGATGCTTGGAAAGACTGAAGGCGGGAGAAGGGGATGACAGAGGGTGAGATGGTTGGATGGCATCACCAACTCGATGGATATGAGTTAGAGTAAGCTAAAGGAGTTGGTAATGGACAGGGAAGCCCTTACTTAGTCACTGAACTATGTCTTCAGTTTCTTTCATCAATATCTTGTAGTTTGGGGAGTACAGGTTTTTTTGTCTTCTTAGGTTAGTTTATCCCTGGGTATTTTATTCTTTTTGATGCTGTGGTAAAAGAAATTGCTTCTTGAATTTCTCTTTCTGATCTTTCATTGCTAGTGTATAGAAATCCAACAGTTTCCTCTGTATTAGCTTTGTAACCTTCAACTTTACCAAATTCATTCATGAGTTCTAGTAGTTGCCTGGTAGCATCCTTATGATCTTCTGTGTATAGTATCATGTCATATGCAAACAGTGACAGTTTAACTTCTTCTTTTCCAATTTGCAGTCCCTTTACTTCTTTTTCTTCTTTGAATGTTGTAGATAGGACTTCAATATCTATGTTGATTAAAAGTGGCAAGAGTGGGCATCCTTGTCTTATTCCTGATCTTAGAGGAAATGCTTTCAGCTTTTCACCATTGAGTATGATGCTAGCTGTAGGTTTGTCATATGTGGCATTTATTATGTTGAGGTATGTACCCTCTATGCCCACTTTCAGGTGAGTTTTTATCATAAGCAGGTACTGCACTTTGTCAAAATCCTTCTCTGTATCTATGGAGATGATCATATGGTTTTTACTATTCTATTTGTTCATATAATGCATCATATTGATTGATTTGCCAGAATTGAAAAATCCCTGGGATTGTTGAATTCATCCTTGGGATAAATCCCACTTGACCATCATGTGTGATTTTTTAAAATGTATTATTGAATATAGATTGCTAGTATTATGTTGAGGATTTTATATCTATGTTCATCAGTAATATTAGCCTGTAATTTTCTTTTTGTGTATGTGTCATATCTTTGTCTGTTTTGTTATCAGCGTGATGCTTACCTCATAAAATTTCCTGGGATATTTTCCCTCCTCTGTGACTTTTTGGAACAGTTTCAGAAGTATACGTGCTCATTCTTCTCTAAATGCTTGCTAAAATTCTCCTGTGAAGCCATCAGGCCCTGAACTTTTGTTTTTTGGGAGATTTTTAATTACATTTTCAATTTCAGTGCTTGTGATTGATCTGTTCAGATTTTCTATTTCTTCCTGGTTCAGTCTAGGAACACTATACACTTCTAAGAATCGGTCCATTTCTTCTAGATTGTCCATTTTATTGGCATACTGTTATTAATAGTAGTCTCTTATGATTCTTGGTATTTTTTATAGTCAGTTGTAACTTTTTTTTAATTATCTCTCATTTTACTAATTTAAGTCCTCTCCTTTTTTTTTTCTTGATTAGACTGGATAATAATTTATCAATCTTGTTCTTATGTTTTCAAAGAACAAGCATTTAGTTTCATTGATCTTTATGATTGTTTTATTTGTTTCTATTTCATTTATTTCTGTCCTGATCTTTATGATTTCCTTCCTTTTACTAGATTTAGGTTTTGTTTGTTCTTCTTTCACTAGTTGTTTTAAGTGTAAGGTTAGGATGTCTGTTTGAAAATTTTTCTAGTTTCTTGAAGTAAGATTGTATTGCTATAAAGTTCCCTCTTATAACAGCTTTTGCTGCATCCCATAAGTTTTGGACCACTGTGCTTCCATTTTCCTTTGTCTCTAGGTATTTTTTTAAATTTTTTATTTATTTATTAAATGGTTGGATAGTAGCATATTGTTCATCCACCATATTGTTTATGTTTCTTAGAGTTGTTTTCTTATAGTTTATTGCTAATCTCTTAGTGTTGTGGTCAGAAAAGATGTGTGATATAATTTTGATTTTCTTATATTTGCCAAGGCTCACCTTGCGGTCCTGTATGTGGTCAATATTGGAGAATTTTCCATGTACACTTGAGAAAAATGTGTAGTTGGGTGCTTTTTGGTGGAATTCTCTAAAAATATCAATCGAGTCCAATTATCTAAAGTGTCATTTAAGGCTTGTGTTTCCTTATTGATATTCTATCTACATGAACTGTCCTTTGATAAAAGTAGGGTATTAAAGTCCTCCACTATTATTGTGTTACTGTTGATTTCTCCATTTATGGTTTTTAGCATTTGCCTTATACTCAGGTACTTCTCTCTTGGGTACATAAATGTTTATAATTGTTATATCTTCTTCTTGGGTTGAACCCTTGATCATTACATAGTATTCTTCTTTGTCTCTTATAAAAGTTTTTGTTTTGAAGTCTATTTTGTCTGATATGAGTATTGAAACTCCAGCTTTTTCATGATTTCCATATTCATGAAATACTTTCTCCCATCCTCTTTCAGGCTGTTAAGAGTCTGTAGGTATGAAGTGGGTCTCTTATAGACAACTCATATATATAGGTTTTGTTTTTTCATTAACTCAGCCAGTCTATGTCTTTTGGTTGGTGCATTTTTTTCTATTTACATTTAAGGTAATTATCAATAGATATGATCCTGTTACTATTTTGTCAGTTGTTTTGTGTTTATTTATTTTTTAATTTTAATTTTAATTGTATTTTACTTTACAGTACTGTATTGGTTTTGGCATACATTGACATGAATCCACCATGGGTGTACATGAACTCCCAAACATGAAGCCCCCTCCCACCTCCCACCCCACGTCATCCCCATGCACCAGCCCCAAGCATCCTGCATCGAACATAGACTGGCGATTCGTTTTTTACATGATAGTATACATATTTCAATGCTATTCTCCCAAATCATCCCACCCTCTCCCTCTCCCTCTCCCACAGAGTCCAAAAGTCCACTCAACACATCTGTGTCTCTTTTGCTGTCTTGCATACAGGGTCCTCATTGCCATCTTTCTCAATTCAAATGACTTGAGCAACATGCCCAATTATAGAACATTACAGTAATAACTTTAAGAGATCAACTCTTTTCTAATGCACATAGACTATTCTCCAATATAGACAGTTAAATAAGTTTAAAGAAGTTTGAAATGATTTAAATCTTTCACAAGATGTGTTTTCTGACTTTAATAGAATAAATTAAAATCAAGAATGGTAAAGCATCTAGAAAAGCATCTAAAAATTTAGAAATTGAATAATTAATTCATAAATAATTTATGGAGTAACTATCATAACATTACCCGTTAGAAATATGTACAGGAGAGAACAAGATGGTGGAGTAGCAGGTGGATGTGAAGTACATGTCTTTCCACAGATACATCAGGAATACACCTTCTGACACAAGTACATGCAGAATATCAATTGAAAGTGGACGGGAGCACTTGACCACCAGAAAAGAATATATAGACCCACGTAAAACTGAATTAGAAATATGTACAGGAGAGAACAAGATGGTGGAGTAGCAGGTGGATGTGAAGTACATGTCTTTCCACAGATACATCAGGAATACACCTTCTGACACAAGTACATGCAGAATATCAATTGAAAGTGGACGGGAGCACTTGACCACCAGAAAAGAATATATAGACCCACGTAAAACTGGAGATCAAGCCCTGAGCCTTTGGAGTGGGAGCACTGACTCCAAGACCCTAGACTACCAGAGAACTAACCCTAGGGAGTATCAAATAGTGAGAACTCACACAAAGGACACCACCTGAATACAAGACCTGGCATCACCCAACCACCAGGAGCACCCTGTGCAGGACGCCTCATCTAAACAACAAACAAAAATACAAACCAAATCATCAGTAGAGAGGATTGCCACCTCACTCAGCCTGGCCCATCAGAGGATAAACAGGCAAACAAAAACTCAGCACAAATTTCACCTTATATGAAGCTCACACAAACCACTGGACCAACCTTAGGTGAGCAGAAACCGAAAGGAAGAAAGAATTCAACCTTATGGCCTGGGAAAAGGAGATCTCAAACACAGTTAGTTAAAAAAAATAATGAAAAGGCAGAGAAATACTACACAAATGAAGGAACAGACTAGAAACACAGAAGTCCAAATAAATGAAGAGGAAATAGGCAAACTACCTGAAAAAGAATCCAGAATAATGATTGTAAAGATAATCAAAAACCTTGAAAACAAAATGGAGAAAATGCAAGAATCAATTAACAAAAACCTAGAAGAATTAAAGAATAAACATGCAGAGACAAATAACACAATTACTGAAATTAAAAATACCCTAGAAGGAATCTATAGCAGAATATCTGAAGCAGAAGAATGAATCAGTGAGCTGCAAGATAAAGTGGTGGAAAAAACTTCTGAAGAGTAAAGTAAAAAGAATGAAAAGAACTGAAGAGTCTCAGATACCTCTGGGACAATAAAATGCACCAACATTCGAATTATAAGGGTCCCACAAGAAGAAAAGAAAAAGAAAGGGTATGAGAAAATTTTTGAAGAGATTATAGTTGAAAATCTCCCCAACATGGAAAAGGAAATAGCCAATCAAGTCCAAGAGGCAGAGTCCCATATAGGATAAACCCCAGGAGAAACACGCCAAGACACATACTAATGAAACTACCAAAGATTAAACACAAAGAGAGAATACTAAAAGCAGCAAGGGAGAAGCAACAAGTAACATACAAAGGAAACTCCATACGCTTAACAGCCCATCTTTCAGAAGAAACTCTGCTGGCCAGAAAGAAATGGCAGGATATATATAAAGTACTGAAGGGGGAAAATCTACAACCAAGATTACTGTACCAGACAAAGATCTCATTCATTTACATGGAAAAACAAAAATATTTTCAGACAAGCAAAAGTTTAGAGAATTCAGTACCACCAAACCAGCTTTACAACAAATGTTAAATGGACTTATATAGTCAAGAAATACAAGAGAAGAAAAAAATCTATAAACTCAACCCCAAACAATTAAGAAAATGGCAATAGGAATATATATATCAATAATTAGTTTAAATGTAAACAACTGAAAGAAAGACTGGCTGAGTAGATATAAAAACAAGACCCGTGTATAGGCTGTCTATAAGAAATCCACTTCAGACCTCAAGACACATATAGACTGAAAGTGAGAGGATGGAAAAATATATTCAATGCAAATGGGAAGCAAAAAAAGCTGGAGTAGTGATCCTCATACCAGCCAAAATAGACCATAAAATAAAGAAGATTATAAAAGATAAGGAAGGAGACTACATAACGATCAAGGGATCAATCCAAGAGGAAGACATAACAATTCTAAATATCTATGCATCCAACATAGGAGCACCTCAATACATAAGACAATTACTAACAGAGATAAAAGGAGAAACTGACAATAACACAATAATAGTAGGAGACTTTAACACCCCACTCACACCGATGGACAGATTATCAAAACAGAAAATTAATAAGAAAACACAAGTCTTAAATGATACATTAGAAGAGATGGATCTCATTGATATCATCAGGACATTCTATCCAAAGGCAGAAAAATACATCTTCTCAAGAGCACAGGAACATTTTCCAGGATAGACCACATCTAGAGTCACAAATCAAACCTCAGTAAATTAAAAAAATTTGAAATCATATCAAGCATCTTCTCTGACCACAATGCTATGAAACTAGATATAAATTACAAGAAAAAACTGTAAGAAACACAAACACATGGAGATTAAACAACACGTTTCTAAATCACCAACTGGTTACTGAAAAAATCGAGAGGGAAATCAAAACATTTTCTAGAAACAAATGCCAATGAAAAGGACAACTCAAAACCGATGGGATGCATAAAAGCGGTTCTAAGAGGGAAGTTTATAGCAATACAATCCTACCTCAAGAAACAGGAAAAACATCGAACAGGCAACCTAACTTTACNCTTTTTTTTTTCTCAAGACGGTCTAAGGAAGGCTCCTTATGGCTGTTAACTTGATACCAGCCCTGCTGTCTGCTTTGGCAGTGCCATCTGCGGGGAGAAGCCTCACCCTGCCTCCGCACCTCCACGTGCCCTGGCTCTGGCAGGGGGCCCTTTCTCATTGTGGCTGTCAGCAGTAGTCACCTCATGAGTGTAAAGTCATCATTAGTTAGAAATCTTGGAGTATAGTATGAAATAATAATGGATCCATACAAAATACTTACTGTGTGCCAGGCAGTAAGTATATGGTAACTAAGACATGTGGTAACTTTATTTTAAATTGAAGTATAACTAATTTACAATGTTAAGTTAGTTTAAAGTGTACAGCAAAGTGAATCAGTCATACATATATACATATATATGTTCTTTTTCAGATTCTTTTCCATTATAGGTTATTACAAGATCTCAAGTACTGTGCCCATACAGTAGGTCTCTGTTGTTTACCTGTTTTAATGTAGCAGTGTGTCTGTGTTTACCCCAGACCCCTAATTTATGTCTGCCCCCATCCCCGTTGACATACATAAGTTTGTCTTCTGTGTCTGTGCTTCCGTTTTTATAAATAAGTTCGTTTGTATCATCTCTTAGATTCTACATATGTAATAACTCTTAATCTTGAAGAAATTTTGAGATGGGTATCATTAATACGATTTACAAATAACAAAAACTAAAGCAGAAGAGATACAGTAACTTGCTCAGAGTCACACAATTAGTTGGTATTGGTTGTTTAATACTAAATAAATATTTACTATGCAAGGATGCAAGCACTTACTCTACAAGGATGATCACGATCCAGAGGTAATTTAGAAAGTGTGTATTTACGCTCAGAGTGTTTTGTCCTGGAAGGTTGGAAGTGAGTAACATCTGAAAAAATAAGCATCACTCCCTGACAGTGTCAGGTAAATGAGGCCTGGCCTTTGGCTCCACAGATAATTTCTCTGGCAGCCAGAATTGGCTGGAGAGGCTCAAGGGCGTAGGGGATGATTTTTTATCTCATTAAAAAAAACCAACTTTCTAAATTAGCTTCTTAAGCATACACACACACACACACACACACACACACACAAATATACACTTAACTAAAAAATTAAAAATTTTTACAGTCCAGAGGAGATGTGTAAGGTTTTGGGTTTTTGTTTGTTTCTAAAATTTCTAGGACACTTCAGCTTTCAGCATTTTCTTTTGCCACATAATACAAAGGTAAAGCCAGCACTGAATGAACCCAGTTATGAGAAAGTAAATTGGAAAGAGTTATGGTTTTGAAGCTAAACTTGAATTCTTTGTTTCTGTTTCACTTGATAGGAAAACAGAAATCATAGGTTTTCAGTAATCCACTGTGCTTGTCAGTTTTTTCTTACCTCATTCCTGGATAATATAGTAGTAGCCTTTTAAAGCTAGTTTCTTGGCTTGTTTTTGTTCTCTGTCCTGATCCTATTAATAAGTGAAGTTAAAATGGCAGTCTTTCTGTATTTTCCTGCTTTAGAAACAGTCTTGATTTTCAGGTAACATGGTTTTAAAATTAGGTGTGTTTTTAGAGGCAGAATCTTTGAAGACTTTTTAAGCATCAGTAGTCTCTGTGTATATAACTTTGAATAAAGGGCTAAATATGCCAAAACTCAACTGTGGGTTAAGTTAAGCAAAAGAATTATTAGAGTTTCTAGATTATTAGGGATATTAGAGTGTCTGGAGTTTTATGTAGAATCCACAAGAGGGTGGGGAGGTAGACTTGGAAATGGGCAGGAGTGAAGCGTCCTAAGAGGCTTGAAAGCAGAAACCATAACAGCCATCCTCCCGTCAAAGGACGGAATGGTTGCCAGTCAGTTTGAGTACCTTCATCCCTCTGCTCAGGGTGCTGGTCCGTGCCTGCCTTGCCTACCCATCCATGGTGTCAGTCAAGGGTCTGTTTCTAATTTGCCATTGTTTTTCATCAAATTTGACGTTACATATTGGATTTAAGAAATCTTGAATCCCGTTGAGCAGTGCAGATATTTTTGGATAGTGGTTAAAAGCCTTTCCATGACAGTGGGAGGAAAAGCAGGATTTCTCTCTGTAGCTACAATAGATTCATGAAAAGGCTTCCATTTTGTCAACTATCTCGCTGATATGTAGAATTTTGTACTTTAGGACATTCCTTTTAAATAGCAGGCATTCCAAAGAGCATCTGTGCCATCCTTAACCACTAGTTTCTTTCCTCAGCCCCTCATTTTTGTGTCACTGAGTAAGCTGGTGGATTGTTGTTTTGGGTATCCCCCCACCCTGTGGCATAGGCGGTATATGACCATATGCATATAGTTAGGTAGGTGTGTAAACACTATAGTGGTTTTATATGAGGTTAATTGTACAGTTTTGCATTTTTCTTTCTAGTACATCCTGACTCCTAGGTCTTTTCTCTGTGCTTTTCCTATATTTCTGAGTCTGAGAAACATACCATTAGTTTCTTTGTATTGACTTTGCCCCTAGTATGGAAAAAATAATAAAATACAGAATAAAAACTCAGTCGAGTTACATATCCTGAAAGGGTAAATCACCTTTCTATCTCACCTTCCTGATCACAGTTGGGGGAATTATAGGAGATGCTGAAATGAAATTCTGGCACTGGGCACTGTGCCCTTCCCTGGGCAACTAAAAGCTGTTTTTCTGCCAGGATGACATCTGGTTTCTGGGGACCATGTGTGTCTCCCCGTCACCCTGACTCTGATCTAAATACTAAAAGAACACACTCCAAGCAGTAATGATTTGGTGTAATGTAAGTGATAGACTTCTTGCAGAGTCTCCTTCACAGCTGTTTGCTCTTCTGAATTATCCCCTCTTTTTCTCCTCCTCCTATTGGTGATTGAATGAGTATTTTCAAAAGATGGTAAATTCAAGGAAAAAAGCCAAAGTAGTAAGCTGATAAGTGTAAAGTTTGTATTCCCTTAACCTGCAATCCTGTCTCCTGTAATTTGCCAAAAATCATAATCATAAGTTGAAAAATATATGCAAAAAATTCATTTCAGTATTAACTACTTAGTGACGATTTGAAAACAACCAAAATTTGTAGCAATAGAGTACTAACTTAATAAAATGCATGTATATCTAAAGATACATAATACACAGGACTATTATGTGGCCATTAAAAATAATGGCATAGTTTTATATAATTTTTTTTATTGAAAAAGTACTTTGTGGTGTGGAATAATGTATGACATAGTGACTGAAAAGCAAATTGCAGGACAGCATTAATGTATTCCCATTTATATAAAACTATATGGTTCTATATGTATTTATTCATGGTGAGAGGTCTGAAAATATATTTAAACAGTGGTCATCTCTAGTGAATGAACTTGGAGATTTCTTTCCTAGTTGATAACCCATGATGGAACTAAGACTATGATGTTGAAATTCATCTGTCCATTTTAGTGATTGTTAAACCACATTAATAGTTTTTAAGAAATTGGTTCTTGAATCTCATTTCTAGTTATTTTTAATATTATTGAGCCTGCAAAACATGAAGGCCACAGTTGATGTCTACACAAGACTCAGATATCTTAGTGTTAAATTATATTCTTAGCCTATGTCTTATGAATACCTCTGCCTTAACTTAAACATTTTCTAAGGATGGGAGCTATATTTGTTAATCTGTGTATTATTTGGCATAGCATGTCCTAGAAATAAGACATGCCTTTAAAAAAAAAATCCTTAAATGTGAAATATATTCCCACTAATTTGCCTAACAAAACACTTTCTGTTCTATTCAGGTGTTGAGTTTGGTGCTCGAATGATAACTATTGATGGAAAACAGATAAAACTTCAGATATGGGATACGGTAAGTATAGCGAAAATACCTTGTATGACCTCAGTAAAGTCATTTTGTAAAAGTACATTGTTGTGTGTTTGTTCAGTTTTAAGTTGTTATCTTAGGACTGTTATGGTTTGTTAGACATTGACGTTCCTGCAACCATGACATAAAATGTGGTAATAGGAAAGATTTATTTTTATCATGCAATATTTTCAACAGAGGTATGCTAGGTGTCAGGTATAGGGGAACATATTTGAGCAAATTCTCAGGCTATGGGATCTAAATAGAAGTGCTCCAGAAACTATGTTTTTAAGAAAAACAAGCAGTATGTCTAAAGTATACATGTGAATTAAAATATATGAATGTCAGTACCATAGAGTCACTTGATCTGATAGTTTATTAGTTTATTCTAAAAGTATGATTTAGTCCTGAGCACTTGATGCTACTTTGCTCCCAGTCCTGTCGTTTACATTCATCGAATGCCAGTTTAATGTCCTGTCACATAGTTTTTAATGGCAGTTTCTCATCTGAACCACGGAAAGTTATTTGCATGACTATTTTCTTTATTTTCCCATCTTCTGCATAAAAGAGAAGTACTTTATTGTATACATTTGATATGTAGAGACCTCAAAGAGCCTTTGCTTATGTGGCTTGTAGCTATCACAATCACTAGAGATTAAAGCTGAGAAACTTATAACAATTCATTATTGATTGATTATAGAATAACCCTGGTTAAACCCATTGTATATTAGGGTAAACAATGCAATTTTTATGAAAGTTGACTGTTTTCCCAAGACAAAAGGCTATTTTCCAGTGTGAAGGATGTCATTTTGTTACATTTTGAAAATTGTCTTTACACTCTGCTTAGTAGAAGACAGCTGGATTCTCATGTCGCCCTCTGCATCAAGTCTTTTGTGTGTTTTCTTGAAGTCTATGAAGAGAATGGCCCCGCCCATCAGAACAAGACGCAGTTTCCCCCTCAGTCAGTCTCTCCCCTCAGGAAGCTTCCATAAGCCTCTTATCCTTCTCCATCAGAGGGTAGACAGACTGAAAACCACAGTCACAGAAAACTAACCAATCTAATCACATGGACCACAGCCTTGTCTAACTCAGTGAAACTATGAGCCATGCCGTGTAGCGCCACCTAAGACGGATGGGTCATGGTGGAGAGGTCTGACAAAATGTGGTCCACTGGAGAAGGAAATGGAAGCCACTTAAGTATTCTTGCCTTGAGAACCCCATGAACAGTATGAAAAGGCAAAAAGATAACACACTGAAATAGGAACTCCCCAGGTTGGTAGGTGCCCAGTATGTTACTGGACGGCATCACCGACTCAATGGACATGAGCTTGAATAAACTCCGGGAGTTGGTGATGATGGACAGGGAGGCCTGGCTTGCTGTAGTCCATGGGGTCTCAAAGAGTCGGACACAGCTGAGGAACTGAACTGAACTGATGAAGAGAATACGATCTCACACAAATAGGTATTTAGGGAATGGAGGGCCTCATGGGCCCTTCAGGAGTCTCAGGGACTCCCAGGGGTCCAGGTATCCCACTGTAAGCACCACTACCTTAGAGCAGTTAGGACTTAATTCTTCACTGAACCCTAGTTGAGAAAACCCAAAAGGTTTAGGATGACAAACAGCATGTCTCTAAACTAGTAAATGAAATGGAAAATACAGGGAATTTTACTGCCACATGCTCCTGGTCTTTTTTTCTTCCTAATCTTGCAGTCTTAGTGTCTCACCTGTCACCTTTACTAGCCGTTACTGAAGGAAGGTACCTTGAAGAATATTCAGTCTCACAGACTGGATTCTCAAGAACACCGAGCGAATTTCTGAAGGCTATCATGAGACCTACGTTTCCTCATCTTTCCTGTGTGCCACACAGCCATCCCCAAATGGGAAACCCTAAATCTCTGCCTTGCTCTGTTCCAGAATCATATACGGGACTCTGTTTTTATGCTTCCTTGTTTCCTCTTTCTGCAGTGCAAATTTATGCATTCACCATTTCTTAGTGTTTCCCCCACCCCAACCTGTAGCATCTCGTAACTTTCAGGATTTATGTTCTTTGAAGCAATGAGACTTCAAAACTGCGTAGAAAAGAGAAAAGTAAAACATGCAAACTCCCTTCTTTCCTAGCGATTTTAATTAATGATCTCTAACCAAAAGGATGATGCTGTGAAAGTGCTGCACTCAATATGCCAGCAAATTTGGAAAACTCAGCAGTGGCCACAGGACTGGAAAAGGTCAGTTTTCATTCCAATCCCAAAGAAAGGCAATGCCAAAGAATGCCAAAACTACCACACAATTGCACTCATCTCACACGCTAGTGAAGTAATGTTCAAAATTCTCCAAGCCAGGCTTCAGTAATACGTGAACCGTGAACTCCCTGATATTCAAGCTGGTTTTAGAAAAGGCAGAGGAACCAGAGATCAAATTGTCAACATCCGCTGGATCATGGAAAAAGCAAGAGAGTTCCAGAAAAACATCTCTTTCTGCTTTATTGACTATGCCAAAGCCTTTGACTGTGTGGATCACAATAAACTGTGGAAAATTCTGAAACAGATGGAAATACCAGACCACCTGACCTGCCTCTTGAGAAACCTATATGCAGGTCAGGAAGCAACAGTTAGAACTGGACATGGAACAACAGACTGGTTCCAAATAGGAAAAGGAGTACGTCAAGGCTGTATATTGTCACCCTGCTTATTTAACTTCTATGCAGAGTACATCATGAGAAATGCTGGACTGGAAGAAACACAAGCTGGAATCAAGATTGCCGGGAGAAATATCAATAACCTCAGATATGCAGATGACACCACCCTTATGGCAGAAAGTGAAGAGGAACTAAAAAGCCTCTTGATGAAAGTAAAAGAGGAGAACAAAAAGTTGGCTTAAAGCTCAACATTCAGAAATCTAAGATCGTGGCATCTGGTCCCATCACTTCATGGGAAATAGATGGAGAAACAGTGGAAACAGTGTCAGACTTCTTTTGGGGGGCTCCAAAATCACTGCAGATGGTGATTGCAGCCATGAAATTAAAAGACGCTTACTCCTTGGAAGAAAAGTTATGACCAACCTGGATAACGTATTGAAAAGCAGAGACATCACTTTGCCAGCAAAGGTCCATCTAGTCAAGGCTATGGTTTTTCCTGTGGTCATGTATGGATGTGAGAGTTGGACTGTGAAGAAAGCTGAGCACCAAAGAATTGATGCTTTTGAACTGTGGTGTTGGAGAAGACTCTTGAGAATCCCTTGGACTGCAAGGAGATCCAGCCAGTCCATTCTGAAGGAGATCAGCCCTGGGATTTCTTTGGAAGGAATGATACTGAAGCTGAAACTCCAGTACTTTGGCCACCTCATGAGAAGAGTTGACTCATTGGAAAAGATTCTAATGCTGGGAGGGATTGGGGGCAGGAGGAGAAGGGGACGACAGAGGATGAGATGGCTGGCTGGCATCACTGACTCGATGGACGTGAGTCTGAGTGAACTCCGGGAGTTGGTGATGGGCAGGGAGGCCTGGCGTGCTGCGATTCATGGGGTCGCAAAGAGTCGGACACGACTGAGCGACTGAGCTAAACTGAACTGAACCAAAAGGAAATTATTTTCTACTTCTGTATTAATAGTTTTTCTTCTTTTCCAGAAGTGACTGTTGTTTGCTTCCTTAGCTAATAAAACATTCTTGTGCAACCCAAATCCTTTACTGTAGTGTGAACTAAACTACTTAGTATTCTTTAATATGTTTTTCATATATTGTGCCTTGCATAAATGCTTTGCTTGAAGTCACTCTACATTAATGTCTACCTCCCACCTGTGGTCTCCGGTTTTTCTTACACGATAGTGTTAAAAGAATCTGAAGTCAGCAGTTACATCCTCTTAAGTCTTTTTTCAAAGTAAATATTCTTAAATTTGTCAAAGCATTCAACATCTCTTCTTTCCTAGATCTTTGCAACCTTTGTTATTCTTCTCAGAATCTTCTTAAGTTTCTATATGAAATTCCCTTTAAAAACCTAGAATTAAATAGTCCCGGTTGACTTTTTCTCCATCCTTGCTGTTGACACTGCTGCTGCTGCTGCTGCTGCTAAGTCATTTCAGTCATGTCTGACTCTATGCGACCCCATAGACGGCAGTCCACCAGGCTACCCCGTCCCTGGGATTCTCCAGGCAAGAACACTGGAGTGGGTTGCCATTTCCTTCTCCAGTGCATGAAACTGAAGAGTGAAAGTGAAGTCGCTCAGTCGTGTCCGACTCTTAGCGACCCCATGGACTGCAGACCACCAGGCTCATCCGTCCATGTAGTTTTCCAAGCAAGAGTATTAGAGTGGGGTGCCATTGCCTTCTCCGGCTGTTGACACTAAGACAGCCTAAAAATTACTGTCATTCTTGTTAATCTGGCCGTCATCCAAACCAGAAGTCTTACTCTTGCATGTAAACTTCAGAATCTTTTTCCTTGATAACAGCAGTCCTCGATCACAGGTCTAGATTTTAAAGTTGATTGAAGTACCTAAGATTCCATGTTTGGGCCCTGGACAGCTCAGTTGGCTACTTAGAAATCCTTTTTTCTTTTTGGCTCTCAGCTGTGTTCCATGTAGCTAGAGTTGTTAGATAAATTACTAACAATGAAACTAAAAGGTATTACTGTAGTATTGATTCTCGCAAATGTTAATTTTCTAACTTTATTGGCTGTTTGGGATCATTCAAGATGACACATTTGAGTGTCTGCTGTAAATAAACTTCAGTATTCTGAATTGGTTTATCTGACAAGGAGATCTAAGGAGGAAAAAAGATAAGCATGTGAGTAGTGTGTTCATTTTATCTAATCAATAGTATTAGACCCAAATGATCACATGAAGTTGTTTTTGGATTTGTGAGGGGGAAAGGCTAAGTATAGGTTCTGGTGGATAAGCTTCCTAGCTTTGTGAGAGGATTATGGAGCTTGAACTGGTCCTCAGAGGGAATAGAAGTAGAAGAGAAAAATTTTCAGACAAAGTTAAAACAGAGGCACAGAAGCAGGAATATTCAGAATATGGATAGAATACCAGTAGGAAAAAAAAAAATGGCTTGAATAAGACTTTTATTGAATAATAATATAAAATTCTAGAGAAACAAATAGAAATCAGATGCCCAAGAGGTTAGGATTTACATTCAGGGTAAGGGTTTTTGAACACTAGCTTGATGCATGTAGAGTTGTATATTAATGGAGGTAACAGAAGAGGAGGAGCAGTTAAATTACCAAACGGGTTACTGCAAAAATTGTTGTCAACGGAAAGGCACATAGAGAAGCTAATTTGGGGGAATCTTTATATCCTTGGCTGCTATTAGGAGTCCCTTTCTACAAATAATGCTGTATCTTGTTCAATTTCAAACTTCTAAAATCTCTTTAAACCACCATCTTATAGTGAAGGGGATGAAAAACATCTATATATCAAAAATTTATTTTCTTTTCACTTAAAACAGTATCAGTTGATCACAGTTTGGACAGGTTTATATTAAAGTGTTTTTTAAAGACTAGATTACTTTGCCTTAATATGATCGAGATAATTAACCGTTGGGCTAGCTTTCTGCAGTTAGTTGTTTAGTAGGCCAGAGTATGGAATATTGTTCCTACAAATCAGGTCTCAAGAAACTTGTGAATACTGATCTTTGCTTATTACAGAGTAATCATAGATTTTAAGATGCATAACTGCGTTCATAACAATCACTTGGAATGTTATCATTTTTGCTTGAATTTTTGTTTGATTTTGTAATTATGGCAAGATCCAGATCCAGTGGATTTAGTATAAAGTGATGCATAATATACATTATTTCCATATTGCAACATGTTTGTTCTTTGTAAAACAATTCAGGAGGAATGGGAATGATATACAGACATGTGCTTTTCCTAAGTTTGTTTCCGTTTTACTATTTCTTATTTGAACTATAAACCCTGAAGTTTTAGATCTCATAATAGTTCTTCTGTATGACCTGTAGCAATGTACAGTTAACCCTTGAACAGTGTGGGGTTAGGGTTGGCAACCCTCTGCGGTCAAAAATCTGGATATATAGTTGGCCCTTCTTCTCCATGGTTCTTCCTGTCCCCGGTTCTTCCATGTCCGTGGATTCAACCAACCTCAGACTATTTTCCATTGAAAAAGTTCCACATATAAGTGGACTCACACAGTTCAAAACCATGTTGTTCAAGGGTCAACTATATTCATATTAATTCATCCCATAAAAGATCCCACCAAGATCGATTTAAAGAACTTTTACGTTTGTTCTTTGTATAGACTTGGGAGATAGAAGAGCTCTAAACATGATTTTCGTCTTGAACACATAAAATACTTACCTTTTTTGTATTGTTTACCACGTAATCCTTCCTTGGTATATATCATTCACAGTAAAGTAAATCTGTTAAAAATCTAGTCCTTAGTTTTCCCATGCTAAGCAGTTAAAGAGGAAATTCCCATAAGACTGGCCTTTTGAACTTGGATTTGAGAGAATTTTTTTTAAATTATATAAAATTTTTTTAAATTATATAAAAATTTTTATTATATAAAAATAATTATAAGTAGTTTCATACTTCCAGCTAGTATCTAGTGTTTTAACCTCAAACTCTGTGAAATGAGTTGGCTCTTTTTACAGCCCTTTTATGTGATGGCTTTCTCAGTATCTAATTTATCGCAAGACATAGTGCCAGAATTACTTTTAAGTTACCAAAAGAAGGTCTCATTCTTTAGTTTCCACTGGGAGTTCTTTTTTACTGAATCTTAGTATGTTAGGACCTACTGATGTCCACTCATTTAGGTGGATATCAGTATGGATGTGACATCAGGATGGAGTGATAATCGTTTGGTGCATTTGCCTGAGACATTAGAATTCATTCTTTCACTCAGCAGGCTTTCTCTGCATGTCTGGTGTGTGCCAGACCCGGTGCTAGGCCCTGGGAGGATAGGAAGAACCACAGTAACAGCACCTGAGTATTACTACTAGAACAGGGCAGAACCTGAGCTGTCTGTGCATTCTGAGGGTGGGATGGACTGAATATTTATGCTGGAAGATCAGAACTCAGAATGCAAGGAGTTAGTAGATTTTTAATTAAAAAATTGTGAAAACAGGCTTTGTTGTGTACTTAATTTACATGCCATTTTTTTCTCAAAGGTTGAAATGATTAAAAATGAAGTTATTTTCCATAAGAACTGCCTCAATTTTAAACTCAGAGGCAAAAGGCATATCCCACACCAGCCTTTCTTAAAAAGCAGAACACTAGTGCCACTAGTAGAAGAGAGAAATTAACTAGTATCTCAGAAGTCTGTTTTCACAAGTGGGTATTAAGATGACTTTTATGCCCTCTTGCCTTTTGACAAGCATTATATATCAAATACAGAGAAAAATTGATTAAGTGTAGAGAAAAGAATTTCATAAATTCAGAACCATTTTCTGTTTTTCATAATAAAATGATTGCTCAAAGAATTCCATCTGATCACTGTTGAAAGCTCACTGCAGTTTATGATATAACTGATAAAATCTGCATCCTTGGCCTTCCAACAACCTTTACACCAGCAGATGGTGGGCGTAAAGATGTCATTCATCATTTATTTACAATGGACTTTATTTATTCTAGTGTCAACAGCTGCCCCAGGGAGTGGGTTATTGAATTCAAATGTGAGGCTCTGGGTTATTTGCTTCCTTTCAAATTTGTCTTCAGAGCTTAGTTGCTAGGAGTCCATTCTGTGTTCTAATAATGATTCATGTATTGTGAAGCCATTCAGTAAATTGGGTTGTCAGGGATTGCCAAAAAAGGTTTCGAGGTCTTGTTTTGGGGGGCGGGGGGTGTGGATTGCATGTGCGTCTGGTTGACTTGAGCAGTAGTGGTTTTATGTGACTTTTTCCTAAGACTGGTGAAGTTAGGATTTCTTCTTTTCCTTTATGTACTCTCTCCCTGTCCATATATTCCACATATGAATAATAAGAAATTGTAGAGGACTGCTTATTAAAGGGAACTCTCAACCTTTTCTTCTCTCCTCACAGGCGGGGCAAGAGTCCTTCCGTTCCATCACACGGTCATATTACAGAGGAGCAGCAGGGGCTTTGCTAGTGTATGATATTACAAGGTGAGAACTTGCAGATTGTTTCGTCAGTGGTCAATGCAGAGAATTTTTCTGAGTATCAGTAGTAAAAGTATAACTTTGCCTTTATGTCCTGACTGCTTGTCTTTAAAACCTATGTATCTTGAATTAAATTTAAATTTCCTATAGAAATCTGTAACTTAGTTTCTCTTTTATATAAATAAGCATTCCAAGTTGATCAGTTTGGTAATGATATTTATACATTGGAATTTCCTGAAGTGAGGTTACATTTAAATTCCTAAACTGAACTATAGTCATTGAGCCGTGACTCCAGATACTGTACTTAAAATCTGTTTCTTGTTTCATCATTGCATATGGCTAAAAATAATCTTTAATGGAATGTATACTGTTCATTGTACAGCACTAGGGAAAATACTTTGAAAATAGTCATCAGATTATCATTTATGTTTAGGAGAGACACATTCAACCACTTGACAACCTGGTTAGAAGATGCCCGCCAGCATTCCAATTCCAACATGGTCATTATGCTTATTGGAAATAAAAGGTAAAAAGACTGTATCTTTAAATCTTTATTGCATAATGGTGAAGATTGGATAGCTGTTTATGTGGTAACTGTTAAAGTGCCTGTCTTGTACATTGTCCAAAATATAAGTAATTGTTTTCTTAAATTATGAAATTTTTAGAATATTAAGAGGTTTCTTTTGGTTTTTAAAATACAGATCATAAGCTTTATTAGAATTATTATTTGAAATAATTTTTGTTGGAAGCTCTATTTTAAAGAATATTTTTATGGAGTTTTATCTGATTGAATGTGAAAGTGAATTCACTCAGTTGTGCCCAACACTACAACACCATGGACTGTAGCCTTCTAGGCTCCTCCGTCCATGGGATTTTCAGGCCAGAATACTGGAGTAGGTTGCCATTTCCTTCTCCAGGAGATCTTCCAGACCCAGGAATTGAACCCGGGTCTCCTGCATTGTAGGCAGATGCTTTACCGTCTGAGCCACCAGATCTGATAAGTAATTTAAAATAAAACCCACTGATTTGTTAGGTGGCTAAGTTCAGTATTATCCAGAATACTTGGCAATAGAAATAAGGATCTGTGTAGAACTCAGAAAAACATTTTCTCCCCTTTTCAATGATTTAATATGTATTATATGAGTTAATGTAATACATGGATTAATCAGGTGTATTTCTACTTGAAGGCCAAAGCACTTTTATTAATAATATTGTTTAATAGATACCATATTTAGTACTTTTAAGCTTACCTCTAGGACTTACATATTAGTGTCATCTTAATATTGTTTTTACAATCTTATTTTACTTTATATCTCTAGGTATTGTTAATTACAGTGAATGTCCTTGTGTTTATGTTTTAAATGATAGTATAATACATCAGAGAACAGTTTCTTGACCATAGTTTCTATAAACTTTTAAGAGTGTAGGAAAGTTTTCACTAATTTAGTAGAAAATTACAGTGGTAACAATTAAAACTAGTATTTTAAAATTGCTAGATACAGAATTCATTCATTCTTCAGGTTTATAAAATAGTATTAAAAAGATAATATTTTTAGAAATGTAAAAGCATGACTGTTATATGGTAATGAACACAACAAAGCTTTTATTTATTTCATCCATTAATGGGGGAACCAGTAAGATAATACAGTTGGTTCAAAAGAGAACTCAAAATACCACATGTTGATAATCAAATAAGGAATGCTGAAGTGAATTTACAGATGGATACAAAACTGAACAAAATTCACAGACTGATAGCTGTATTCCACCAGGGCTCAGCTTGCATTTCCATGGACAAGAATTACTTGCATTAGTATCTTTTTTTCATAAGTTAGTTTCTCTTTGGTCTATCTACAATCCTTAAAAACTTGAGGGTTGCAGTTAAAGCAGTGCTTAGAGGGAGATTATAACACAAAACACTTTTATTAGGGAAGAGTTTCAAATCAGTAACCTAAACTTTACATTAAGATTAAAACTAGAAAGGTAAGAGCAATTTAAACCTAAGGTAAACAAAAATAAATAAGGAGGTTAATAAAAAGAAAACCAGTAAAACTAAAAACTAGCTCTTGAGAAGACTGAGAAAAGAAGACATACATTATCAATATTGGGAATAAAAGAGTATCATCACCACAGATCCTTTAGATATTCAAGGGATAGTGAGAGAGTAGTATAAACAAATGGATTGGGGAGATGTTGGTTAAAGAAGTGCAGACTTGTAGTTAGAAGATGAGTAAGTTCTGGGTGCCTCATGTACAGCACTGTGATTATAGTTAACAGTACTGCACTGTGTACCAGGTGCTGTGAAATGAGATCTTAAACATTCTTACCATAAAATAAAATGACACATGATGTGATGGAAGTGTTGACTGATGCTACAGTGGTAGTCATATTATGTTATTTATGCTTCAAGTCAACACATTGTATCCCTTAAACTTACAGTGTTATATGTCAACTGTGTCTCAAAAAATAAGTAATCCCTAAACAATTTTAAAAATATATATTTTTCACAGCTGTTTGATTTCCCAGTTCTAAACTGTAGTTACCATAGTCTTTGTAAACTTCCTCTATTAGATGACTGCTTTCTTATCTGTAGAATCTTTTAGTCCAAAATATAAATCTAAATAAATGGAGAGATATACCATGTTCATGGATTGGAAAATAAATATTTTTAAGATGTCAGCTTTTCCCAAGTTGATCTCCAGATTCATTGTTATCCCAATCAAAATGCTTCAGCCTTTTTTAAGCAGGTAGAAATTGACAAGCTGATTAAAAAAAATTTTTTTTAACCTGAAGGTCATACAATAACTAATATTGGAGGATTTGCTGGTTTCAGTAAAGTGACTTCAAGATTTATTGTAAAGCTACTGTAATTCTGATATTGGCATAGATAGACATAGATCAGTGAAACAGAATGAGAAATCAGAAGTCAATCTATATATATATAGTTTGTTTTTTGGTAAAGATGCCATCGTTCAGTAGGGGAAGAGGTAATCTTTTCTTCAAATGGAGCTGGAACAATTGAATAGCCATGTACAAAAAATTAACCTTGATCCTTACCTCATACCATATATAAAAATTAACTGGAAATTGATTATATACCTCAATGTAAGAGCTAAAGATATTTTAAAAAAAAACTCTAGAAGAAAGCATATGAAATTTTAGGGATTCTGATTTTGTCAAACATTACTTACATAGAGAATGATCAACTTAACAAGTATTGGCAAGGATTTAGAGGAAATTGAAACTCTCATACTGCTGGTGGGAATATAAAATCATATAATGATTTTGCAAAACAATTTAGGAGTTTCTTTAGAAAATAAACACACATTTGCTATACCACTTAGCTATTTCACTCCTAAGTACTTACCTGAGAAAAAAGATGAAAAAAGAGACATGTTATGTTGTTCCATTTATATAAAACCCTAGCAAATGTAGACTGTTCTTTAATAGCAGAAAGCAGATCATTAGTTGCCTAGGACACGGGAAGGAACAGGTGAATTACATTGGGGAATGGTGGCTTCACGGGGTATACACATATCAAACTCATCAAGTTTTCTATTAAATGTATTTTTTTAATGTTAGTTATATTGCTATAAAGCTGTTTTTAAAAAAGTAACATAACAAATACATATTATACTGAGTAGATTAAATTTTTTTAGTGTTATTTTGATTGAGGTTTGCTGTTAAGAGAACATACAATTGTCCCTCCATATCCATGGGGGATTGATTCAGTCATTCTCCTCAGATATCAAAATTCGTTTAAGATTAAGGCTATTGGAGGGAAGCTTTGGACTTTGTATTCAGTAATATGGAAGTATTCATACTGCCATATATGTGAAATAATAAGAGGAGAATATTTGAGGAATAAAGAAAATTTTCACACTTTTATCTTACCAGTGTTTTCCTTGTGTCTAAAACAAGACTTGGGCAGCTTGTTGTTCAGTCACTAAGTGATGTCCGACTCTTTTGCGACCCCATGGACTATAGCCCACCAGGCTCCTCTGTCCATGGGATTTGCCAGGCAAGAATACTGGAGTGGGTTGCTGTTTCCTTCTCCAGGGGATCTTCCCACCCCAGGGAGTGAACCCTGCATCGGTAGGCCAGCTTTTTACCACTGAGCCACCAGGGAAGCCACTTAAGTGGCTTAAATTTGGTTGCTGCCTGTAAGTTCAGTTGTGAAAAGAAAGAGCAAACTATAGTGTATACCAAACATGTTTCTAATGATTGTAGAAGGGTAGTTCTTTAGGATACACTAGCTATGGAAAGACATTTTAGGGAAGAAACTAAGAAAAAAAAAATGTATGCCATTCAAAGAGTGAATGGGCAATGAACAGAGGTAAATGGGATTATCATCAGATAAGGGGAATTGGGGTGAACCTGGAGACAGAGAGTAAGCCATTTTTGAGTTAGGTGAATTAAGCTGTAGGGAGCCAGTGGAACCATTTGAGAAAGATAGTGACCTAGTCAGAATGACAGATGACATAGATTTTTCTTAACTGTGGCATTGGGAATTGATTATACAAGAAATTAGAAAGCAGAGTCTACAAAGATGAAAGTTTTTAATAGTTAAAGGATTAGAATACCCTAAACAAGAAAGCATAAGTTAAGAAAATGGTTTAGGAAAGAAAGATACTTAAGTAGTAAAAGTGATTTAAGTGGGATTAATGGAGTGGAAACTCAAAGACAACAATAAGATTTTATGCCTGGAAAACTGAAGAAATGCATGCCAAAACAGAAGAACCGAACACTGAAGTGCCACTTTCTTTTGTTCAAACAACCCCTTATATGTACACATCCTTAACCCTCTGCTAATATAACATTTGCAAATGTAGGCATCATCAGAGATACTGGTAGGGAAAACTTGTGAGTGACTTGAAATATCCCCAAATAAGGGATTATTTAAATAAATCGTGGCATACGCAAACATTCAGAAACATAAGATCATGGCATCCGGTCCCATCACTTCATGGGAAATAGATGGGGAAACAGTGGCTGACTTTATTTTTCTGATCTCCAAAATCACTGCAGATAGTGATTGCAGCCATGAAATTAAAAGACACTCTTTGGAAGAAAAGTTATGACCAACCTCGACAGCATATTAAAAAGCAGAGACATTACTTTGTCAACAAAGGTCTGTTTAGTCAAGGCTATGGTTTTTCCAGTGGTCATGTATTGATGTGAGAATTGGACTATAAAGAAAGCTGAGCACCGAAGAATTGATGCTTTTGAACTGTGGTGTTGGAGAAGACTCTTGAGAGTCCCTTGGACTGCAAGGAGATCCAGCCAGTCCATTCTGAAGGAGATCAGTCCTGGGTGTTCATTGGAAGGACTGATGTTGAAGGTGAAACTCCAATACTTTGGCCACTGATCCTACGAGCTGACTCATTGAAAAAGACCCTGATGCTAGGAAAGATTGAGGGCAGGAGGAGAAGGGGACGACAGAGGATGAGATGGTTGGATGGCATCACCGACTTAATGGACATGGGTTTGGGTGGACTCCAGGAGTTGGTGATTGACAGGGAGGCCTGGCATGCTGCGGTTCATGGGATTGCAGAGTCAGACACGACTGAGCAACTGAACTGAACTGATACACATAAAATGGGATGAAGGGCAGTTAAGGGAAAGTATTTTCTTGAAGATTTTGTGTAACTTAAGGCTAATTTCAGATAACAAAAGTCTTAAGAATGATTGTCAGATAAGGGAGCTGACAGTAGCACACTGCCATATCATTGTTGAGGGTGTACCCCAACCATTATTTTTTATTCCTGCTAGAATATAAGCTCCATGAGGTGGCCAGGATGGGTGGGGGCGAGGTGTTTTATGTCTGATTTGATGAGTGGTCTGTCCCCAGATCCTGTTGGATAGATTATCTTCATCCAGTTATGCAGACTGAGTTTTGTTTTTTTGTTTTTTTTACAATAAAACATACTTGAAGAAGAGACAGCTACTCTTTACCCCTACCTTAACTAATACAATTCCAGTATGATAAAAATGAATACCATACTTCTGTCCAAAATTTCTAAATTAGACTTCTATTTTTCTCTCTCTCTTCTTTCATTAACAGTTTTATTGGGAATTAAACCAACTAGGATGAATAATAATTAATGTTTCAGTAGTACTTTGAATTTTATCAGTCAACTTCCTGTAGTTTCTGAGGCTTGTGTGACTTATTTTTAATCATAATCAGACTCTGAGTCTGGCTGAAGGATGAGGAGTCTAGTGTACTTTTGCTCTCATTATGTTGAGTAAGATAGTTTCCTTCTTTCAGAACCTGCTGTACTCAAAGGTGGGATTTGAGGCTTGCCCTTTGAGTTTCTCTGGTTTTAGCATTCTAGGACTCTAACTTAGAGTCTTTTTTTCCTTGGATTGTTAGTTCTTTGAAGCTCAGCAGTGTGCATTTTGACTCTCATAATACACAGGATAATGCAGTTGATTATTATGTGTGAAAAATTAATTGGAAGAATGGTCAGCACAACTTTGAATCTAATTGTACTGTGTTGGTTGATAACTGAGCCCTTTCTTTCCTGTGTTCAGTGATTTAGAATCTAGAAGAGAAGTAAAAAAAGAAGAAGGTGAAGCTTTTGCACGAGAACACGGACTTATCTTCATGGAAACTTCTGCTAAGACTGCTTCTAATGTAGAAGAGGTAAATAAAAGGCCTTTTAAAAATGTTTATCATTCTACATAAGAGCAATCATTTGTTAATCATTTGTTGGTTATACCCCATAAGCTTTTTAGACACAGCTAGTTGTTGAGAATAGAAAATTTCTTTCCTTTGAAATAACTTGTAACATTCAGTTATATCAGATTCTTAAATTATATTCTGACTTTTCTCTTGAAGTCAAAATGATTTAACAGATCTCTGTATATACTTTGCCTAAAATCTTTTTTAATGTGGCTGAAGAGGGAAAAAAAAAAAAACAGTAATGAAATTTGCAAGTGTTTCAAGACACTAAACATTTGTAGCTGTTTGCATCCACTTCTGCTTAAATAGAGGAAGTATTATTGCTATGCAACATTATACACAACATGGCCATATTTAATAAATAAGATTTGTGGTATCTCAATTATTTCTGTTGTCAACCTGAACTGTGGAAGTTTTCTGAACACACCATATTTTTCTGTGCTTTGTGTATGTGGGATATGGTATTTATTCACTACACATGCAGGAGTAGGTAGTTAATCCTCTCTAAGGTAAATGTACGACTACACTCTAGTTCATAAAAAGGAAAAAGGAGACTTAAGAAAATATGTAGTTTGCACAGCGTAATGCTGCAGTTTCTGCCTTCTGGGTAAGAATTTTAAAAGCAGCTGCGGAAAGGGATTCTGCAAATGATTGGAGAAGCACTTGCTTTAAGGATAGGCGTCCTAGGCCGCAGCTAGCACTGTGCCTTCCACATAGTAAACAGTGAGTACATGTTTATTAGGAATAATACTCGTCTAATTACCTGTTGAACCCAGAAGTTGACTGTAGTAGTTCAGCAGCATTGGTATTTTCACTGAAGAATTCTTAGGTAAGATATCCTGCTCCTCCCCACCTAGTGAGGTGCTCTGTGATTGTCCTTAATATGTTTCTTACAGGCTCCAACTAGTGCTTTACCTGTGTTACCAATTAATTGCAACTTGAAGACATATGAAAAAGTTTTACTTTTCACAGCAAACCCAGAGANTTGGAAGGACTGATGTTGAAGGTGAAACTCCAATACTTTGGCCACTGATCCTACGAGCTGACTCATTGAAAAAGACCCTGATGCTAGGAAAGATTGAGGGCAGGAGGAGAAGGGGACGACAGAGGATGAGATGGTTGGATGGCATCACCGACTTAATGGACATGGGTTTGGGTGGACTCCAGGAGTTGGTGATTGACAGGGAGGCCTGGCATGCTGCGGTTCATGGAATTGCAGAGTCAGACACGACTGAGCAACTGAACTGAACTGATACACATAAAATGGGATGAAGGGCAGTTAAGGGAAAGTATTTTCTTGAAGATTTTGTGTAACTTAAGGCTAATTTCAGATAACAAAAGTCTTAAGAATGATTGTCAGATAAGGGAGCTGACAGTAGCACACTGCCATATCATTGTTGAGGGTGTACCCCAACCATTATTTTTTATTCCTGCTAGAATATAAGCTCCATGAGGTGGCCAGGATGGGTGGGGGCGAGGTGTTTTATGTCTGATTTGATGAGTGGTCTGTCCCCAGATCCTGTTGGATAGATTATCTTCATCCAGTTATGCAGACTGAGTTTTGTTTTTTTGTTTTTTTTACAATAAAACATACTTGAAGAAGAGACAGCTCCTCTTTACCCCTACCTTAACTAATACAATTCCAGTATGATAAAAATGAATACCATACTTCTGTCCAAAATTTCTAAATTAGACTTCTATTTTTCTCTCTCTCTTCTTTCATTAACAGTTTTATTGGGAATTAAACCAACTAGGATGAATAATAATTAATGTTTCAGTAGTACTTTGAATTTTATCAGTCAACTTCCTGTAGTTTCTGAGGCTTGTGTGACTTATTTTTAATCATAATCAGACTCTGAGTCTGGCTGAAGGATGAGGAGTCTAGTGTACTTTTGCTCTCATTATGTTGAGTAAGATAGTTTCCTTCTTTCAGAACCTGCTGTACTCAAAGGTGGGATTTGAGGCTTGCCCTTTGAGTTTCTCTGGTTTTAGCATTCTAGGACTCTAACTTAGAGTCTTTTTTTCCTTGGATTGTTAGTTCTTTGAAGCTCAGCAGTGTGCATTTTGACTCTCATAATACACAGGATAATGCAGTTGATTATTATGTGTGAAAAATTAATTGGAAGAATGGTCAGCACAACTTTGAATCTAATTGTACTGTGTTGGTTGATAACTGAGCCCTTTCTTTCCTGTGTTCAGTGATTTAGAATCTAGAAGAGAAGTAAAAAAAGAAGAAGGTGAAGCTTTTGCACGAGAACACGGACTTATCTTCATGGAAACTTCTGCTAAGACTGCTTCTAATGTAGAAGAGGTAAATAAAAGGCCTTTTAAAAATGTTTATCATTCTACATAAGAGCAATCATTTGTTAATCATTTGTTGGTTATACCCCATAAGCTTTTTAGACACAGCTAGTTGTTGAGAATAGAAAATTTCTTTCCTTTGAAATAACTTGTAACATTCAGTTATATCAGATTCTTAAATTATATTCTGACTTTTCTCTTGAAGTCAAAATGATTTAACAGATCTCTGTATATACTTTGCCTAAAATCTTTTTTAATGTGGCTGAAGAGGGAAAAAAAAAAAAACAGTAATGAAATTTGCAAGTGTTTCAAGACACTAAACATTTGTAGCTGTTTGCATCCACTTCTGCTTAAATAGAGGAAGTATTATTGCTATGCAACATTATACACAACATGGCCATATTTAATAAATAAGATTTGTGGTATCTCAATTATTTCTGTTGTCAACCTGAACTGTGGAAGTTTTCTGAACACACCATATTTTTCTGTGCTTTGTGTATGTGGGATATGGTATTTATTCACTACACATGCAGGAGTAGGTAGTTAATCCTCTCTAAGGTAAATGTATGACTACACTCTAGTTCATAAAAAGGAAAAAGGAGACTTAAGAAAATATGTAGTTTGCACAGCGTAATGCTGCAGTTTCTGCCTTCTGGGTAAGAATTTTAAAAGCAGCTGCGGAAAGGGATTCTGCAAATGATTGGAGAAGCACTTGCTTTAAGGATAGGCGTCCTAGGCCACAGCTAGCACTGTGCCTTCCACATAGTAAACAGTGAGTACATGTTTATTAGGAGTAATACTCGTCTAATTACCTGTTGAACCCAGAAGTTGACTGTAGTAGTTCAGCAGCATTGGTATTTTCACTGAAGAATTCTTAGGTAAGATATCCTGCTCCTCCCCACCTAGTGAGGTGCTCTGTGATTGTCCTTAATATGTTTCTTACAGGCTCCAACTAGTGCTTTACCTGTGTTACCAATTAATTGCAACTTGAAGACATATGAAAAAGTTTTACTTTTCACAGCAAACCCAGAGAGAAATCCATTCTGTCCTCTTGTTTAACTTAAAATAGACAGAAAGCTGCCTATTTCAGTGATGCATTCCTTTCCTAGAGGTGTTGGATTTGAAACTGGAGGGGCTAGTGTGTTGTGGTGGTTTCAAGACATATGAAACATATCCTTATTGATTATTAACAGTGGATTTTCTTGTTGATTTTGAGAACCTTAAAACCAGAACTGTCTGTATTTTATGAAAGAGCTGTCCTATGAAGTCAAATGACAAGACAGCCACTACCAGAAAGTAATTCTGAATTTCTAGTTTTAACTCTGAAGCCTTTGTGTTCATTTTCTTATTTTTAACAAGTCACAATAGGTATTTATTTATAAGTAGAAAATTACTATCGTCATTTGATTGAACATGTAACTGAAGTATATTTCATTAATGTTTTGGCAGCATTATTACAAAAATTCTGTATCTGTGGTTAATAATGAAAATAATTGTTTAAATTTGATCAGGGCAAGAATTTTCCACACTCTTGAGAGAACAGCACTTTTCTTAATCATGTAAATTAATTTGGCTCTCAGAAGCCAAGGATATTACGAGATAATCTTTTTAAATTCCATTTTTAAAGGATTCATAGATAAGCATTGCATAATATAACATGTGAGATCTTACCTAAAAGCTAAAAATGTTTCATGATAAAATAAGAAGACGGAAGTCCATTCTATGATCCAAAGGAAATCAAACTTGAATCTGTACACAACTTAGAAACTAATTGAACATGAAAATAATAACCAAAGGACTCCTGCATCTGGGAACATGGAGTAGACTGACTTTCCACCTACTTTTCCTGCTGGGTACAACTAAAACTCTGAGCGTTATATCTAAAACAGTTATAAGAAGACAGACAGGTGGCAAGAAGAAGGCCAACCGGCCAGAGACCGTGGGATCCGAGGAATGATGCATCAGGGGTTCCCTTGGTTTATTTTTGCCTCACATACCTCAGATTGGGTTCGAGAGCAAGTGGCAATCCAGAGAGTCGTGGTGTTCTTCTGCTTTGTTCCTTCCAGAAGATATAAGTACATGGCATAAAGGCATGAAATAAAGGCATACAGCTGAAAAAGGAAGGAATAAGTTGTTTATATTTGTGGATGATATGATTATCTCTGTAGAAATCCCAAGAATTTGTTGTTGTTCAGTCTCTCAGTCTTGTCTGATTCTTTGTGATCCCCTGGACTGCAGCACGCCAGGCTCCCTTGTCCTTCACTATCTCCCTGAATTTGCACAAACTCATGTACATTGACTCATTGATGCCATCCAACTATCTCATCCTCATCCCCTTCTCCTGCCTTCAGTCTTTCTCAGCATCAGGGTCTTTTCCAGTGAGTTGACTCTTCACATGTGGCGAAAGTGGCGAAAGTATTGGAGCTTCAGCTTCAGCATCAGTCCTTCCAATGAAAATTCAAGGTTGATTGCCTTTAGGATTGACTGGTTTGATCTCTTTGCTATCCAAGGGACTCTCAACAGTCTTCTCCAGCACCACAGTTCAAAATCATCAATTCTTTGGCTCTCAGCATTCTTTATGGTCCAATTCTTCCATAGTGCATAACTACTGGGAAAACTATAGCTTGACTATACAAACCTTTGTTGGCAGAGTGTTGTCTCTGCTTTTTAATGTGCTGTCTGGGTTTATCATAGCTTTTCTCCCAAGAAGCAAGCATCTATTAATTTTATAGCTGCAGTCACCATCCACAGTGATTTTAGAGCCCAAGAAAATAAAGTCCATCATTGTTTCCCCATCTATTTGCCATGAAGTGATGGGACCTGATGCCATGATCTTTGTTTTTTGAATGTTGCATTTTTAAGCCAGCTTTTTCACTTTCCTCTTTCACCTTCCTCAAGAGGCTCTTTAGTTCCTCTTTGCTTTCTGCCATTAGAGTGATATCATCTGTATATCTGAGGTGTTTGATATTTCTCCTGGCAGCCTCGATTCTAGCTTGTGATTCATCCAGCCTGGCATTTTGCATGATGTACTCTGCATATAAGTTAAATAAGCAGAGTGACAGTATGCAGCCTTGATATATTCCTTTCCCAATTTTAAACCTGTCCATTGTTCCATGTCTGGTTCTAACTGTTGTTTCTTGACCTGCATACAGGTTTCTCAGGAAGCAGGTAAGGTGGTCTGGTATTCCTATCTCTTTACGAGTTTTCCACAGTCCGAGGCTTTAGCATAGTCAGTGAATTCCCTTGCTTTCTGTGATCCAACAGATGTTGGCAGTTTGATCTCTGGTAGCTCTGGTTCTTCTGCTTCTTCTAAATCCAGCCTGTTCATCTGGAAGTTCTCGGTTCATGTACTGTTGAAGTCTAGCTTGAAAGATTTTTAGCATTACCGTGCGCATTACTGTGCTAGCATGTGAAATGAATACACTTGTGTGGTAGTTTGAACATTCTTCGACATTGCCCTTCTTTGGGATTGGAATGAAAACTAACCTTTTCCAGGCCTCTGGCCAAGGGATATATACAAAGTAAACTAGAGCTAATAAGTTAGTTCAGCAAGTCCATAGTATACAAGGCATATTTTAAAATCTGTATTTCTATATATCTACAATGAACACCAAAATTTAAAATACAGTATCATGTATAATCATACAAAAAGGGGACTTCATGGAAGCACAGTGGATAAGAATCCACCTGCCAATGCAAGGGACACGGGTTTGATCCCTGGTCTGGGAAGATTGCATGTGCCATGGGGCAATTAAGTCTGCGTACTGAGCCTGTGTTCCAGAGCCCGGGAGCTGCGACTGCCGAAGCCCTGGGCCTAGACCCTGAGCTCTGCTGCATGAGAACCGTTGCTGTGAGCAGCCTGCGTACCACACTCTGTTTCCTCATTCTTTTTTCAGAGCTAGGTTCCACCCTGGTCTGGGAAGATTGCATGTGCCATGGGGCAATTAAGTCTGCGTACTGAGCCTGTGTTCCAGAGCCCGGGAGCTGCTACTGCCGAAGCCCTGGGCCTAGACCCTGAGCTCTGCTGCATGAGAACCGTTGCTGTGAGCAGCCTGCGTACCACACTCTGTTTCCTCATTCTTTTTTCAGAGCTAGGTTCCCAGTCTGACTTCAGCCACACAGCCGGGGTCTTGCTGGCCCTCCTAGGTGCCTCACCTAACAAATCTTTCCTCTTCTTACCGTTACCAGTCCCTGGGGGGGTATGTGATACTTCCGACCACTCACTCTTCTATAACTTTTCTTTTCTCTTAGCTCGTGATAGCATAATCTTCTTCTTATCTGTGCTTCCAAGGCTCCTGTACTGTCTTTTATTTCCATGTTGAAATTATCACCTGAACCCAGGAATACCCTTCTTAGACTGTGTGTCCAGCTCCACTGCTGCTGCCCTCCTCTCCTCTAGTCTGTGAAGTCCCCTTTCCTGCATCCCAGAGCACCCCCTTCCCTGCCTCTTCACACTCAGTTACTATGTGTTGCTCTCCACATGTGTATTACTATTTCTGCCTATTAATTTAAGTATCTCTCCACACTCTCCTCTTCTATGATCGCTTCCTAACTGGACTCCCCATCTTCATTTTTCAGTCCTCCACACTCTTGCCTGTAACACCTTTCTAAAAAAGGAAAATTGAATGTCACTCTCCAGCTTTATTAAAACTCTCCAATGGTTCCCCACCACTTCAGAATCAAACTCCTTGGCTTGGAAGACAGGCCCTTCATTTGCCAGTCCTCCCCTCCTTGCTTTTCATGTTAAACTGGGAGTGCATCCACAGAAAGTTTTCTCGGCACTTGAAATCTCCCCTTTCCAACCTGAGCCTCCAAGGATGTCATCGAGTCTCCTTCCTCCTCATGGAATGCTGTGACACGGGACACGCACACACAGCCCACCCCCTCCACCAACACCCGCCATCCACACAGTCCCCCTGATGTGCTTGCCTCTCGGTGCTTACTCATTCCTGCGTCATTCTGGTCATGGCTTTATCTTCACACTCTCAGGACTCTGCCATGACTCTTGTTTTTCACGTTGGCTCAACATAAGGACAGAAGTCCTTGAAAACCTAGACCATCTTTTTATCTTGGCATCTCCAAATATCTAGCACCGTTTTTTCCCCACACAGTAGGTAAATGTGTGGATGGTTAAGTATTTCCTTAATTTCTTTAGCCCTTCTCCCCTCACTGCAGTCTTTAGTCAACTTCTCCTTTGGTCCTGCTTGTTAACCTGTAGGTGGAATTCTGTCCAAAACCTTCTTTGCCCTAAGTGTTCTAAAACCTGTGAGATTCTTGAAAACACTGATGAATAGACTGGCTTCTCCTTTGATTGGGAGCTCCCTCTGGTAGCTACCTGGAGTCTTCGTGGTTTGAAAGGGTTTTTTAGACCCAGGAATAACTGCCTCAAAGATTACGTCAGGCGAGAGAAAATACCCCTTCCCAGGAGCAGCAGGCCAGATTTCTAAAGATGTCCAAATGCTCTAGAAGTGATATATTTGCTTCTGTAATTCCTGCCTTGTTTTTCTCTTTGTATTTCCTCTGTACATTAAAATTTCTTTTTCTCAGAGTTATAATTACCAAAACTTGACATTATTGCTTTCCCTCTAGGACCCAAAGGTGATTGTGGTGTCAGTGAAATATTATTTGTCAAAATGTTGTCATTGTGTCAGATATTCTTCCCAATCTCTTAGCCATTTGATGGGTGATTTTTCCCTATATTCATCAGTTTTGCTTAAAGTTAAGATTTGAAATTTGTGGGAAACCAGGAAAAATACATAAATGTGAAAAAAAATTTGAGGCAGAAGTTTAGTAATTAAAAATATCTTAAACTATTGAAAAATCAGGGCTGGAAATTCCTGATTTAGCTGCTAAAGTACTAAAGATAAGAGCCAAGATGATAACTGAAAATACAGCGTGCTAACCCAGAGACAGGTTGTAGTAATCTGCCAGGCCATCTGACTTGAAGGATCAGTGGATTTCTGTGTCTTGGGGGGAAGCACGTGACGATAAGACCAGTAACCAAGAAGACCAGTTTCAAGGCCTCTTGTTAATACTGGTGTCCGCTCCTGGTACTTTGAGATCTACAGACTGAACTCCAAATGAGATGACACCTTCCTTGCCTTGGGCTGGGTTGTAAGTGGTAGAACAGGTGTTTGGTAGAGCTGGAATGTGGGTGTAAACTGGGGGGTTTGCTGATCCCTTAGCCCTGCCTGTACTCAGTGTCATGAATTCCACAGGGCCGTTCATTTCACTTCATTCGCTCAGTCATGTCCGACTGTTTTCAGCCCCATGGACTGCAGCACACCAGGCTTCTCTGTCCATCACCAACTCCCAGAGCTTACTCAAACTCATGTCCATTGAATCAGTGATGTCATCTGACCATCTCATCCTCTCTTGTCCCCTTTTCCTCCTGCTTTGAGTCTTTCCCAGTATCCGGGTCTTTTCCATTGAGTCAGTTCTTCACATCAGGTGGCCAAAGTATTGGAATTTCAGCTTCAGCATCAGTCCTTCCAATGAATATTCAGGACTGATTTCCTTTAAGATTGACTGGTTTGATCTCCTTGCAGTCCAAGGGACTCTCCAAGAGTCTTCTCCAACACCAGATTTCAAAAGCATCAATTCTTTGGTGCTCAGCTTTCTTTATGGTCCAACTCTCACATCCATACATGACTACTGGAAAAACCATAGCTTTGACTAGATGGACCTTTGTTGGCAAAATAGTGTCTTTGCTTTTTCATATGCTGTCTAGGTTGGTCATAGCTTTTCTTCCAAGGAGCAAAATGTCTTTTAATTTCATGGCTGCAGTCACCATCTGCAGTGATTTTGGAGCCCCCAAAATAAAGTCTCTCACTCTTTCTATTGTTTCCCCATCTATTTGCCATGAAGTGATGGGGCTGGATGCCATGATCTTAGTTTTCTGAATGTTGAGCTTTAAGCCAACTTTTCCACTCTCCTCTTTCACTTTCATCAAGAGGCTCTTTAGTTCTCCACTTCTGCCATAAGGGTGTTGTCATCTGCATATCTGAGGTTATTGATAGTTCTCCCAGCAGTCTTGATTCCAGCTTGTGCTTCATCCAGCCTGGCATTTCAAATGATGTACTCTCCACGGGGCTTTTCACTGTAAATCTGACC